>VMDR010000285.1:66717-186896 GCA_007922815.1 Macrotus californicus | reverse complement strand
ATCCTGCTCTCCATCTGTGAGTCTATGTTTCTATTTTGCTTGTTAGTCCAGTTTGTTCATTAGATTTCAGATATAAGTGACATCATATGGTATTTGACTTTCTCTGACAGACTTATGTTACTTAGTGTAATGTCCTCCAGGTCCATCTATGCTGTCCAAAGGGTAAAATTTTCTTCTTTTTCACAGCTGAGTAGTATTCCATTGTGTAAATGTCCCATAGTTGTTTTATCTACTCATCTACTGATGGACACTTGGGCTGCTTCCCTATCTTGGCAATTGTAAATAATGCTGCAGTGAACATAGGGGTGCTTTTGGTATTTCAAATTTGTGTTTTGGATTTCTTCAGATATATTCCCAGAAGAGGGAGTGCTGGATCGAAAGGCAGTTTCATTTTTTATTTTTTTGAGGTATCTCCATATTGCTTTCACCAGCAGTGCAAAAGGGTTCCCCTTTCTCCACATCCTCGCCAGCACTTGTTGTTTGTTAATTTATTGATGATAGCCATTCTGACTGGCGTGAGGTGATATCTTCTTGCAGTTTTAATTCAACAGATGTTGAAAATTGGACAGATATGTGCAGAAAAATGAACCCAGAACACCTTCTTATGCCATACACAAGAATAAATTCAAAATAGATTAAAGACTAAATGTTAGACCCAAAACCATAAAAATCCTGGAAGAAAAGACAGGCAGTAAAATCTTGGACATTGCTCATAGCAATATTTTATCTGATATATCATCTCAGGAAGGGAAACAAAAGAAAACATAAACAAATGGGACTATATCAAACTAAAAAGGTTTTGCACAGCAAAGGAAAGCATCAACAAAATAAAAAGATAACTCACAGAATGGGGGAGAACACATTTGCCAATACATCTGATAAGGGGTTAATATCCAAAATTTGTAAAGAACTTATCAAAGTCAACACCAAAAAAACCCAAACAATCCAATTAAAAAATGGGCAAAGGACCTGAATAAGACACTTCTCCAAAGAGAGCATACAGAGGGCCAACAGACATAGGAAAAGATGCATTTGCTAGAACTTTTAGGACAGTGATTCTCGACGGGAGATGATGTTCCCCCTTAGGGCGTATTTGGCAATGTCTGGACACATTTTATGATGATCCCAATTAGGGAGACGTGTCTGGCCTCTACGGAGTAGAGGACCATTCTTCTCTTAGTCTTGATTCCACTTAAAATGCCTTCTGTGTTTCCACCTTTGTGTATGGACTGACTCTGAGTTTAAAGCCCCAACTGTGTTGAGTGAGGAGTCTCTCAACCTGTGTTAACTAACATGTTTTAAATTAGAAATAGAGGTTGAGTCTCATAAAATTCTTCTATAGTCTTCCTCTATTATATATATATAACAGGATGTTATATATATATAACAGGATGATAATACTGTTTTTTTTTTAGTCTGACCTGATTTTACATTATAATAATTGACTTCTTGGCACTACTGACATTACTTTAGAAAATCATTAACCATTGTTAAATAAGCGAGTCTCTGTCTCTTCTGCCCCTGTCGCACACTGTGAGGGACTGCCTGCCCATGTGAGGAACAGCTTGGTTAGCAAATCAATGCCGGTAATTTGGGGTGTCTGCGCTTGTGGCTTTCAGTGGGGATGCACATATGAAGCCACTCTTCACTTCTTCTGGCTTCTAGTGATTAAATACGAAGACCGTGAGCCTCTTGTGGCCCTCAGCTTCTCCGAAGGATGACTGCTAACCTCTTTGAGGTTGTCTCGCGATGTTCAGTCCCACGAGGTGAATTTTTCATATACCACAGAGAGAGACAACCTCAAGTATACTCCTAACACTTGGGAAAAAGGTACCCAGGCATTTTCACATGACACAGTAACAGACAGGTAGAAACTTAATTTTTTTAACATAGACTTCCTAACATTAAGCTATCCTTGCAGCTCTAAAATAATTCTTATGTACTCACAGTGGATTATTTCTTCATATTAGACTTTGTGTTTTATGTTTTTTGAAAACTACATTCAAAAGTAAAATTGACCTTGAGCTTTCTGTCTTTGTATAATTTGGGTGTGAAATTTTGCTTTTCTTTTTATGTTCTGAAACAGTTTATCACGAGGTTTCAACATTAGATTATAAATTGGAAAAGATGTACCTATAAAACCACCTGGGCTTGGTTATTGGCTTATCATTCTTAAAAACGATCTCTGTGATATTAAATTAAACTCACTTCTAATGTTTTGTGCCCATCTTTTAATGCTTTATTAGTTACAAAAGAGAGTTTATTGATATCTATTAAGCTCCTCCTGGGTTTAGTTGTCAATTTCACTGTTTCCACTTTCTAATTTACTAGTACCTGCTTTCACCATTGAATATTACTCTCTACCTATTTTCCCAAAATGCATATTCACCCCTAATTTCTGGAATACAATGTTTCTCTGATTTCTGTAGTCTTTCTTATTTTAACAGTGAATTCACTTAAAGAAATGTACTTAGCTTTGAGTTCAATTTTCGGTGCAGCCTTGAAGCCTGTTCCCGTTTCTTTCGTCCAAATATCTCCACTCTGGCTGCTTCAGGTTCTCTCTGAGGTTTTGTTTCCCTTTTCATTAAGTAAGATATTAATTAGATATTTTCCCTCTAACCTTTTCTTTTCTGATCGTTTCCTTCTTTTATTATATTGTGTTCAGAGAATTTGACTCACATTAATTTTATTTTAGGGAAATTACTGATGTTTTTCTTTCAAATTATTGATATATGATCGATTTACCTTACTATACCAGGAGTTCTTGACGAGAAGTATTTTCTCTAGAGCATAGTCTCCTGTTTGGGATGCACCTCACAGAGCAGAACATAGGATTACCTAATAAGATACAGGAAGAAAATACAAGAACCCATGTTTTATGTTTATTTTTTAACTTGTCCCTTTTAGTCTCTACTTTTGTATATGTTTCATATGTCATTATTAGCATGATAGAAAATTAATACTATTAGTAACATGCACACATTGGAAGGATATATTTGAAAAGGTTTTAAACACAGAGATATACAGTAAAAGGGATAGAGACTATCAGTCTAAAGAACATAGAGCTCGATACTTGAGTACAGTGGTATGTCTGCATGGCTTTAAAAGATATTTCTATTGAAACTGTATGCTCAAAATGTTTTACAGAGAGGAATTCACATGTAAAAAATGTGGAGGCGATTGCATTATCAATGATAATTTTCTAAAGAGATGGAAAGGTTTTGTTTATCAGAATTCAAAGGAAGGGAAGGGAAGCAATTTGCATTGATAAGGGCTGTTCGTCTGGAAAGAACCCACCAAACAGGGGGCCAGCTCTGTCTCCCAGGGTCATACCATCTGCAGGGAGCATGGGCTTACAGAGGGGAGAGTGAACAGGACAGGTGGAGAGATGGGCAGAGTGCTGAGCAGTGAGAGGTGGGGATCCTTCCCTGCGGCACACCCAAAGTCTCCTGTAGGGTTCCTAAGCCCAGAAATACTTGACTTGCATGGCTTTTTCATGAAAACCAGTGTAAGATTCAGGAAAGAAAGCCTAGAGGAGTGGAAGGTGAGGTTGCTGATTTTTAGGGAGTATCTGCAGTAATCTTTAACAAGAAAGCGGGAACCAGAATTTTTTTTTACCCAACCTGAAAAGCCGGGAAGGCAGAACCACCGCTGTATTTGAAGAGGAGACAGACGTTGGGAGTTCATAGATAAGGCCCTCTTTTATTAAAAATGATGCAGAGCAACTTAAAGGGCCCAAACCCAAAAAAGCCAAGCACAAGATCTGATGCTCTGAATATTTGCTAAAAGTTAATAGAGTGAAACCCTTCCCCAGATCAATGATTCTCAACTGGGGGTGATTCTGCCACCCACACCCCACCTGGGGACATTTGGCAATCTCTGGAGACATGTTTGAGGGGGATGCTACTAGCATGTACTGGATAGAGGGCTGGGATGCTGCTAAAGATTCAATGATGCAGAGAAACAACAAAGAATTACTCAGCCCCACACATCCATAGTTCAGAGACTGAGAAACACAAAGCTTTGGGATGAACTTGACCTGTTCACCTCCCCCTTACATATCTGACAAGACAAAGGGAACTAGATACCCCCAAATGCCATAACGCCCCAGAAGGACTCTACCTTGTAATCTACCTCTGTAAATAAGAATTTCTCTCCGTGCCTCTCACCCCCATGTTCTGTCCATCTCATTGTTCTATATTTGGAGGACAATCTCAGAACTGCCCTTGAAGACAGGAAATTGTAAATTTCAGGAAGGGGTGGGGGAAGACCTGTCCTTTGGGTTCTGCTACATTAAAAAAAAAATTCAGCCAGCAAGCCCCTCAGAGCTGACAGAGGATGGAGCTCGGAATATTTTAGATTTCAGAGTCTGCCAGAGAGAAGTGACTCCCTGCTCCTTCCATTCAAGAGCTTTTGTTTTACATTTAAGTGACAAGGGAGCTGCTGGGGAGAAGCCGTGGCTGGGCTGTCCCCTTGCCAGGAGAGGAGGGGAGCGGGCGCCCCTCTGAAGTGGCTCCGTTAATGTCATGTCATTACGCTGTAGTGCCGCACAGGTTAATATAATTGGGTGACTATGTGTGAGCAATGATCCATGCCGTGTTACAGCTCCGAAACAAATGGCATTTAACCAGCTGGTCGGGAAGGCTCCTTGTTATCTACACAGTGAGCAATTGGAACAGAGAAGCAGGCCTCTCGATGAGCAACTGATGAATTAGTTGTTGGGTTTCCTCGACAGCCTGGATTTATAAGAGCACAATTCCAACATAATTTATTAGCTCTATAAACAGACAGATCCGCTGTTTTTACTGAGATTACATCTTGTCACCCTCAGATTTTGTGTCACTGACAGTCCTGTTATAATTTAATTTTATTATTCTGATCAGGTGTTGTTTCTGGGGACTGAGTTTTTTGTGGGGGTTTTTTCCCCCTGAAAAGGCATTTTCATTTTTAGCTGGAAAGGAATCAGAAACTTGTGTGCTGGCTGATATGTCTGGTAGTCACCCAAACAGTTTTTCCAGGCCTTAACTGTGAGGGTCTCAAGGGCAGGAAAGAAGATTTAGCAAGAATTCATGTAGGGCCCCTGGGGTAGGGGGAGGCAGAAGGCTGAGTGAGAACCTATGGGCTATAATTGGGCCTGTTCACTGAGTCCCTGGAGTTTCTCTCCTTTGCAGGCTGCCTGCCCCTCCCCACTCCCACCTATTAGCCCAGGACATGGGCAAGTCCACCCAAGTCCCTGCCCCACTCACCTGAGATTGAAGCTCTTGCTCTCTGGCCAAGGGGTCACTCTCAGAGCTATTTGAAGCCCACTCCCCTCTTGCCGGCCGCATGGAAGGAGAGGGGTGGGCACAGGCCCACTCTCGAAAGCTCCTCTAGCAAAGCGGACACAGCTCTGAGTCACCAACACCTGCCAGTAAAAAGACAGCGGTTATCCCAAGAACTGCAAGGGAGAAGGGACCCGAGAGTGTGTGTGTGGCCAGTCCAAAGAGTATAAGATGATGGGAAAATGCTTCCCATAAAAGCAATCAGATCAGGGCTTATGTCCCTTTGGGTGGCTGTGACCTGGAGCACTCCCCTTCTGCTTTATGAAGCAATGCCCCAGAGGAAGCGGAAGTAATGCTACCTGCCTCATAATGAAACGTACATTTATTAGCAATAACATCTCTAAGCTCTATTTTTTTTCATCTGGAAGGGATATACATTTTTATTATTGTTATTATTTTATAACAATCATCTACAAGGCCAGCTTTAAATTTTACCAGGTGCTTATATACAGTATAATGTAAGGTGAGCTCATTCCAATCCTCCTAATGCTTACCTGGTGAGGGTGGGTGACTAGTTTTCCCACTTCATGGTTGAAGAAAGAGGCTGGTGGAGGTAACCTGGAATTACTCAGCTGGTTACAGGGTTCTGACTCACAGCTGAGCAGCCCCATGTCCGTGCCTTTGCACTTCTGATGAAATCAGGGCTTTCTCTGCTCCGAAGGCCAGCTCATTCAGGATTCAAATGGAGCAGAGGATGGTTCCGAGGACAAGCAGAATGAAATCTGTCACCAGTTCCCTGGTCTCACGAGTTCAGCCACAGCTTGTTCATTGAAGAGACGGTTTGGGTCGATTCACCAAAAGTCTGGGGTGGGGGTGCCCCAGGGTTTTAGCTCCATTTATTTTCAGGACCAGCCTCCATCCACCTCAGAACTGGAGGCAATTCCTGGAGTCACTTGCAAAGCCCCTCCACGCCTCATGGGGAGAAAAGAAATTAATATCAGAAGTGGCAGCATCTGAGCGGCAGCTTCATAACAGGCTTGAACCCCGACCTCTCGGCTGCAGCTGGGAACGGCTCAGTCAAGCACGTCATTGACTCCCAAGGTCCTGGAACCTGAGACGTGCTTGTGGGCTTTGAGGTTACCCAGTCTGGCCCCCTCATTTTACAGATGAGGAGGCTACATTCCAGAGAGGGCAAGGGGCTCCCCCAAGGTCCCACAGTGGGTCAGGGGGGCAAAATCAGAGCTGGAACCAGGTCTCCTGGTTCAGGACTCTTTCCAACACGGGCTGCTCCATCGGGCACACTCTTGCCTCTGACGCTTTTCTGAGGGCCCGTAAAACATAAGGCCCATCAGAACACCGACTGCGCCATGTGCACCGGCACCGACCTGGGAAGCCATCACTGCACAGCGGTGAGACTCTCCCTCAGGATGGAGGCACACACCCTGTCACCTTTTACCACCTGAACCTTGAACCACTTACCTCACCCCACTTACAGCCTGGTCCACTCTTAAGACTTAATGCCAGGACTGCTGATTTTCTGGATCACTTCTCTATTCTCATGAAAATCTTCCCTCCGCACAATTCTGCCTCGGGCCATGCTAGTAAATGTTTTCCAGTCTCACCTGATCCTCAAGACCCTCTCCTGGGAGCTGGACCCCAGCCCTTTAAGGGGGGCTGGATAGAGACAAAAGCAAGGCTTTCCAAAATACAACAATTTCAGCTCAACCATCCTCTTCCTCAGAGCTTTCCCTGACCCCAGACACCTCCACCAAAGACCAGATCGGTTTCCAGCATCCTTTACCAAATAGCTCTTAGAGTTGCTGTCTGTGTGATTCCTTGATCAGTGTGTCCTGCCCCAGCAGAGTGAGCTCTGAGGAACCAGGGCAGTGAGTGCCTTCGTTTGCAGCTCTATTGCCAGAGCTCAGTTTTGGTGCCTGTCACCAGGTGTTGCTCAGTAAATATCTACTCAATGAGGGAAGAAGGCAGGAGAGGCACGACCTCACCCACCCCCAAAAGAGAGCCCATCACTGAAGATGGGGGACTCTGGCTGCCCTTGGGGGGTCTAGAGAGGATGTGCCTCTGAGTGAAGGGATCAGGTGGCTTCGCTGAATGGGCTTCAGGGTGAACTCAGCTGAGACACAGAGCAGAGAGAGCACCATGTCCCCACCGCCCCCCTACCCCTTGGGATGAGTGTCTCCTGTTGCCCCATGTGGAGGTGGGGCCAGTGAGGTTGTGTGACCCAGGATGGAAGTGGCTACAACCACATGCCCCCTCCTGTATGCTTCCCGAGGTTGCTCCAGGTTGCAGGGGCTTCTGCCTGGAACCTGGCAGCCTGTCCAGGTAGAGAAGGTGCAAGGCAGGAGAGGGTATAGGTCTTGTGGGTCAACAGCATAAGCCCAGCCACCATGGGGAGCAGGAAAAGAAGCTACTCAGTGCCCTACAGGCCCCTCTAAAGCCTGTCTGTGGGTCCAGAGGGAGAAACCATGAGCCCCGGGTCCCAGCAGAGGGGCTGTGTCTAGATGCTGGCGACAGCAAATAGCAGAAACTGCTCGGAGTAACCAAAACAACATCTGCAGCCCCCACTCTTCAGGAACAACTGGTCTGGGTCCCCGAGGACCCAATTTGACTCTCATTCTGGTCAAGGGAGGAAGGGATGGCTCGTGCTTCCAGGGCCTGGCGATCCTCAGCAATAAAAGCTACTGGGCAAATTTTTCTGAGGATGACAAGGCACAGCATCACTGAGAATGTGCTACAAGGTCTGCCCTCTAGGACGGCACTGTCCAAAACAAATAGAAGGCAAACCCCATGAATCATTTTCAAATTTTTAGTAGCCACATTTTTTTTGGAAAAAGGTGAAAAGAAACAGGTGAAATTGATTTTAATAATATATCCTGTTTCTGCCAATAAATCTAAAATCTTATTCTTTCAACATGTAACCAATATAAAAATAGTATGGAGTTATTTTATACTTTTTTGACATGCAGTGAGAGTTTTGCAGTATGTCTCAGTGTGAAGTAGCCACATTTTAGGTGCTCAATAGCCACATCTGGCTAGTGGCTACTATGCAGAGAACAGCGCAGCTCTAGAAGGTCAGATGAGCCTTCTGTCTGACAGTCCTGTATGGCAAGTGGGCATATCTCAAGGTTATCAGGTGTCTGACAGCACCAAAGGTAAAATGCAAGGCTGGAAGAGCAGGTGCAGAAATAAGGGATTTCATAAGCCAGGGAATACTCACTCGGACGGACCCAAAATCCCCTGAGCCAACAAAGCCAGGCTTTGTGCAAGGTTCTGGTGCAACTTCCTCTGGCCGGGAGCACCCTGGGGCTCTGGCTCCAGGGCTGCCCTCCAGAAATGCTCTGCTCCAGCCTGGGAAGTGGAGCTGTTTGAAACTGATCCAGGTTTTCAGCTGCCTGGTCCCCACACCCCATCTGCCAAGCACCAGGAGCCAGGCAGATGCTGAAAACACATCTGTCAACCTGCCCTGACGGTTTCTGGCGCTTTCCCCAGCCTTTTGGAGTCGGGGCCCCCACCCTGAAAGAAGCCGGCACTGTCTGGGCTCACCTGGTCCTGCTGAAGGGTGTCCTGGGGCACCCCCCGAGGGGGCTACTCAGTCTGCTCTGCTGCTTTGCTGGCGCCCACTCCTCTGACAAGCCCCACTCTGCAATGGCAAACGTCCCCAGAGATGCACTGAACAGCTCTCAGAGAGGCCCCCAGGGCTCCAGTCCTGCAAATTCCCACATGGAACAGGACTAGTGCCTACATGGGCAATACCCACATCTGCCTCTGCCTCCATTTCCTCTTCTAACATATGAGTTATTTTGAGGATGAGTTGAGAATATGTAAATAAAGTTCCTGACAATCAGTATCCATCAGAACAAGGGTAGAACAAGCCAGAGCGCTAACAGGGATAACAGAGGATCCACTAGCCCTGGTGAGATCGGGGCTCCACTCCAGGTCAGGGTCTGTCGCCCCTTCTCCTAGCCAGGACCAGCCACCATCATTGGAAGTTCCTAAATGACTTCAACAATATGTACATTACAGGGAAAAGTCGGTCAGGCTGGTTGTGCATGTCTGGGTGTATATTAGTTGCCTAAAAAAATCTCCATGGATTAGACCATCTTAGGGTGTATGATTCTTCTCCGTCATGCCAAGCCCCAAGTCAGAGCCAGACTGGTGTAGACGCTCAGCAAAGGTGCTTAATCAAACAGGTGAAGGAAAGAGGGGAAGAAAGGAAGGAGGGAGGTGTCAAAAATATGTGGTCGAGGCCAACAGTGAGCACCAAGGACATAGAGCATTAGAGGGGGACGCAGTCAGAGTAGCTGCCCCCTGCTGTCCGAGCCCTGGGTCTGTCCATCTGTATGTCCTATCTGCCTCCTTCTCCCAGTGGTAACTGGGTGGCTTGCCGCAGTGGGCTGCACACCCTGGCTGGAGCTGAAAAGCCCTTTACCAGCTCTGTTTTTCCTCCTGAACCATCAAGGATGCTGGGAGTCTAAACATCAGCTAAATGCGGACACCATATGTGGAAATAATCATTCTGATGTCAATGTTTTCCTTACAAAAGCACGTTGTTTTATGTGTGGGCAGGAGAGCTCATTGTAAACTGTTAAATATGATGTACATGCTAATTTCCCTGCCTCGCCTTGTGAAGGAGCTCCCTGGGAAGTGCATCTTGTGGAAGGCCGTAAAAGAAAATGGTCAGAATAAATAGAGAGAAATGCGTGTGGTAGCAGACGGTGTCTGTTTTCCCAACACGCAGCCGCGTGTCCCCTCTCCACACTCTGGCCCCATCGACAGAGAGGATTTGCATAACTGCAGTGACAGATGCCACCACTTCCCAGCGGCCACCCAGCCTTGACAACTTTGGGACGCAGTCTGCCAGCATTTGCTTCAAACAAAAACAATTTTTTTTTAAGTCACCAAGCATGTCTCCCTTTTTCAATGCTCAATACAATTATGTGGGGTTTTTTTTTTCTGTTTGTTTTGAGTGCTTTGGATTTCAGTCCTCAAAAGAAGAGGCACACATAAAAGGAAATGGTAGAGGCGTGCCTTACAAACTACCCTAGGAGCTGGGTTGCCCACCCAGGCTTGCAGGTAACGACCTTCTCTAAAAACCTCAAACGCACGTTGGCCGCGACTGAACGAGAGAATATGGTCTAATGCCTGGCAGGTATCTAGTGAGCATAAGCCTCTTTCTCCATCAGTGGCCTCACCTGTTCTGGCACTTCATTAACCAAACCCGGCTCTGGATGTTAACCACAACCCAGGTTCCATCACACACAAAAGAATTAGAATTCCGAGGTCACGTGGCTATTTGTGGCATGAATATTAGTACATTCTTTGCAAATGCATGATGTATGAACTGTATACATTTCTTTGATAAATTGTTTTTAAATATTTCCTCCTTTTTATTAATTGAAGAGGAACCTCATGTATCAATGCCATTTTTTCCTGTTTTTCACATAAATTATTTTCTTGCAATGTTCGTTTGTATTATTATTGCCGATATTAAGGCAAAGACTTTTTTTGCCTTGTAAACAAGATTTTGCTTACAGCTAAATGAAAAGAAGTGAAGTTAATCACACTGAAATAATAGGTTTAAAAAGGTAATTCAGTGGTATCGGAATGAAGTTTAATCTTGGGCAATAGAAGCCGTGCTGAGAGAAATGGCAGAAAAGCTTGTTCTGTAATTAAATGGTATTTATCACTGGCAGGTCAGCTCCGCTGGGTGAGAGGTTCCAGGACTCCACAGGGAAGGGGAAGGCAACTCAGGCAGACAAAAAGGACCCAGAGCAGAGCCTGGGGATGCAAGAGTGGGCCGGGAGAAAGAGCTCGGTGCAGGTGACACCCCCTGGGAGTAGGTTGTCTGGCTGCACATGTGTATCTCAGCTCACAGTCATGAGTCTGGCAAAAAATGCCAAGAGCATCCTTCGCATTCCTTCAGAGAGAAGCCAAGTCACATGTTCCCTGGTCAGCATTAACACAGGGGCTTGGAATCTAGACAGACCTCGGCCCAAATCCCTCTCTTCCTCTATGAAATGAGAATAATGATGCACTAACCTTCTGAAGTTGTCACGACTAACAACTGGGATATAACATACCATGTACCATGCCTGGCACTGGGGCAAAAATCAGTACTCATTATAACCACACTAATGAGCATCCAGTCTTCGAGCAAAGCTGTGCAGGTCGAGAATCTCCAGCCTGAGATGGACAAGGCTGAGCTTCTGGAACAGATGGTGCTCAGGCAGCCTTCTGCAAATGTGGGCAAACCCCTCACAGAAGCATCAACCCTCAGGTAAGCTGAGGGCTTCCAGCCTGGTGACTTCAAGATGGTTCTCAACAGGAAAACATGGGCAAGCTCAGGGCCAAAGGAAGTCACTAAGTTGGACCTCATCTCTGATTTCCTCCTGGTCCTGGGGGATCAGAGCCCCAGACGGCTTGGTTGGCCTAAGACCATGGCACCCATGCCTTCAGCTTGGATGCCAGTACTGATTCTGTGAGCTGCAAGGGTGTGATTGTGGACAAGTGAGCATCTGAAAAAAGGGGAAGTGACAGTGGCTGGGGGTGATGAGGATGAAACCAGACAATTCAGAGAGAGCCCTCAATTTCCCAGAGGCCAATCCTATAGCTTCCCATCCCACAGCTCCTTGCTAGTTGGTGGCTCTTTCCTGGAGGCCTTTGGGCCTTTGAGCAAACTGGAGCTCATCAGTGAAATTCCCACCCCTCTGCCTTACAGAAGGACAAAAAGATCTGGCAGGAGATGGTCTGGTTTGGGGACAGACTGTCCAGTTTCTAACTCCAGACTGTCTGTTACTCAGGACACTTGCTGGTAGGAAATTTGGGCATTCCTGAAGCCCCCTCCGGTGAATCCCATTTCACCAGAGCCTGTTTGAGTTGCTGTAGGACCCTGGGGCTCACATGCTATTAGAAGATGCCTTAAAATCAACCTAGCCCTCAACTGACCGGTGTGCAGAAACATACCCGGACATTCCTCCACATCGGGCAGCTGCACCTGGCACCACTCCAGCCTTCATCTCCAAGAAGCTCGAATTCAGACCCTTTATTAGCTCTCCCATCTTTATTAGTGTTCCGGAGCAAAGTGTCTGCAGCTAAAGTTATTGAATTTTCACTAAAACCTAAATACAGGCATGACCCTTTTGTACTTGCATGTTCAAAAAGGCACAGACTTCCAACTGCCATCTCCTGCCTCTACCTGTATCTTTCCTCATTACAGGCTAGGGTCCAAAACCAATAGGAATTAAATAAACGCCCCACTGAGAGCCGCACTTGGGAAAATTGTCTCATTACAGTACAGATGTGGGCTATCTCCAAATATCACCAACATCTTGTATTTTACTTTCTTTTTTTTTTAAAAAAAAAGGAAGAAGGAAAGAAATTAAAATCCAAATAGGACCAGAAAGGAAGTGTTTGTACGGGTGAATGTTTGATTTCATTTTTCTCCCAGCACGCCCTCTTCTTTTATCCCAAAACGACTCTTCTCAGCTAATCTGTCTCACAACCTGCAGGTAGAGATGTTTATTGAAACAAGCCCTACATGCAACTCAATTTACAGAGACCATTAAAAGGGTATAAATAGTAAATTTCGCTTGATGTCTGCTTATTAATGCAACTCCACTCTCAACATTTCAACAGAAAGAGGTCTTGCCAGCTGGGGGAGAAGTCTCACATTATGGATTTATGTGGAAGAAAGCATTTGGTTTCCATTCTAAATGATGGATACAGGCTGTCCCAGTGACTGCATTTTTCAGGGCGCATCACCAAGTTCAACATCAATTACCTTGCCTTTTAGCAGAGTGTAAAAGGAAAAAAGTTGTGTTTCCTTTGAACAGATCACTGAGATTTCATTGGAACATTTGTATTTCATGTAAACACAACATGGTACTTTCATAATTTTACAAAAACAACTTCAACCGTGGTTCACACCGAAACGTCCTGTGCCTTAAAACCACAAATCCAACTTCCCAGCAGCGGGTGAGTTTGGATCCCTAATGTAATACCCACAGACATTTGTTCCCCAGGACCCATCCAGGATCCAGCATCCGTGGACAGAAAAACAGGGAAGAGCGACCCACATTTCCTTTATGCAGATTGTGGAGAAACACAGTGGGGGTGGGGCAGAGGATGTGCCGTCTACAGGCCTTTATAGTCCATCTGTGGGACTGGAATAGGAAATCAATGGCCAAGTCCAGACCAGGGCGCTGAATTCTTCCAAGTAATCGTTTTTTTCCTTCCTCCTGTCCCCAGCCCCTCCTCTGTTAAAGACTTAACATCGCCTTGCTCATTTAGAGCATAATTGAGACTCCACTTTTATTTCATCATCCTTCCCCTTTCATTGATCATTGCTAATTTTCTGGCTCAGTGCCACCCGGGGAATGGGTTTACCTAACCTCAGCAGAGGTGCCACTGGAGTCACTGCAATAAAAATGGGTTTGTGCTTTCTCTCACGAACAGTCAGCGGCATGAGGAGCCAACCAGGGATACAGAGATGCCTTCTACGCTCAATCTTTCCACCTCTCCACCAGCTCACCCACATTTAAGGAAATAGTTGCCCTACCCCCAGAGTCAGCCTGGCATCTCTGAGAATGTGACCTAATCATCCTCCCCCAGAAAGATAAAAACACCAGCACAATAAAGGAACTCATCCCTTCCCCGCACAGGTGCAAAAAGAGTGGGTGGCCAAATGCAGCTGTATTTCCAAGTAGCCAGATGTGAAAACAGCACATCTGTCTGCAGTTTCTCTGTTCAAACGGAGGCACTGATTCTTCACTCGTGCCTGAGAACATGTGCCAAGGAGAGATTTAGAACCACGAAGTCCCATGTCCCTCTTCCAGATGCACCAGGTGGGAGGCAGGGAAAATTTACAAGGCGTGTATGTGGCGAAGCCTTGAACTCAGGCTAAAGTGTAAACCCGGAAAGAGTTAGGTAGCTGGACAGAAAGGCTCAGAGGAAAGTAGTTCTCAACACAGTATTCCAAAATGACATTCTGCCATCCCAGGAGAGGGAAAAAGGTAACTATGAGGAATGTGATAGAACTGTCAAAATTATATGAAATCAGCTTCATAGATTGTGAACTACAAGTCACCCTTCTCTCTGTTCTACAGCAGGGTAGAAATTGCAACATTTCATCAAGATGTGAAACAGGGGCAATGATGTCACAGGAAAGACCTATCAATGAGACCTGCTATCTCATTGCTGTTATCTGCACCCCTCCACCCACCACTTGTTTCATCACATACCCATGACAATGGAAGCCTGTTTAATCCAAATCCAAAGTTTAATAATCCAAATCTAGCACAAAAATTTGAAGATTTGGAAGCAAGCATGTGCTGAAGTCGAGTTGTACCAGCCCACAAGAGCCAAATGTGGAATTTTCAGGAATGTGTAAGTTGGCTGACATCATGTTGGTAACGTAAAAGTGGCCAGCCTAGGATTATTTACACCATGGAAATGGGCAAAGGCTGTAATCAGGGCTTTGGTTTTTTAGAGATCAGTTGTTAATCACTTACTAACACCAGCGGAGTCACCTTCTGAGATCAGACAGCACCATGACTAGCTTTAGCTCAATCAAGATCTCTTTCAATGCCCCCAAACTCTTTAATCCCGTGATTCTGTAACTAGCACCTGCAAGTATCTAGCATTCTCAGAAGTGCTCAAGGCCAGGAAAGAGGACTAGAGGCAAAGCAGATCTTTCACACCTATACCCCTGATTTCATAGGCCATCTTGGCTTTGAGCAATCAGAGTAGATTTCCAGTTCAGTTCCCCATTTTTTGTCAAAGGGCTCCACTGCCTAAAAGCTTAGCTCAGTGCTGGGACTGTTTCTGTGGATACGTGTAATTCATTCTTCAGAGAAGGGTGACTTATGAGAGGTCACACAATGAATTCAAGGCTATGCAAGAAGGACCTGGGTCCTGGATCCGGCTTGCTGTGGACTCCATGGAACCTTAGACAGGTCCATTTCCCCTGTATGACGAAGGGGGTGGGCTTAAGGGTCTCTCTCTAAGGGCACTGCGGTCTCTGACTTTCTGACATCCAACACTGAGTCCTTGATTTAGATGGACTCAGAGAGTCTGGAGAATGTAGGAAACTGAATGACAAGAGATGGGCAAATGCCACCCAATTGCACAATAACAACAGGGAACCACAGTCACTCATCCTGCACTCCCTCTAAGTCTAAAGGGATGCTTATTTTCTGGCTAATCCATGAGCCTTTGGGAAAAGAGCAGCAGGAATCCACGTGAGTTCTATAAGAGCAGCCTGGCCAGACCACGAGTTAGGGCGTCTGATGTATGCAGATCTGGATTCAAATCCCAGCTCCTCTACTTATATGCTGACAATAGGAAATATACTTTGCCTTTCTGATCTTTGTTTCCAAATATGTAAAATGGGTCATACCGACATCCAATTTACAATATTGTTCTTTTATAAGAATTGAGATAAATCATGTAAAACACTTAGCATCATCCGGCTCAGACTAAGCACTTAATGAAGAGCAGCTGTTTAATATTATTATTATTTTCTCCAATAGTGGGACTAAACTGAGAGACCAGGGAAATGAAACAGACTTGGCATTTTCAGTCCCAGCTTTGACCTAAGTTGAATCCACACCAAGGCTGAGCTGGACTTGGGTTCCTACAACAGACCCCTGAGTAGACTGGGCTCAAAAGGCAAATTTTGGGGTAGATCGGGCAGGAGGTGATTTGTACAAGTCAGTTTGGGTTGGAATCAGTTAAATCTTTTCAGTTTGAAGTGTAAGGAGCAAAAACATACACTAGGGAGGCCATGATGGTCTATTCAGGTCTTGGATCTAGACCAGGAACCCATGCCCAGGTCCTCTAGAAAGAGGCTTCAGAAAGAGGCCGCTGAGGCTGAAATCAAAAGAGATTTGCTGAGACCTAGTACACCAGCAGCCTTACTGTGGGGCCCATGTGACAAAGTGTGACCCCAGGAGGGGAAGGTTAGACTTCTCCTCACTTCTGCACCAGACCCAGAGCAGCTTCATCAATGGAATTGCACCATTGTCTGGGATACTGTACACTGGATAGAGGCATTTGCATTCTTGCAGGGAGTACCAGCAGAGACAGGAATAGTGAGATGCCCTACCAAGATGGGCAGCAGGTATTGACAAGAAAGTAGGAGCAGGAGAGAAAGAACTTAGCAAACCCCATTGCACAGGGGATGAGACCTGTTCCTAAGAACATAAGGAACTCCCAAAGAAATTGGGAGGACTTTTCAGAGGCTCATTGAAGTGAGGCCAGGGCTAGTAAAACATGGGTGGGTTTTGTTAATGTGGTTCTTCATTTACCTTCAATCTGGGGTGACCTAGATAAGTTTGGCTTTCACGTCTAGCATTTGGAATGAAGCAGACATTCATTCCACGAATGCTTTTGAGCCATCCTGGAGGTCAAGAGGGAAAATGTGAACTGGTGCTAGTGCTCTGAGTTGGATGCGTGGCTGACTGAATGTCCCTAAAAGGAGACACTCACCCTGGTTGCATAATTAGAGTCACCTAGAGAACTTTAATAACATACTGATGCCCTGCCTTTACCCTTGATGATTTTTATTTAATAAATCTGGGGTAAGACCTGAGCCTTGGGTAGGTTAGACTATCATCCCAGGCAATTCTCACAAGCAGCCAGGGTTGAGAACCAGTGGCCTAAACAAAAGTCCCCACCAGAAGTCAGAGGCCTCTGTCCTTGACTCTTTCTTGGTCAATATGAAGTTGGTGGCTTTGATGAGGCTCTCAAGGTTTGGGGTTCATATGACCTTAAGTTAGAAGAGATCACCAGTAGGCTGGCTAATGACATCCAGAACCAACTAGATCTCAATATTCTACTTTTCAAAGTAATGTGTTCCCCACACAGGACCTGTCTGAGTAGAGAGTGGATACACAGTCTTTACAGAGTCCCTGTCCACAAAACACGCATCACATCTTATCTTCACCATAACATGCGTACACTTGTGTACAAATAAGGTTCAGAGGACGTACATGGCTTGCCTGAAGTCATCTAAATATGTAGCATCCCAAAAGGCCAGCCTGCCAAGAAGGACTATGTTTTTACCCACATTTTCTGACTCCTAGGTCATTTCTCTAGCCTCCACAGCCCCACAGCTGCCTCCCCTGGGTCCTAGGATGCTCAAGAGAAGATACCTTCCATGGAAAATGGGCCACAGGACCTTGAAGGACGCTGCCAGCTAGGAATGCCTGTCCTGCCGCTGAGGCTGCTCCAGTCACCCACCCTCCCCAGCGCCCAACTCCTGCCAAGGCACACACACTTCCTTCTGCCTTCTCTCAGGAAGGAAATCCCAGTCATCATAAAAGCAAAATGAGGAAATAAAACCTTAATAGGATTTCATAGATGATATAAAATCTCTACAATTCTGGGTGACAGACACTAAAAAAGATCATTTAGTGAGAAAAAGCTTTCTAAGACTTCCTGTAGAATTGGTTGGCTCAAGAAGCTCAGAGGGTGGTCATTTATGTATAATGCCATCAGGTCCAGTTTCCAATGGGAGGCAGTGCCACTAGGGCCTGGGCTGAATGGACTGAGTGATCCGGGGAGAGTAACTTGGAAGCTCATGCCCAGGAAGCTCTCAGAGTCATGAGATGACCCCAAAGCCTATAGTCTAATCTGCCTGACATCCATCAAGCCTTGGCTCAGCTGCTGCCTCCTCTGGACGCCTTCCTTGAACCCCAACAGACTTAGGTCCTCCACGTCTTTCCCAGCATTCCTGGCCATACTTCTTGTATACAGCAGTGTTTCTCCCAATAAGTGCATGGAGCATCCGCACTGATACCAGCTGTGGGTATCTTGTTTTAGAAACAGACTCCTGAGATCCACCTCTAGACCTGCCTTTGGAGAATCTCGGGGGGTAGAGGCAAGATATCTGCATCTTTAACAAGCCCCATAGGTGGAGGAGTCATTTCATCTGAGACCTGACAGCAGGAAGTAGTCCATCATGTGAAGATCTGGGAACAGTGCATTCCAGACAGAACAGGGGAACCAGTAGCTCCATCTTGGGCATGCTAAGTTTGCAATGCCCATTAGACATCCAAAGAGAGATGTCAAGTAGAGAGTTGGGTATATACATTTGGGACTCAGTGGGTCACGCAAGCCTAGAGTTGTAAATGAATGAAGCAGAATTTGACCTTAGTGTAGCATGCCTTTGCTCAGGCTATATTTTTTGCCAACTGTTCAGTAGCCACTGAGCTCCTATTTCTTCACCAAGACCTAGCCTGCATTTCATCTCCAGGCACAGGTAGTTGTTCTCACCTCTGTTCTCCCAGAGTTTGTAGTAAATATTTCACATGTTCCAAAATAGTCTGTCTCCCCAACTGCACTGGAAAGTCTTTGAACATCTTTGCATTCCCAGCACCTAACTGAACACTTGGCACATGGGATGTGCTCAGTGTCAGCTTTCTTCCCTCAAGACACCGGGTTAGCTACCTTTAGAAGCAATAGTCCATTTAAACTAAACAGCATAGCAGGTGTGATTTCATTCCATGTTAAAGTTAATGAAACTGAGGCACTGAGCAGGTCCTGTCCAAAGTTTCTGTAGGTGAAAGAGCCCAGATCTGTCTGATTTCGCTGCTCTTTCCACGTTGCCTCTGCCCCATTCTGCCTCCCCACCCTCCCTCTTCCCGCTCCCTCACAGCCCTCCTCCTCACTGGCAGGGCTCCCACGCCGCCTGCGCCTCCACACAGGATGTGCTTCCTGAAGTTCCTGGTCCAGATGGCCCGCGGAAGCTGCTCCTCATAAATCACCAGGCCTCGCAGAGCTGTGCTCAGCCACTTTCTCCTCTCAATCTCCCCAGGTCCCGGTGCGTGGGCCCCATCTGCCCAGTCAGCAGAACTGGCTCCTCCAGCCCCAGGAGCAAGTCTGTGGTCCCCTCCCCACCGGGGCCAGGAGCCACAGAGCAGATTCCCGGGAGCTGATGAGGGGACTCACAGAGCATCTCTGAGATGGGCAGGGTACAGGGAGAGCAATGCTTGAAGCTTTGTCCCTAGGGAAGCTGCAAGCACAAAGGGCTATCTAATCCACCTACCATCCAGGCCCCATTACCACTGGATATTCAGATCCCTTTGTTCCCTAGTAAGAGGACACCATGTCACCCAACAAATGCATGATTGGCACTGTAGTAGAGTCCTCCCAGTTTTTCCAAATACAGATCAGCAGCTTCAGTAACAACCTACCAAAGGACCAACATGCTTTGGGCAAGTCACTTCCCTTCCATGAACTTTAATTTTCTTATTTTTAAATTTCATGAAATAACCTGTGCCTCACAGCATTCCTAAGCTGTCAATAGATACTATTTCAAAAAGGCACATGTTGAGTCCTCAGTACATGGTAGGCACCCAAAGCACTATACCATTCAAAAGTGGGGCACAAGTGGGGACAGCAGGGCTCTGGACTGACTAAATTTTTCACAAAACCTCCTCCTTTCCATCTCACTAGCACCCCCTCCTCCATGTCCATGGGGCACAGACCAACCTAAGGTATCACTCCCCTGCCTGAAACCCTTCAGTGGGCAGCGTACATGGAGGGTATGGCAAAGGGGGCTAGCTGCCCACCAAAGATACATGCTCCCTTCCACCATATGGAGCTGTTGGACCATGGTAGCCCACCCAGGATGACATTTCCCAGTTTCTCTTGCACTGAAATGGGACCAGGTGGCTATTTCTCACCAATGGAGCATGAATGGAAGTGATGTGCATCTCCCTTGCAGGCAGAGGTGTTTTAAGAAGCAAGTAACTCCACTTCACCTTCTCTTTCCCTATCTGCTAGCTGGAAGGAAAGACTGGGACAAGGAGATGGTGGAGTCACAAAATGGAAATTCCTGAATGACTCTGTGGAACAGAGCCCAGCACCGCCAATCAAGAACTCATATTTATCTAAGCTAACGATATTTTAGAATTTATCTGTTATAGCAACTAGTATTACCTTAAGTAATACAATGGTGTTAAAAGACAAAGCAGCATGAAACAGCCCTGGCCAGGTGCCTCAGTTGGTTGGGGCATTGTACTGAACACCAAAAGTTTGCAGGTTCAATTCCCAGTCAGGGCACATACAGGGGGCAACCTATTGATGTTTCTCTCTCACATCAATGTTTCTCTCTCTGTGTCTCTCTGTCTCTCTGTCTCTCTCTCTCCCTGCCCCTAACACACACACACACATACACACACACTATTCTCTCTAAAATCAATGGAAGTATCCTCAGACAAAGATTAAAAAAATAACATGAAACAAATCAATAATAATGAAGATGTGTTCATGGCTGTAGTGTGAAATATCTCAGAGCATCTGTAAAGGCACATGCCACTACCTGACTATTTAATAGAGGACTTTTCAACCTGTCAGTTTGAATAGACTTAATGTCCTGACCATGCTTACTTACATACTTTTGAAGCAACATTCTTGAGACTATTCTACTCAATATGCCCCTATGCATCTTGTGCCATGTCCCATCCACCCACTGGTAGCATCAGGTCTCGATTTCCATCTGAGCAGCAACCCTAACCTCAATTCTCAGTCTATGGGTTCTGAGAGAGGTTCACACATGACCTAAGCCTGGTCAAAGTTCAACATCCTCTGGTGGAGTGATTGGTCTAGGAATGGGCATGTGACCGACATGAGTCAGATCATCAATCAAGGTAAATATCAAGACTTTGTCTGAGTATGCTGGGACAAATACAATTACTCTTTTCTGCTAAATTCCACCTTAGAAAAAGGCTGACAACATCTTGCAACCACAAAGGGAGAGAAAGCCCAAGGGGAAATGTTGCCAACATAGCAGACAACAGGACAAAAGAGAGAGAGAACACAAACAGGTCTTTATGACATCAGATCATAGTCTTTTTATTTGTGTAAATCAATAGATTCCCATTTTTCTAACTCTAACATGGAATGAATTTTATGACCTTTACAACCATAATAAGGGACTCAGATGGGCCATCGTTTGGAGCTCACTTCTGAAACTCCCCAGAGGGAGAAACTCTGGCCTACAGGATGCAATTTGGACCCAGCTCTTTTTCCAGCACCTTCTCCCTCTCCACTCCACTCCCCTATTCCCCCAGAAGCTCTTCCCAGTCTCCATATCAACAAAGTCAAATTCCCAGAGAGCAGTGAACCTCCTCATACCCCTTCCTCTCCACTATTTCCATTTCCACTGCCCCTTACCCACATCTTCCCAACTACCTTTAATCATCATTTCAACCTCCCCAAATCTCACCTCCTCTGTCATTTCTTATTTGAACAACAACTTGTTTTTAATTAATCAAATGCCTGTTCTCTCTCTTTTTATATTTTGTTCAAATCTGTTAGTCTCTACCAAAAGAAACCTAGCCTTAAAAAAAAATGTCCAAAGAGGCACTGGCCCAGGTTCAGCATGAGGTCTCATTGAAACCACTTCAGGAAGGATGACACCACCACAGACTTCCTGGGAAAAGATTTAAATCCAACTCAGAAAAACCCAAGGAGTGAAGAAAGTGGCCATCACACACTCATTCCCAAGGTCTGGGCCTGAGAAACACTCAGAAGAGGCTAATTGCTGAAAAAATAATAATAACGCCCACACAGAGGAAGCCTTTGCTTCAGGAGGAAGACTGACTCAGGCCCTCTACACTCATCTCCTCCTGTTTTCCTTCCTATAACCACCACTCCAACTACATTGCCCATTTGCTGTTCCTCCAGCAACCAGGCATGTTCCCACCTGAAGACCTGTGGTGGTTACTTATTGCTATATAACAAATTAACTCAACTGGTAGCTGTTTTAAAAAATAAACTTTTTTTTCAATCTCACAGAGTTCCTGTGGGTCAGGAATTGGGGTGCAGCTTACATAGGAGGTTCTGCCTCAAAATATCTCATGAGATTATAGTCAAGGTGTCCACAGGGCCACAGTCATCTAAAGTCTGGAAGATCTGCTTCCAAGGTGACTTACTTACAGTACAGCAAGTCAGCGCTGGCTGCTGGCAGGAGGCCTCAGCTCCTCCCAAGGTGGACCTTGCTGCAGGGCTGCCTCAGCTTCCTCACAACATGGCGGCTGGCTTCCCATTAGACAAGCGATCCAAGGAAGAGCAAGACCAAAACCGCCATCTCTTTCATGACCTGGTCGTGGAAGTCCCATGTTCTCAATCTCTTATTGGTTATACAGATCAGCCCTGGTCAAGAGGGAGGAGACTACACAGGGTGTGAATGGCAGGGTCGTTGGGGACTGCCTTGGAGGCTGGGTACCATGGAGACTTTGCACTTACCATTTTCTCTAACTGGTACATTCTTTCTCCAGATATCCCCATGGTCTGTGGCTTGCTCTTTTTCCTCCTTCAAATCTTTGCTCAAAAAGACCAGACTTTTAAAAATGACAACTCTTCTTTCTGCCTCAGAACATTCCCTAAGTTCCTTATTTCCTTTCCTGATTTCCTTTTCTTCATAGCACTTATAATATATTAATATATACATATGGATTTTTGAGTTTTAATTTTTGATTTACAGAAAAGTAGAAAAGATAGTAAGGAGAGTTGCCAGATACCCTTAACCCAGTTTCCCTCATGTTTGTTCTGGTTGGTTTCCTGTTTTGTTTTGTTTTTCTCTTCCCCATTAGAATGTAAGCTCCATGAGAGCTGGGACTTTTGTCTGTTTTGTTCACTGATGTTTCTCCAGCGCTCAAAACATTGCCTCACTCACAGTAAATGCTCAATACATATTTGTCAGATGAGTGAAAGGACTATTCTAGCAGCCCAAAGAAAAGCCAACACTGGACTTTTGACCTTGAAGTTATTAACAAAACCACAGAGCGTGTTTAACATACGCTGATCCACGGGACTTAGATGATTTAAAACTCAGCTGGGAAAGTCTATGAGTGAGAAAGTGAAACTTAACTTGTTATAAAATGATAAAGTAAAACAATGAACTTCATTTATTCATTTATTTCCTCTCTTTGCTGTTTTTGGTATGGTATTTTTATTGTTGATACAGTGAATTAGCTTTATATTTGTGTCAATAATCCAGCTCCCTTTATCTACATGGATGGTGTAGTATTTCCCTGGAAGAGGCTTAATGGCATTAAGAGGGCTCCACAAGGAGCAGGGATCAATTCCAAAGATGCCACGAGACTCGCCCACCCTGAAAGTCTCAGTTTTAACAGAGTCATCCCAGCTCTCTGCTGACCCTTTCTTTTTGGAGCTTCCCATTTGGAAGGATCCTCCTCTATTTCTTTATTCACTCAGATAATTATCCCAACAAAACCAGCACAGGATGCACTCCTTGCTCCCTTCTCTGAGTTCACCTCCATCTTTATTAATAAGCCTCAGTGGATTCTCATTGATGCATCGATATCCACCCCTGGGCTCTGAGCCCTTCTGGGATGTGCAAGCCCCATTCCCAGATCCTCAACAGCTCCTAACCCACTTAATGCTGGGTAATGTTTGAGGGTGGGGGGTAGACTGTGAGTGTTTATCAACTGCCTGTTACAAGCTCAGCACCATGTTAAGTACTCTACAAATACTTAACTCCACTGCAACTCAACATGGGTTAAAAACAAGGGCAGAGAGTGGTCCTGGCCGAGTCTTCCAGAGCCTGATAATTGTAGCTCCTACCCTGAGGGTTGTGAAGACCAAATGAGGTGACACAAAGGGCTAGAATTCTGCCTGGCACTTAGAAAACACTCTGTCACATTGGTTTAAAGAAAGGACATTTTACAGGGACAGAACTTGGAGCCCAGGCAGGTGGAAGAACGCAGCTGAGATCACACAGTCAATATGGTGGAATTTGGGTCCAAGGCTGCCTGGCACAGAGTCCTCGCAGTGACCGCTGTATTAGTATACCTTGAAGAACGGTATGTAGACACCTACATGTCAATCACCTGGGGAGCTGGTTGAAGAAACAGAATCCCAGGCTCCATCCAAGACCTCCAAACTGGAACCTCAGAGGGATGAGGCTCAGGGAGCTGCACCTCCCACCCATTCCCCTGGTGCCTTCAAATGCATGCGGCCAGCCTGTCTCTCCTGCTACTCCAAGGATTCTTTTCTTATGTCTTCATAGAAATGAAATCATACTATACATTGACTCTCAAATTATTTATTTTCTACTTAATCTGTAGTAGAGTCATTCATGTCTACAAGAAGTGGTCTCACTTGTACCAGCTCTGTGGAGCTCTGGGGATGGATGTACAAAGATTTATTCAACTAGACCCTTTGTGATGGGCATGAATATGATTCTGGATGATTGACACTTGTAGGTTCTTGAGGGGAGGGGAGTTCCCATACCCCCAACCCAGCCCCATGATGTCCACATAGGCCCACTTAGCTCTACCTCGTTTTCTCCTCACACAGAGTAAGGGGCACAAAAGCTAAGGGAAGGAAGTGTCCCCAGGATCAGAGAGAGGTCAGCAGTGTGGCTGCTGCTGAGGTGTCAAGCAAGATAGAGACTAGACAATGCCCATTGAAGTTAGTGGCCCAGAGTCCCTTCTTAGTGCCTTCACCTGACCTCTGAAGGTGATCCTGGCTTTCTGGGGCAGAGGCAGCAACATGAAAACCCAAGGGCCATCCAAACTGTTACTTGTCTGGCAGGTAACTTTGTCCTAATGTCACACAACCATTCTCATTTCCCCTGAAAAAGCTCTGCAAGCAGGTTCTGTGATTCTCATTTTATGGACAAGGAAACTGAGGCTAAGGTCATCACCTGAAGTATCATGGTGAGCCAGGGTTCAAACGCAGGTGTTCAGGGCCCAGAGCTGGGTCAACAGCTCCCCACTGGAGGGATGGCACAGCCAGTCCCATGTTGGCTAAATGACTACACTGCTCCTTGTGAATCAGCTGACTCTCACCCACCAGAGCTCTCCCAACCACCATCCATTTCAGCTTTGGGTGTGTTGCTGATTTTCTTTTATTAATGAAAAAACAATGCAGGTTCATTGTTCAAAACTATTCAAACTAGAGAAAAAAAGAAATCGTCAGGTCTGCAGGTAACTTGTATGACCAATTTTGGGGTCACTGTGTGCATTTCTATGTATTGTGTGTGTGCATGTGTGTGCACACACATATTATAACTGGCTGTCCACTCCCTTTATAGCGGTACTCTACGTATCAGATGCTTTCAAGAACACTATCCCAAATTGTCCTTATAAGTATGCTAAGACCTGGACAAATTATTACCATCCTGCTTCACAAATGAAGAAACTGAGGCTCAAAGAGGCTGAGCCATTGGCTCAGGCTCAAACAGCTAATCTGGGGCAGGACTGGAGTTTGAACCCAGGCCAGCTGACTTCACAGATCACGCTTTTCCACAACATTCTCCCACCTACGAAGAGAGGTGACTAAGAAGAGTGCCTCTGTGTCCTTGAAACAAAAGGCCTAGGAGGCCTGGAGTTGGGAAGATGAAGTCATCCTTCATCATCCAGAAGGTGTTAAGCACCTACTGAGTGCCAGGCAGTGTGTTCTCGGAACCTCAGGGATCTCATGTTCTCAGTCCCAAGAAAGGCTATCCTGAGCAAGAGTCCCCCATGGGGCCTTGCCCTCAGCCCAGAAGGGTGACTTGAATGGTGGTGACAGAGACAGTGAGAGGGCAGAGAAGTCTGTGTTGGCTCCAGGGGACATAAGTAAGAACCAGCAGAGCTTTCTTGGGAGAGGGGCCCAAGGGACAAGACCCACAGGGTGGGACCCCTTCCAGTTATTCCTTCCTTTCAATCTCCCGAGAAAGTGCTTGTAGCAGATCTATCTGGGTCACAGGACTGAAATAAACATCATTTGCATAATCTCAGACTGACAACCTTGGAGAATGGACAGGAAAATTAACCTCTAGAAATGGTAAATCTGAACGTGTCCCTGGATATCCCCAAAAGGTGTATCAGTCACCTCAGTGCCTCTTGGGAGTGCTCACTCTCCCCGGGCCCTGGGCTCCATGCCCAGGGGAAGGAGACAGCGAGACAGAGACTCACAGGAGTGCAGCCACAGGTCGACGTGCTAGTGGCTTCACTGTTGCCACCAAAGGAGGCAGGATTTGAATCCAGGTCTCTCCAATGTACCTCCCCCCTCCTCCTTAGAGGAAGAGTAGTGTAGAGTTGAGTGGCCCATCCCTGAGGGAGCTAGATGGTTCACTTGGGGTCTCTATGACAACCAGTCATTCCTGTCCCCAGAAGCAGGGTGGTTTCCATGACCCAGCCACACTCTCTGGCTGATCCCTTGCTTGGCTGGTATCAAAGGTAAGGTTACTTTCCAGGTAACAGGGCCAATGGCAGCCAGTGGGTATGAGGGAGCATAGCGCCAGGGAGAGAACAGACTCTGGACTACCCAGATGGGAGCCCCAGTCTGGCCACCTACTTGCTGAAAGCCCTTATCCTATCTGTGGTCGCTCCCTGAGTGCTTGTCAACTGCCAGGCCCTGTGCTTAATGCCTAATCTGCAATATCTCATTTTAACCCCATGGATTATTAGGTTCTATTATTTTCTCCATTTTACAGATGAGGAAACTGAGGCTCAGAGAGATGAAGCAAATAGCCTCAGGACACACCGCCAGTGAGTAGCGAAGCCTGGACTCTCTCTGTCTTCCACGCTCACGCCACATACACCCACGAGATTATACTGCTGTTGGAGGAACAAGCCGGCACCATATGGCAGAAAACCAGAGTGCCATCTCTGAGAATCCAGCCCAGCAGGAAACCCAGGCGCCCTCCTGCGCCACCTGGACAGACGGACACACGTCTCTGAGCCTCAGTTTCCTTATCTGTAAAACAGGTAACAGTCATGGCTGCCGTGAGGGTCAGATGAGATGGATCTAAAAGGGATGACCCCTATGGCGAGACCCCCAAAACCTCTCAATCCAGGCCAGCGAGCCTCGGCCCCCCTCCCCGCTGCTCTTCCTGCTTCCTGCACTGGCCGGGCCAGAGGCTGTGCTGGCCGAGGGGACGAAGTGTGGGCACCCCTCCCTCTTGCTGAGCGCTGCGGATCACACCGAGCATTTCCTCTCCTTTTGTGCATTTCTTTCATGACCTGCAGCCAACAGCTCTTGGCTGGGCGGCTGCCACCATTTACCCAGCACAAGAAAACTGCCTTTCTTCCCCCATTTAGGGTCTGGTTTTAATTTCTACAGTATTCTCTTTAATAACAATGCCTAATTAAAACATCTGTTAAAAAGTCTGTAACATTAACTTTACAGGGAGAATTTAATAGAATTATATTGGAATTGCAGGCATTTAGCGGGCTTCCTAATTAGGCTTTTCTTTAAAAAAAAAAAAAAAGGAAGAAGAAGAAAGAAACATTTCACAAATTAAAATCCAGACTCTTTTTTATGATAACGTGGGCTGATGGCCCAGTGGCTGGAGAGGACAGGCAGAAGCTAGAAGAGAGAGAGGGGCGCTGAGCTAACCCACGCTAATGAAATCTCCAGGATGGCGCAAGAAGGTGGAGCAGGAATCTGTGTGTAACAGCAACATCTAGCTAGGAGCCCTCTCATTTATAACCTCAATTACATCCTGACGCCAACCATGGAAAGTAGTATTAGCCCCACTTTACTGAGGCAGAAACTGAGGCGCAGAGGGAAGTCATTTACTCAAAATCACAGGCACGCATACACAGACACAGCCAAGGACCCCCAACTTTGCATCAGAAGGCTTTTCCAGAGCTCTCTGTGGGGTCCCCGTATCTGATGTGCTCACTCTCCATACTGAGCATGATGGCTGCCTCCCGTGGCTATCCGTGCCCTGCCTCGGGGTCCTCTCTGAGTCCTCATCGGCTTGATGTTCTGGCCTGAGATGCCCTGGTCCTGGCTGTCCCCCTGCAGCCCTTTGACACTGTTGTAGAATAGGAGCACATCCCAGGGCCAGCTGGGAACACCTTCCCACCCCCCCAAGGGCGGAGTCAAGGGAGAAATGTCCAACGTCATCCTTCTGGTCTAAGTTAAGAGCTGGTCCCTGAAGCAGCAGCGTCAGCATCACCTGGGAACTGTTAGAAGTGCAAGTTCTCAGGGTAAGGCCGGAGCCCAGACATCCTGAATAAGAACCACTGGGGAAGGGGCCCTGAAATCTGTTTAAAGAAACTTTCCAGGTGACTCGAATGTTATAAAAACTTTGAGAATCATTGGTCTCCAGCCATCAGGAGCCCTTCTGTCCTCTGACACATACTTTTTCCTCCCCAGCTATACCCCAGGAGTACGATTCCTCGCCTGTACCAAGGAGCAGCCCTGCCCTGTGCCATTGACCCCTGGCCCGGTCCCTGCACAAGCATCAGGGTGTCAACCCTAAGGAGGACTAATGACCTGAGAGGGTGGCCTGCTCGTTACTACAAACAACAGTGGAATTATGAGACTATCATCTTCGAATAATAGGTAAGACCAAACCCAGTAACTTTCCTGGAAAGAACCCCCTGTTGCTTCTCAGCCAAACCAACTCATCCACCACTCCAGTGACCTCAAAAGGGGGATCACGGAGGTAGAGACCAGCCCAGGCCACTCAAGAGGGGGTTGGGCCCCTCTAGGAAGGATTTCAGCAGAAATTCCCAGTTGAAGGAAAGAGGGTTGCCCTCCCATTCTGTCTTCACATCCTTGTCTGTGTTCAACTCCCATCCCCCTGACCCATCGACAGACATTTGCTGAAAGCTGCCTGTGTGCCAAGCCCCGGGGCAGATTGAAAGGTAATTCAGACCCAGGTGGGACCTCCCAGTGTAGCAGGGGCAACACTGGAACAGACAACCCCCACAGCGGAGTGGGGAGGCGCATACAGACCATGTTCGGGGCCCATCCCCTGCCTACGGTGTGAACATGGTTTACTTCTGTCCTCATGGACATGCAGTGGGGTCCCATGGATAGAGCAGAGACTCAGGAGTCAAACTGAGCTTGAAGGCTGACTCGGCTACCCATTGGATCTTGGGCCAATGGCGTTTTCCACCCGAGCCTCAGTTTCCTCATCTGCAAATGTCCAAGGCACAGAGTTGGAATCCAGCTTGGTCTAACTCTGAATCTGCAAAGGAATTGGAATCTATGAAGGCAGAGATGGTTTCTATCCCTCCCCTCCGCAGGACCCAGAGCTCCTGCTGGAGGGAGGGGAAGCCAGACAGGGCACAGGGTGAGGGAATGTGGCTCCTCTTTTCAGAACAGAACCTGAACCCTGTGGTTAGCATGTGCGTACATTCCTCCAAAGTGAGGAGTGACTCCAGATCACTCAGTTCCAGCTCTGTCTCCTGAGTCTCCGGCCCTCCTTAGGGATTCCACTTGGATCCTTCCTCCCATCACCAAGCAGGTCCTCAGGCTCTGTGGCCTACTCTCCTTTGTCACTCCAATCTGGAGTAACTAGACCCCCTCCCACAGCTCCCCCTCCCTCCTTAGGAATTCTTGAAAGGGTTTCCTAAACACTGAGGAGAATCACCACAAGAGAAGTAGAAAACAAGAACAGAAACTCTGGAGCACTGTGTGATCACTTACTTGCTGCGTGACCTTGAGCAATTTAATTAACCTCTCTGAGCTTGAGTTTCCTCATCCATCAGATAGCAATAAAAATAATATGCCTAACTCTGGAGTTGCCATGAGGATTAAAGAAGTTAATATTTGTAATGTACTTAGAATAGTGGCCAGCTCACAGTAAATGCTACAGAAGTATTTGTTCAATTAATAATAAATGAAGGCATGAATCTAGTCCAGCTCCCAGATCTGAAGCATCAGAGGTTACAGGTTCCCAGAACTGCAAGGCCTCTCCCAGCCTTATGTCCATGCCAGACCCTAGGAACTGGCTGTCCCTAGCTGAAGGTATCACCCATCACCCTTCCACACGCAGCCGGTCACTCACATGGGGCTCAGTAAGACCCTTGTGGGAGGGACATGGGCAGCCCCTGCCTGGGCCCCTGTGGCCGCTTCCAGAGGGCTGGAATTCACAGTTCAGCGCATGGGCAGATTCAATTGGACAATCTCCTATGTGATGGCTTCCTCTGTTCAATTACTACTAAAATTCATCAGACGGAACTGAGAGGTTTTAACGCCGGTAATTGTGGTGCAAAACACTCTGTAATTGGTCTCTCAAATGAAAGTGCAGGGGGGGGGGGAGGGAGCGCAGATGAAAATGCAGCCGCCTTGCCCCTGAACAGTTCAAGAGTGATGCCTCGGATGTGCTCCCCAGAGTTGGTCCGTCTCCCCCACACCAGGCCTGAAACCCTGACCCACTGGACCGCCTTACATGGGGAGGCCTCGGCTCTCTCCCCCTGCCTGTGCTGGGGCGCCATTATGGGGGTGGGTACACTGGCACCCCCCTACAAACCACCACCACCCTGATCATCCTAGGAAACTCAGGCCTGTGGGCCCCAGGGAAGCCCAGCAGGCCCACTTAGGTGGCCTTTTATTCCTTTAGATGCAGATGACGTCACACCTCTGGGCCTTTGCTCCTACTGGTGGCCCTCTACTTGGGTTCTGTTTCCACCCCCACTTCCCACCCACTTTTGCTTCTCATTTTACCTGTTGAGTGGAGCCTTCCTTCCCTTCCCCAGAGAGAGCAAGCAGTTTCCGCCTTCTGCTGTAGTCCAGACCCTGCAACTCATTCCAGTATTATACCAATAACAGCACGTGCTCTGGTAAGAAGGGAGAGACTCTTAGTTCAAAGGCAATTCCTCTCTGGTCGTTTGTCTGCCACCCTGGTGCCAACAACCCTCCCATCCCTGTACATACCTGCAGCTTTCCCATCAAGAAGGGGCATCTACTTTCTGGTCTTGGAACTTGTTTTGATCAACAGAATGTGCTGGAAGAGACAGGGTGCCAGATCCAGGTTGGAAACCCTGTTACCAACCACTCACTGGGTTGGCCACTCCCGGTGCCTGTACTGGCTCAGTTCATTCTCTCCACTGTCTCACGTTGCGGGTGGGCAAACAAAGGTTTGGAGAAGCTGCCTGTCTAAGGTCGCCCATTTAGCAAAAGGCAGAGGCTGGATTTGAACCCAGCATGTCTGGCTCCTGGGCCTATGAACTGCACTCCAGGGATCTCTGCAATGTATGAATGGGAGACTCAGCCTTTCTTGTTTAAATACCAGGACAAATCACAGGCCCGAGGACCTGAGCAACACAGGCATCCACAGCCCAACCACGTTTCTCTGGATGCCCAGCATGCATTCTCAGGGCACAGCCTCCCATTGAATCCTCACAACGACCTCAGGGAGCAAGTTCTTATTCTGTCCACTTCACAGATTAGGAAATCAGGACCCAGGAAGCCTAATTCATTTGCCCAGAATCACCCAGCTGTGAAGTAGTGGAGCCAGGCTGACCCTAGGCCTGAAGCCAGTTCCCTAGATTGGTACTTAATGTACATTTGAATCACCCAGGAAGCTTGTTGACAGACAGATTCTGCTTCAGCAGCTCTGAGTGAGGCCTCAGATTCTGTAGTCATTATTATTCCTGCTATGGTGGCAGTGTTTTATCAACTGAACCCACCTTAAAGGCAGAAATGCACGGTTCCCCCGTGTTACGTATGTCAGAGGAGAGGCCTGGGAGCTCCTCTATGATGATTTGATGGAGGGCAGCAGGGAAGAAGAGCAAGGTGAGACATGGGAGGCTGCCCCTTCCTGCCCACCTACCTGGTACCATGCCTTGTATCCTCACGTTTCCAGTACTTTTCCTACCACTGAAAAGATTCACGTTCCAGTATTTTTATTACTATTATTACAGCCCAAAGCAGGAGCCTCACACAGTGGTCAAGTAACCGGCCCAAGGACAGCCAGCCAGAGCACACACATCCAGCGCCGTGTTCGTGTCCGGCTCTCCCTGGCCCAGGCAGGAGAAAGCTCACTGGTTCTGGCCCCTCCCAGAGTCCTGGGCCACACTTTCCCTGGGGAGCTGGGAAAGCACACTCCAGGAAACACGAGGTTTCCATCCCTGCGCCCTTCCATGGACCACAGCTTCCCTTAGCTGCTCCTCTCCATGTAGGGCGACCCAGGTGGTCTGCGACTGGGGAGGCTGAGCCAGCAAAGGGGCCCACGCAAGGTGGGGGGCTGTGTTACCACAGGCTGAGAACACACGGACACACAGGCACACGCACACGCTTTCCCACGGGAACCCAGCCCAGCCGCTGCCCGGTCCTCCAGCCAGGACCACCCAACACCACCTTTCTCAGGAAACCTGGATGGGCCGGGGATTCAGGAATTGGCATGAGACAACTGGAGGCCTCCAAGGAAGGAAAGAGGGGAAAAAACAGTTTGTGGACCAAGTCCAAGGCTTCTGCTGATCCCAGGAGCCCAAGGACCTCCTGTGCCTCCAGAACCCAGGGCAGGAGCCTGCAGGAATCAATCCGAAAGTCAGAGACAGCAGAGGGCAGAACGCCTCAGACTGGGTGAGACATCAGAAGGGAGGGACACAGGCCGGCAGGGCTTCATGGAGAAGAGAGGCTGGAATGGGCAGCCGCAGGCACAAGGGGTGCAGGAGAGGACAGAGGGAGGCAGGCTGGCCATTCCAGCCCCAGCCAGGCCCTCAGCTCGGCGGGTGCAGAGTTCTGACCCCCACAGCCCAGAGTAATCAGTACTTTCTGATGACTCAAACCAAACAGGCAAGAGGCTGAGGGACGAGCCACTGTTCAATCAAGGGATGACACTCACAGAACCAGGGACACCGCACCTACTAAGTGCTTACTAAGCCTTCAGCTCAGGTGAGCTGTGCCTCTCATTATTATCCATTGCTTTTAGGGAATGGCAGAAGCCTACACCTAAGCAAATTACGAAATACCCCCCAAAGCCTGCCAGGAACAAGAGCAGGCCAGAGCGTAGGTGGTCAGGTCGGAAGGGTGGGGTGGCAGTCCAGTGGGCCCTGGAACCCAAGGGATGTCCTTGCCACCACCCTGCAGGACCCCCACCCAGCCCTTCCTTCTGTCCTGCGCACACCACCAGGCCTGGGAATCTGGCAGCCACTCCCTGGCCGGAGGCAGAGCTTGAGGGCACTTCCTCAGGAAATGAGGCCCCATGGAAACCCAGGCACACCATGGAGCACTGGCTTTGCAGGCCCCCGAGTCTCCTTTTGTCTGCCACTGAAAACGCGTCATAATCAAAAGCACTCTGAACGTTTCCCCAGATGTCATCTCGGATCTGCTCTTCATTGTTAAGTAGGCAGAAGAATTCTCCATTGAGCCTATTCTTTCCCATCGGCTCTGTGACATTCCAATTATCCCCAGCCTGGTCACCATGCTGGGGGCTTCGCGCTTGTTCTGAAAGGCAAAGTGACTCATCTGAGGGTCTTGGCACAGGTCGCAGGCTCAGCACCTACCAAGGACCTGCAAGGGAACCCAGGGAAAACACACCCCACATGGGCAGCTCTTCCCCACAACTCCTGGCTGGGGCCCACTGGGCATCCACACCCTAGTGGCTGGACTTAGTGTCGCTGAACAATGAGCTGCCCACCCAGGCAGAGCCAGGTGACTCTGGAGGAGACGTGGATTGGTAAAATGCCCTTCACCATGAATGAAGACAATCTCAGGGTCCACACACCCTCCTCCTACCACCACTACCCCCACCATCATCATCATCGTTTATTAAGTACTTAGTATGTGTCAGGTACTGTGTCCGGTGCTTTATATGAATCAGCTCAAGTCTTTTCATCTTCACAGCGACCCTGTGAATTAGGAACTATTGGTATCCCTCTTGTGCAGAAGAGAAACAGTGGCACAGAGAGGTTAAGTCACTTGTCCATAGTCACACAGCAGGCTGGTAGTGGAACCAGGATTGTAACTCCAGGATGTGTGACTCCAGAGCCCTCCTGTTCTACCATATAACTGTAATTAAACTCCTTCATGTGCACACAGCCCTTTACAGCTCACTCCGCAAAGTTCACAGCCATGACCGGGTAAGGCAGTAGGTGTGGGGTAATTCTCTCTCTGCAGAAGAGCAAATGGAGATCCGAGGACTGGTGGGCATCAGGGCTGGGACTCTTCACACCGGCCTGTAGATCCCAGATCCAGAGCTCATGCTGGGCCTTGCTGCCTCGTATCATGGGATGGGTCCTGTGTGGAGTCCAGACCCCCAGTCTTCGAGGACACAGCTGGCAGCCAGGCATCCCAGTCCTTTCCTGATCTCTTAATATCCAAGACACCTGGCTGAAGCCCCCATTACCCAAGTCTTTGATTTTTCGCCTGGCCAGCACCCCGTCAGCCCCCCGCACACTGTGGCTATGGTCTTCTGGGGCGGGTTTCTGCTTGCTTCAGCATCCAGTGGGGTGGAGGCAGAGCTGAGAGTGTGGCTTCTCCCTGCCCCAGTGCCTGAGGAGCCGTTAGGAGGATGTGAGGACTGCGGGGAGAGGGGCTACAGAGAGTGTGCCCTGCACACTGAGCTTCCAACTGATGACCTCTTGCGCAACACAGCAAAGATCCAAAACCCAAGTGCAGGAGAGCTTGCAGTGACTTCAGTGTGGTCCAGAGCCAGCAACCTGGGAGGACGGGGGCAGGGAAATGGGGCAACAGGGGAGCAGGATGCAGCAGAGGGTACAGGAACCTGCAGCAGAACAGCTCAGTGGTACGGGCTTCTGAATGCGGGGCAGTTTGGGGATAAGGCCCTCTGCCCCTCACCGCCTGCTAACAGCAGCAGCAGGGATGTCTTGGGAGATCGAGCCCCTGCCACCCAAAGACCTGCAGGGGAGCATACAGTGAGGAGATGAGGGAGAAGGGGGAGGTGTGACAACCAGGATCCCCTAGGGTGACAACTGGACCCACTGTGGCCCCCCACCAAGCTACCCATATTTCAAGAGTTTTTCTAACAACACTCAAAATATTTTAAATAATAATTCACTCATTTCCAGTCTTGACTGGTCATAACCATCCAGATTTCTCTCGCCAGCAGGGGTGACCCCTGTGTTTTGGGTAACTTGGGTGGCCTGATGGCTGCTTGTTGAAATATTAAATATAGTTTGAGAGTACTTCCTGGCCAGGCTGTGGCTGGATCTGCCTTGTTCAGGCCTACTTTCCCCAGGGAACTGGGCACATGAAGGGCTTCAGTAAACATTTGTGGAATGAATGAATGAGTGATCAATCCCCATGAAGATCTTCATAGTCATCCAGGGTCTGGAAACTCCAGATTTTTTATTCCTGCCAATATAAGCTCCTCCTTACATTTAAGGATACCCCCACCCCTCACCTTGGGGTTCTCAGCAAAATCCACCATCAGGTGACAGCGTCATTCACTCGGCCACAGAGGGGCACATGGGTATATACACACACAATATGACCAGGTGCACTTGTGCGGGACACACACACACACACACACACACACACACACACACACTGGAAACCGAGGGCTGCCAAACCAGTAGTGGCAGAGCTGTTGCTCCCAATTAAAATCCGAGTATAAAAGGGAAGAGAATTTATCTGCAAAACCACAGAGCCACAGAGGGGTCACCGAAAAAGCCTCTAAGCTTGTTTACGAAAATATGCAATTACATATTAACTGTTCTGTGATAACTGCACTGAGCACTTGTTTTTAAAGTTCTCACCGTTAACCGTTTAGACTAAGAAAGGAAACTGGACAGGGAGGAAAGACAGCAGGGCGCAGAGGTCACCGACTGCGTCCTTGCCTCTCAGCCCAGTGCTGATGGCAGGATCAAGCCTCAGTCTCCGCCTCTGAAAATGGGGAGATTGCTCAGGAGATAGACAGGTTGCCTAAGCAAATGCTTCTAGCACAGTGCCCGGCACGGAGAAGCCCGCAAACAGGGGTGGGCGAGGTTCTAACAGAATTCATCAGCTCGGCTCCATGAACCGTCTACCTCTGGGACGGCTGGTTAAGGCCCAGCTTTACCGCAAGTTTTATGGGACCCAGTAACTATTCTTTGGTCAAACTGTTGGCTCATCTACCCACCTAAGGCTTCCAAGAGCCCGGGAAAAGAGGTTCCCAGAAGGTATCAGGACTCTGAGAAAGAGTCCCTTCGAAATAACAGCCTTAACTCACTCTGGGTCTGGCAGTATATCAGTTCTTTAAAAAGAAAAATAAACAACTTGGTCCCTGAGATGAAGTTACTTTATTTTCTTTATTCACATTTCCTGGCTACTCTCCTGGTCCTGCCTGTTTGGGAGGTCCTCGGGAATTATCAACTCATTAGGCCAGAAAGGAGCAGGGAATAAGGCCTTTCTGAGTTTCTACTGTTTTCCAGGAATTGTGATACAATATGTCTAAGATCAGTGTCTACGTCTCAGTTTCCTCATCTCTAACCTGGGAAGAATGAAAGAAACAAGGGTAGTTAGGAAAATTAAATGTTTGCTATAATTATTATTCATAATTCTCCCAACAACAAAAATAATATGTAGATAAGGGCTCAGAGAGGTTAAGAAACTTGCTCAAGGACACACAGCTGGTAAACAGCAAAGTTGGGATTCAAACCCAGGCAACCAGAGTGCCTCCACCCTATGCTGCTTCCACCTGTTAAGTGTCCAATTATAGGCTTCCTATTACCCTCCAGGGATCTAAGCCCAAGCCAGAGGTGTGGGGATTTTTCCATGGTGGATGACCAAGAGCACACAAGTACATGCACGAGATCAGAACCAGGGGCATCTTAGGGACCATACTAACAAACGGGGAAATGCCCTGGGAGGTACAGAGACTTTCAAAGCCAAGTGGTAAATCGAGACTCAAACCTCAATCTGCTTTGTTCCAAGCACTCTTGCCTTGAACCACACAAAGGAGATTGCTGTCTATCCACTATGACTTGGCAGCACCTGGGTCATGAGCTGCCATGTACTAGCTGAGTGGTCTTCCCTATCCTCTCCGTGCCTCAGTGTCCCCATCTGTAGAGTGGGAATGAAACTGAACTTACCAGGTTATTGAGAGAAATAACAATAGATGTAAAAGCACCAGCAACATTCTAAGGGCTCCATAAAGTTTAGTTCAATCGGGTTTAGGTTTGGGGGCTTCCTTTTGTTTTATTTCCTTAACCAATCATAAAACCCATGCCTTGCTGGCTAACCACTCCAACATGACTGATTTTTGCCTTAAAATAGATACCTTCCCTTGGCAGGGGACTCACAGGCTTTCAAGAGAGCGGTGGCTCGAGGCCTTGGCTCAGCCCCTCTCGCCTGCCCTTTCCAGCCTTCCTTCTGCTTTCCCTCCTTCTCATCTCGCTGTCCCATTTTTCTCACAAGCAAAGACCTTTTCTCTCCAGGCCCACGGCACGAACCCTGCACTTCCGAAGGAAGCAAGCGCTGAATAGATTTAGCAGGTTCTGATAAATGTCACATTTATTTTGGTGCCAGTGGAGTCACTGCATGTTAATGAAGACCCCACCCCACCCCCACCCCTACCCCAGATGTTGATGGTGGGAGGGAGACCACACCTTCTGCTGCCACCTTGCAAATGAGGTTCCATAAACAGGTGCTGGAAGGTGACGCCAGGTTGGGCCTGCCAGCTCGCTCCGGGCTCAGGGGTGCTGTTTCTGGGGGCTCACTTTGCCAGCCAGGACCTCTCAAGCCTCTTTTCCAAATTCAGTTTCCCCATCTGAAGATGGTGCGAGCCAATGCTCCTGGCTGGCTGGGTGTTGGGCGCCATGGAGATGCTCAGTCCTGTTTGCTGATTCCAGCTGACTCCTGAGTTCCAGGCCCAGGGAGCAGGCTCAGGATGATCAGCTGGGGGAGCCAGCAGCCTAGGAGAAGTTGAAGTGGGTGGCTGAGCTGGCATTTTTCCCACACCAAAGAGTGAGAGCTATAGATCGGGCCCCTCGTCCCAGAGGCCCCACCCAGGAGGGCCTGGCCTGGGAGGGAGGAGGGTACTGGGAAGGGCAGGACCACTAGCACAGGCCTTCCTGTCATCCCAGCCCAAAGTGATCAGGGGAGATGACAAAGGACCACAGACCTGGCTCCCGTCACACCCACGCCCACCCACCCACCCCCTCTGCAGCTGACTTCAAACGCCTCCAGGCTGGAGACCCTCATGAGGTGATGGATTGGCGTTAGGTGGCGGATCCCTGAGAATGTCTCCCACACACACACTGTACAATCAAACCCACCCTTTCTCTGCGTTCTGCTGAGCCTAGGTCTTCTCAGGGTTCCTATTGTGCATGGGTTTCATGCTCCCGGGGCTTTTTCTGCCATAATCGCGGACCGAAGGAGGCGTGAAAACGCGATGGTCGGAGGCAGAGAGAGGAAGCGAGAGAGGAGCAGAGGTGTCAGAGGCAGGCACGGGGACAGGGCGCCTCCCAGCTCTGTGGGAGACCAGACGTCGTGGCTGGGGTCGCCCAGAAGCAGACCCTGAGACAAGGATTCTAGGGCAAGCGATATAGGTAGGAGGTGATTCCAGGAAGCCTCCCACAGGGGAGGGGCGGCGGTTAAAGGTGCAGGGCAGGGCGGAGAGAATCGCCACTGCGGGAACTCTGGGGGCCAGCGCAGCGCATGCGCTTCTAAATCATTCCACTCAAGGAGCGAGGGAGGCCGGTACTGGCACCAGCTCCCACCCATCGCTGGCTGAGAGTCCCTAAAATGAAAATCACATAAACCTCACCAGTAGATTTTCTTCTATTCTTTTCTTAATCACTGTACACAACGTATAAATGTTCCCTAAAATTAGGATTATGACCCAGGCACAGTTTTATTGGCTTCTTTGGCCATTTAACAACATATCGCAAACGCTTTATCCATGTCAGTAACCATGAGTCTCCACTAACCTAATAGCTGCACGGTTCCCACTACATGGGCACTGTATTTGACTTGTTCAGTCCCCTGTCGCTGGACATGCAGATTATCTCCGATTTGTCACCATTTTCTATAACCACGCAGTGAACGTTCTTCCACCAACAACTGCTCCTTAGGATCCATTTCTGAGAGCAACTGGGTCAAAGGACGCGAGCATTCCGAGGGTTTACGATCGCGCTTTGAGACTGGCCTGCAGGACCTTCCTGCTCTCATGAAGCAGACAGCCTAGGCCTGTGCCGGTCAACGTGGTGGACACCGGCCCTGTGTAACCCCTCACACTTAAATCAATTAAACTTCAACCCAATCCAAAATCCAGTGCCTCAGGCTCACTGGCCACGTCTCAAGGGCTCGGCGACCACATGGGGTGGTGGCAGCCATCCTGGACAGCGCAGATGTGCAACATTTCCACCACTGCAGGAAGTTCTATTGGACGGCACCACTCTAGACCGTACCAGGTGACAAAAGACCATTCATGACATAAGTAAGTCAAGTGTTAGATGGTGACACAATGTTAGAGGAAAAAGATGAAGCAGAGTCAAAGGGGGGGGGTTGGGAATTCTGGGGCGAGGAGGGTTAGCCATTTGGATGAGTGACACGCAGGAAGAGAAGAAGCAAACCTCGTAGATCACCTGAGGGAAGATGCACCCTGCAAAGGGAACAGGGGGTGCAAAGGCCCTGAGGTCATAGCGTGGCTGTCGGGTCCAAGAAAGCAAGGAGACCAGCATGGCCGGAGTAGAGTGAGAGGCTGGAAAGAGAGAGAAGATGAGGTCGCAGAGGTGACCCCACAAGGTCATGTAGGGCCTTATCAAGTCACGACAAGGGCTTTGGCTTTTACTCACATGAGGTGGAGAACCACCGCAGGAATTTGAGTGGAAGGAAGAAACGATCTGACTGACATTTTTTAAAAGCACTTTGTTTACTTGAGGCTAGATTGTGGGAAGGGAGGCATGGGGGACCAGAGAGCAGAAGCTAGGAGACGAGCGAGGGGAGTAAGGCAATCATCCGGGGGAGCCATGTGGTCCTGGAGCCCAGGTGATGGAGGGGGTGAAAAGTGATGGCCTTCTGCGTGCAGCCTGAAACAGGAGCCCACGGGCCTTGCAGGTACCACTGCAAACTATTCAAAGTGCGGCAGAGAAAAAGCACAGGGGTGCTGAGTGTCACCGGTGAATCTGGAGAAGCAGCCTCTTTAAGAAAGTGAACTTGGAGCCAAGATGGGAGTTGGGAATAGGAGTTAATTTGGTGAAAATTTTCCAGATTCCTTGCCCAGTCATTTTACAGCCTCCTGATAACAAGAAGGGGGAAGTGAGTGGGGGTGGTTTCCTCCTGGGGAAAGGAGAAACTTTGTTGCAAAGAGCTGGAAACAGCCCCAAGAGCCATGTTTTGTTACCTATGGATCTGCAACCAGAGCGGCTCTGCTCTTAGGGGCCTGTTCGTCATAGAACAGTTAGTGAGTAGATTGCTTCCGCTGGATACGGAGTTTACACAATGACAGCGCGGATAATGGGGCCCGAACGCTGCCAGGCGCTCATCAGGCCTCGGCAATCACTCTGCGGCGCCAACTGAAGAGCGAGCATTTGGAGTTATTCCTCAAGGCTCGTCTCTGCAATTAGATGAGTGCATAACCTTAATATGATCAATCTTGCCGGATGTGAATTGTGCAGCTGTAACCACAAAATAAGGTGGCATTTCTGTTTTCTTGTTGAACGCAAACATTATATATGCGCAAGTCATAATTTTATAACGGTCGCTTATGGCAAGGAAGAGCTTTGTCAGTTAGAAGACGCAGTTGAGAACAAAATATCTGTGTGTGTATTTGTGCGGCACAAGCGCTTAAAGAGACAGTCATCATGTCAGGCTTCGCCTCAGGAAATATTGCTTTGCTGGTTTTGCTTCTCCTCTGTTTTCCTTTGCCCACGTCGGTTTTGGGGCCAGGAAGTTGGAAAACCTGGAGTCCCTCTGGAGCCCTCCCGGGACAACACAGCTTTGCTCTGACACATTGAGAGTCACAGGGAATCAGCTGGATATTCATCGTAAATTGCAAACCACACCCCGTTCATCAAGCTCCATTGTTCGGTAGGGCTGTGAGCTGCGACTCAGGCTCTTCTGATTCAAGATCCTTGCAGAAATCTTAGCCCACCCCCCAAGGCCCAGCTTGAGGGGACTACAGGGACACCGCCCTCAAATGCCCTCTCTCCCTCCTGGGCTCAGGGTGCCTCGAAGAAGCCACGACAAATGGGAAGAGCAATGATCTTGTCAAAGTGGTATACTTGCAGCCGGAGCTGCCATGCCATGCCATACGCCTCAAATCTTGGGAATATTATTAAAACGGGGCAAAGTAACCTTTGGACTGTGCCCCAAAGTACTGTTCCCAAAGGTAAAAAAGCGGTCATTTTGACTACTGGCCCGGGATCTACTGCACTAAAAATTAAAAGCATTGCTGAGAATTGACATCGCTACGTGGTGTTATCTGCACCAACAGAAATGCCTTCCTTCTGTTGATGTGATTGTTACCCGTCTCTTTATCTCATAAGTTGCCCCATCTCCAAGTCAGAACACCATTTGGGCTTCTGCCTGAATCAGTGTACCCTGAAGGGCTATTCTTATTGATCTCAGTAAATGTTTGTTGCCTCTCACTTTGAAAGGCCTTTTTATTTTCAAGTTAACATATTTAAGACTAACGCTGTATGATGGGATGTCAGATGAAACCTGGTGGCCAGATAAGTGAGTGTGTGTGTGTGTGTGTGTGTGTGTGAGAGAGAGACAGACAGACAGACAGACAGATGGACAGACAGAAACAGAGACAGAGAGACTGAACAACAGCATCTGACCCAGAGGGTGACTTCACAGTTGGCGTCTCAGGCTGAGTTTGGGGAGACAGACACTGAGGCAAAGATGGGTGTGCAGGAGATATATTAGGTAGTGCTCTCGGTACCAGTGCCCGTGGGGAAGGGAAGACAGCAGGAGGGGACAGAGGGGGTGATGGGCTGCTGTGCACCTAGTTTTGTGGTCTCCGCTGACACCAAGGGAGCTCTAAAGCTAGGACAAGCTTTCAGCGCTGTTCCAAGTTGGCGCAAAGGGGCCATGACTTTATAGCCCACACTGACCAGTCACTGGGGGTTGGCTGCCCTGGGACGGGGTGTGACCTTGAATGAGGCTGCCGGCCTTAGCCAGGGTAATTCCTGAAGAGGGCTGACAGCTCAGAGCTGGCAGCTGACCACCTCCCCAGCAGCGGGGGTGTCATTCCTTCAGTTCTGGGTAGGGGTCTGTCTGGGCAGTGCCAGAGGGCATCGCCAACACCAAGAGAAGAATTTGAGAGTAACAAGAACTAAAATTAGGTGAAAGCCAGAGACTGTCCTGAGGTGAGAAAGAATCAGGTGTGGGCCAGGAAGCAGGTGTTTAAGCTGGTTTCCAAGACAGAGGCAGGCTCAGGTTGGGTCCCTCAACTTCAAGCCCCAGGTCCCCCAAAACAACCATCTGTTTTAGAACAGTGCCAAATGGCCAAGCTGAGTGAAAGCAAAATCTAGGAGGCAGGCGCCTGAACAGAAGGGACCCCACACACCAGCATGGCCACCGGACAGCTCACATTTGCAGAGCACCCAGTGCATGCAGAGCCCCGTGCTGAACACTGTAAGGGTGCTGTTCCCACCCATCTCCAAGATGGTCTTAGGAGCTAGAAAGCTCAAAGTGGGCCACTTCAGTCAGAGGTAGGGACAGGCTCCCCCAGAATCAGCGTGTCACCAGCCTCCACCTCCAGTTCCATACCTCCCTCCTGAGCTCCAGATCCACAGGTTCATTTCCCTGATGGACACCTTTGCTTGGACATCCACAGGACACTCAAACTCACATGTCCTAAACCTCCCCTGTCTTTCATCCTCAAGCCTGGGTGTCCTCTTCTGTCCTAAACTTCAGTTAATGACACAGCAGCCACCCAGTTGAACCGGGCAGGACATGTCATCCTGGACCACTGGCTCCCCATCACACCCCCACATCAAACAGGGCCTGTGGGCTCTACGCCCTTCGTAAGTCTGGAACCCCTCCACCTCCCTCCACACCCATCACTTCACCATGCTTTAAGCCCCCGTACCTCCAGAAATTTCGCCAGTTTCCTTGATAAGTCTTCCTGCCTCCAAACTTGCCCCTTCCAATACCTTCTCTTTGTACATACACAGCATCTTTCTAAAACATGGATCTCCTCTACTAAAACCCCTTCTACATCTGCCCCTTGTCTTCAGGATAAAGTCTGCAGGTCCCTTCCCTTCCCTTCCCTTCCCTTCCCTTCCCTTCCCTTCCCTTCCCTTCCCTTCCCTTCCTTTCCCTTCCCTCCCCTCCCCTTTCCCTCTCTCCCTCTCTCCATCTATCTCTCCCTCCTTCCTTCTCTCTCCCCCTCCCTCCCTCCCTCCCTCTCTCCCTCCTGCTCACACACACCTACACATGTATTTACACTCCACCTTTGTGCTCTCCAATGAGGTAGCCATTAGCCACACATAGCTATTGGACACTTTGAAACGTCTCTAATCCAAATTGAGAAGTATAAAATATACACCAGATTTTTAGCCCTTAGTGTGAAAAGGAAGACTCTAAAATATCCCACTGGTAAGTTTGTACTGATTAAATGTTCAAATTTTGGTTAACATTAATATCTGGTTAATTAATTAGCTTCATCTGTTTCTCTTCACTTTTTAAACGTGGCTACAAGAAAATTTTAAATTACACATGTGGCCTGCATTCTGTTTCCATTAGACAGAGGACGCTGTCTAATGGAAGGTCGCCCTCCCATCCCACCAATGCCTAGGGGTTTTCTTAGCTCAGGGGTCAGGAAACATGCTGTAAGAATTTAAACTGGCCTAAAATAAAGAAAATGATCATTGCAGAGCATAACTCTGTCTGTAAGAGGTAGTTAAGAGGTAGCCACCAGGGAGACCTCTGGTTTTTAGGTACGAGGAAGCCCTGAGCTGGCTCAAGGCAGAAGAACCAGGAGTTCTGCATAAAAATGCCGAGGACCCTGTCGCCATTGTGAGCTGGGAAGCTGTTCAGGGTATGCCACAAGGAGGGCAAAGCTAGCCTGTTCTCCCTCTGAGAATGGTTTGCTCGGGTGGATGAGTGTTCAGTGGGTGTGGGTTCCAATTGCACTGGGGGGCAGGGGATCAATCCCCACAGGTCAGAGGGTTGGGGCTGTCCAGACATGGGGAGTGGCCAATGTGAGGCTCCAGAGAGGATGAAAGAGACTGGCTCTTCCTCCAAGAAAAAGAGAAGAACGAAACTTAAGAAAGGGAGCAAGGCTCAGAAACCCCTTCCAAGTCCCTTTGATTGTTGGCATTCTTGCTGGGACCCTCTGAAGAGTCACTCCACGCAGAGTTTTGAATATTTTCTCCTGAATTGTCATTTCCATCAGGCACCATCAACAATACAATAATGTCTGCCACACTCTAATAGAATTGCACAGTGGGAATGGGGAGGGGAAGCAGGAAAGGGAAGCGTGGTCTACCTGTCATGATGCTCCAGGGAGCAGCCTCACACTGAGGGGGCCGGACTTCCCAGGTCACACTGCTAACACTGGTTATCTACTCATCTAGTGATGAGCTGAGATCTGTGGTAGTGCTGGGAGCAGCCAGGAGGAGCACCGAGCAGGGAGCTGCAAACTGATGGGAGGCTCAGAAGCAGCTGAGAAACACCCCTGCTTTTCCAGTCTGCCTCGGAGAAAGATGATCTTGGATGGGAAACTTGCCCTTACCCTGTCCTGCCTCCCCTTCTTCCTGAGCTGTGCTTCTCTCCCGGGCCACTGCCTCCCTCACTTATCTTCAGGACTGAATTCAGGCATCACCTCCTCCAGGAAGTCTTCACAGATTGCCCTCAGTCTAGGTAAGTTGTTCTTCCTCAATCTTCCCATAACGCCCACTCATGACTCCATTGTCACCATCTGTCTATTTAATTCAAATCCTCAGCAGTGGGCACATTCAAGGCAAGAAGCTAATATGATTTTTCTTTGTCATCCCAGAGCTCAGCTCAGGCTCTAACACACAGTGGGTGCTCAGTGGACACTTGCGGAATAAATGAATAGTGTTGGACAGATCTTGGGTATGAAAGGAACAGCCTCTAAGCCCCACCTGAGACTCAACTCACCTCTGGCTCCAAGAAACTTCTAATTTGCAGCTTGACCATCTATAGTCTCCAGAAATAACCCCTGTTCTCTCCAAAGCTCTGGGACAGTAGCAGAAGACGGGACGTTTGGAGGCCCTCTGATGAGAGAGTCTTTCCTAATTCTCCCATCATCTAAACAAACTGGGATCCTGATTGATAGAAGAGTCATTTTTACAAAGACTAGGAAAAATGGCTTTTAATATCAGTTTTTAAGGAAGAAAGTATGGCCCCTATAAACTGTTAAACTTCACTTTATTGACCATAAATCTGTATTTTGCTCAATGCAAAAGTTTTTCATCTTGTACAGAAAAGTGCTGAAGCAGCGACAACTGCCGAAAACAAGAAGTTTTCTCTTACGGACAATTTATATGAAAAAGTTATTGAATTTCTGGTTAGCGAGGCCAGGCCAGGCATCTCACAGCTCCCCACTCAGGGCCAGGCCAGTGGGTACCAGACGCGACCCATTGCTGATCAGTGTCAAGAAAAAATTCACCAACTGTAAGTCTATTAAGTTGCGGGCACCAGGGATTTCAAAGCCCCAAGCAAAGATGTACGTCTCCCTGAGGACATTAAAGTGAGGCTCTCTTTGCTGAAAATGCAGCCAGCCTTTTCTGCCAAAGGAAGGGAGGGAAGAGCTGACTTCGGGGAGTGCCTACTAGCTACCAGGTACTTTCGCAATTCCTGTCTCCTTGAATCCTTGGAAGGACTCCAGGAGGTAGGCTTCACAAGGGACCAAGTGGAAAACTAGAGAGGTTAAATAACTTATTCAAACGCTCCCAGCCAGGAAGTTGCTGATTTTCTCCGAGCCTCAGTTTCCCCATCCGCACCAAGTTGTTGCTCAGGAAATGTTAGCTTCCTTCCTGAAGTCAGGGATTTGAAGCCAAGCCAGGCTGGCTCTAAGACCCATACTTTCTCCCCTGTAGAAACTACTTCCTTATCAGTCTCCCTGAAACCAGTTTCCTTAAGGAAGTGGACTGTTGGACCTCCTGTGTATACATGGGCAAAGGAACAATACTCTGCACAAAGAAAGTCAGCACCATAAAAAGTTGTACATTTTGACAAGGAGCTGGCAAGATCCTTCAAAGGACCTCCTCTCGCTGCTTCAAGTGCCAGGAATTTTAGCATTAGAGCTACACGTTTTTTGAATGAAGGCATTATCCCATGTCAAAATGAAAAGTCTCTTTGTTGAGTGAACCTATTTTTTAAAAAATCATAATACCAGAACTAGAAAGGGTCCTCAGAATCATCTAGTCCAAGATCAGTGGTGCCTGCCTGGAGGGCTGTGTTAAGAAAGATCCTGAGGTCGGATCTGGGATCAGCAGCAAAGAGCGTAGTATTCTATCAGTAACATCTGCTTTGGGCAGGAAAGCTTCTTCAGTGGTCTCCTAACCTTCAGTCTCCCCTTTGCCCTGAGCTCCTTCAGATTATCCTTCCAATGAAACTGCCAGAGTGATCCTTCTAACACAGAGATATTAATCCACCAATTCACTACCCTTCAGTTTACCAGTGACACAAAATACAGAGCCCTTCATGAGCGGCTCCTGCTTCTCTCTCTAGTGTCACCTCCTGCCACTTCCCTCCCACATTAAACCCCAGCAGTACTGCACTGCTTTTCTTTCCCCAGGACACTCCATGTTTTCTCACACTACCACACTCTTCGCACTGATCTGCGTAGAGCAGCTTCTCTCGACCTGCCCAAACAGCGAACTCCTACTCATCTCTCAAAACCTGAGAGTGAACCCGTGAAGCCTTCCTTGACATCCCCAGGAGACTTACATGCTCCTTCTCCAGTGCTCCCCCTGCACTTTTCAGAGGCTTCCATTAAGCCCTTATTGCATGGCTGTGAGCCTCTTAAGGGCAGGAACACACAGCTTGGATCCTAACACAGTCAACAGACAATACATTTTGAGTGTGTCAATGATTGAACAACTTACCTTTCCCAGTGCATATGTTTGCTCATCACCCTTGGAAACCAGGGTGGCCATTAGCCACACCCTTTCAAATGGACACATCAAAGATGGCAGTGTAGGCAGACATGGCTCTCCTCTCCACACAGCCACAGCAAGATCACAACTAAAATATAAAACAACCATCACTCAGAACTGACAGAAATCAAGTGGAATGGAAGTCTGACCACTACGGAATCAAAGAAATCACATCCATCCAGACTGGTAGGAGGGGCACAGACACAGAACAGACTGGTCCCACATCCACATATGGTAGATAAAAATTCAGGGGGGATATCTCAGGAGCAAGGAGTCCCAGCCCCACACCAGGCCCCCCAGCCTACAATTCCAGTGCCAGGAAGATAAGTCCCCACAACTTCTGGCTGCAAAAACCAGTGAGGACTGAGTTGGTGGAAGAAACTGATGGAGCCCCAAGCAGTTCCTTTTGGGGAATCCACACATGGACTCACCTACTCAGACTCACTCCCTCTGAGCTCCGGCACTGAGGAGGTGGCTTGAGGGGTACCAGTGGAGTGTAGTGGGAGACGGAGATGTCTGGCATCAAGGTGAGCAAAGGCCATGGTCCCTTTCCACAGAGCCGGCAGACTGGTGCTGCATCTAAGATTCCATCAACCTGGCTATCACTGTTTCATCACCAGAGACTCTGCCCCACCCAACTTATTGGCCCACCCAAGCTGCTTTTCCATGTGAATGGCAGGTTTTGGTTCGTGCTTCACGACTTTCTAAATCCCCTCAAACAAGCAGCAGCTGGCCTCAGTGAGCCCTAGGCCCAGAACAAGCAGCCTAGATTCATAGCTTGGCTTCGCCTGGAAATCTCCAAGTCCAGCACAAATAGCAGCCAACTCAGATTGCTTTATAGCTCAGGCAGGGTAGCCTGGGCAAAACACAGGTGGGGGTTGATCTTGTCCTGCACCACCCGGGAAACCCCAGGGCCAGTACCACCAGTGGACAGCTACAGACCACATCAGGGCACAACCACCCTGCCCCTGCACAGCTGATACTCCACAGAGGGCAGAGGTTGGTTGTAAGTGGTCACAGCCAGTCCTTGCAGCTGACTGGCCTGGGTAAATCCCTCCCATTGATCTGCCAACAGCAATCAAGGCTCAGCTACAAGAGGAGAGTGTACTCAGCCCACCCAAAGGGTGCGACTCAAGTACCCAGCTTGGGTGATAGGGGAGGATGTGCCACTGGACCCTACAGGACACCTACTACATTAGGCCACACTACCAAGACACAGAGTCAAAGCAGCTCTATCTAATACATAGAAACAAACACAGGGAGGCTTCCAAAATGAGGAAACAAAGAAACATGGTCCAAATGAAAGAACAGATCAAAACTCCAGAGGAAGAGCTAAATGAAATAGAGATAAGGAATCTATCAGATGCAGAGTTCAAAACACTGGTTATAAGGATGCTCAAGGAACTTAGTGAGGACCTCAGCAGCATAAAAAAGATCCAGTCAGAAACAAAGGATTCACTAATTGAAATAAAGAACAATTTACAAGGAAACAGCAGTAGAGTGGATAAAGCCAAGAATTAAATCAATGATTTGGAACATAACAAAAAACAACTAATCAGAACAAGAGGAAAAAAGAATCAAAAAAAAAAATGAGGATAGTATAAGCAGCCTCTGGGACAACTTCAAGAGATCCAATATTCACCTCATAAGGGTGCCAGAAGGAGAAGAGAAAAAGCAAGAAATTGGAAATCTATTTGAAAAAATAATGAAAGAAAACTTCCCTAATCTGGTGAAGGAAATAGACATGCAAGTCCAGAAAGCACAGAGAGTCCCAAACAAGATGGATGCAAACAGGCCCACTCCAGCACACATCATAACTAAAATGCCAAAGATTAAAGATGAGGAGATGGAGGGGGGAATGTGGGAGAATGGGTGAGTGATGAGGGGATTAAGAAGTACAAATAAGTAGTTCCAGAATAGCCATGGGGATGTAAAGCACAGTATAAGAAAGGGAGTAGCCAAAGAACTTGCACACATAACCCATGGACGTGAAGAAGGGTGGAGGGGCTGCCTGAGGGTGTGGGGGTACTGGGTGAAGGGGAGAAAAGAGGGAAAATCAGGACAACTGTAATAGCATAATTAATAAAATATAATTAAAAAAACAGACACATCATTCTACTGACAAACGTTTATTAAGGTACTGCAAGGTACAAGGAGCAATGGAAGCAAACACAGTCTCTGCTCTTGTGATAGCTAATATGGGAGACAGACAAATATACATGTAATTACAAAATGAGAAAGATGTGGTGAGGATGAACACAGCGTGGTGATGGTAGGAAGGGGTGGACCACTTAGTAGAAGTTTTGGAGAAGATCACAGGATCAGATCTACAGGGTGAGAAGGAGCTAGATGTGAAAATTGGGAGAAGGGATCCTAAGTCCACTGAATCCTAGGCACACAGAAAAGATGGGTGAAGTTTTCAAGGCAGTAGAGAGCTTCTTGGGTTTGGAACTGAAAAGTAACCATGGATGCTAGAGTGGTGTGCAGAAAGGAAAGAGGAACTTGGGATAAGGCTGGAGAGAGAAGCAGAGGCCCAATCATGCAAGGCCTTGTCAACATGAGAAGTTTGGATTTTGTGCTGAGGGCAACAGGGAGCCTTGGGAGGGATCTGAGCAATAAAGGGACAAGATCTGATTTACTTTTGAAAGAGATCGCTCCGGCTCCTTTGTAGTGAATGGCTCATTGGGAGACCACTGCAGCCATCAGGGTAAGAGATGATGCTGGCCTCGCTGTGGATGATGGGAAGAAGCTGATGAATTTGGAGCATATTTTGGAGGGAAAGGCAATAGGACATGATGTCAGCTCCATACTCCTCTGGCTCCCATTCAAACTGAATCAGCACAAAAGCCCTAAACTCAATCCTTCCTCATAAGACAGTATTCTCCAGTTGCTCCTCTGGCCTTCTGACTTTGGTTGAGACAATTTGCTCCATCCCAGGAAAAGAGAATTGGCTGGAAGCATCCAACACACTCAGCCTGATGGGTAAGAACACAAGGATGAAGGTTACTTGTTGGCTGGAATCCCTTGAGCCTCTTGAATCACCGGGATAAAGCTGACACAATTCTAGAGTAAGCCCAAATAGCAATTGTCATATATAAAATAGAAAAGTGTCCCCTTTTCTAATCATGCTTTGTTAAGAGCTGAACTCAAATGCTAAAACTAATGGTATTGGGGAGTATGGGCTTTTAAAACCTAAAGAGAATGCAGAAAAAATTTAAAGGGCAGAAGAATTGGACCGCGTTTGGGTAGGTCTGCTTCTTTCTCAAGGTATTAAGGAGAAACAATATGAAAAAAAGATCTTTAGATCTAGTTTTTAAGTTGGGTGTGAGTCCATAGGTGTTTGTTTTATCATTGTGTTTTACAACTTGGGTATAATATATGTTCATTTGTATGTATCAAATGTTACATTGAAAAAAGGAAGGGAGGTAACTTCTTTAGGGGGAAAAAAGTGAGACTACTTCCATCTGCTCAATATCCAATGAGCAAATAAGGTACAAGCTGGAGCAAAACTGTTGGCAGCTTTGAGTTAATGAGCTGAGCCCTGGGAGGCAGGTCAAAACAAAGATTTAGACACAAATCCCAGGTTTCTGTATTCATTCAGTAAACACTAGCTAATGGATGCCCTATGCTAGGTGCTGCGCTCAGAGCTGCCCTTGAAGAGCTCACAGGCCAGAGGGGGAGGCAGGCAGAAATCATCACTGGAGGCCACGGTGATAAGTGCTGATTAAAGCCTGTTCAAAGCCAACTGGAAGGGTTTAGGGAAGGTTCCTCAGAGCAGATGACAAAGACACGGATATCACCAAATGAACAGAAGCATTTCAAGTGAGCAAAACAGTGGGGAGCTGGTGCCAGCTAGTACCACGGAGAGAGCCAATATGTGTTTCTCTTCCCAACTCCACTCTAGGCATCATACTAGTAACTTAAAGTCAACCATAGTGGGAGTATTTACACCATGAAAATTGGCAAATGCTACAAGTCAGGGCGTGTGTGTTTTTCAGGACAGCCTGGGGGGGTTAGTATTCATAGACCTGGGAAGACTTGTACTGTGCAAAGCGTGGGGGCAACAGGGAAGGCAAGGATAAAATCAAAGGCCATGCAAGTACATTCCTGGGCCAAGAGAGGAAAACTACATGGGACATTTCCAGGCAGCACAGACAGGCCACCCATATTCCATCAGCCTGAATCAGAATGGCCCACCTGACTACAGGGAAAGCTGTGAGCCTAGGGAGGAGATCAGGACATGGGACTGGCAGAGGCACGTGGCAGACTCTGACAAGGCCCCAAAGCTTCCTATCAACATCTAACTCTCTGAAGTTCATCAAAAGCCTCTTCAATGTGTCACCTGAGTGGACTGTCTTCTCCCGTGCCCCTTCTCTTCAGGCCTCCAGTCCACTTTCTTGGCACCTCGAACTCTTCCCCATGCAAACCTTGTCTTCTCTTTAGAATAAAAGTGGGAGGGGAGGAAGGGGGCAGTGGCATCATTTTCCTTGAGGACAGGGCATGAACTGTGCCCCCTCTGGCCCTTTGCCCCCAAAGCCACCAAGCCAGGAGGTTGTCTGCAGCTTCCCTCACACCCAGGTCCAGGTGTGTCTGGACCACATCACCAGATTGGCTGTGTCAGTGGAGATACGGATTTTGCCTCCACAGGAACGACCATTTTCTCCTATGAAGCCTGGGGGGTGGGCTGGCACCCTCTCCATGTGTCCTGACAGCCCGGCCAGCCGGCCTGTAAGGGGAGTGCAGGGACTGAAATTTCACTGTCTCAGAAACAGCAGATTCAGCAGCTGTGGCTGCTACAGGAGACGCGGATCTGCACTGGCTTGATTTCTCCTGGCCTTTATCACCATACAAAGAGCAGGAGCTATTAGGCCCTGTCCGGCAGCCAAGGACTCACCTCGTCTGGAGTTGGTGAAATGATACCCCAGCCTCCAGGGTGGCTCAGACACCTGCTTCCCCCAACACTCACATTGCTAGGATCCTCGCTGCCCTGCCTCTGGAAAGCTGCTCCCGGCCAGGACAGACCCTGTCCTGGGCATCCAGACACCCAGAGAACCAAGTCCCTTCCAGAAACTGAGCAAGGCTTTGACCCCACAGGGAAGGCTGTAACAGGGGCCAATGTATTTGGAAACAAAAGTCCCCACCTCCGAGGTTGCCTCAGTTTTAAGGATGCCCCTGGGGAGTGTGAGCAGCTGCTGGGAAGGAGGTGGCTAAGCAAGCTGGAAACGAATGGCAGCCTTGGGAGGGAGGTCCTGGCTCCAAACTTGGAATTCTTATGCTGTATTAAAAATGTAAGACTCCAGCCAGAGCTGACCTAGAACCTCCCAGACCCTCCCCGGCCCAGCTGAGATCCTGAGGCCAGATGACAGGGGCTGGGAAATCAGGGACACTGGCAGGAAGCAGGTACCACTGGACACCATCTATCCACAGCTGATTTCCTGCCTCTGGGACTCCCATCTCAGCCTGGGGGTAAGATGACAGTCCCAGGGGCCAGTTCCTTCTGGTCCCTACTGTCAGGTTCCCTGATTACCTCTGCCCTGGCCCCTCTGCACTGGGATAATCTGTCCCTGTGTCCTCACCTGTGTCCTTCCCTCACAGTCTGAGAAAGGACCTTCAGCTCACCTGGGGCTGAGACATCCTTTTTATACGCCCAGGCCAGGATCCACAGGGTCTGTCTGCTCGGCACACTTACCAAGTCCCCCGGAAAGTCCTGGTAGCTCTCCTTCCTTCATTCCTCTGACAGTATCACCCTGAATGCCCGATTTGTGCGGCCCCATGCTCGGCTCTGAAGGTAAAAACTGACCAGCACCGCCTCTGCCCTCCACCAGCTCTTGAGCTCACAGAGAAAGGAGATAAGCATAAAAATAATGACAATGATGAGGTAGTGTTGAACATTTTTTGAGCACTTACTATGAGCCAGACCTTGTCAAACAGGCCCTACGATAAACTTGGAGGTGTGTTCCACATGGTCTCCCAGAGGTCCGCAGTAACGTCGTGCCCCAGTTACCCAAAGTGACAGCCTGCTCATTAACACACCCTGAACTGATTTCCTTCCCTTCCCTAGCTCACTCACAACTGGGACCACCTCCCACAGTGACCACTTGGACCTGAGTCCTCCTTTCCAGATCTGCTTTGGGATGAGTCCGGCCTAAAGCAGCATTGCCCTGTCCCGGTCCTCAGCCACAAGCTCCTGCTTGGACCGTCCCCTCCCCCAGGAGCCCTCAGCTTCAGCTGGCCACATCCTCTTCCTCAAATATGCCAAGGTCACTGCCCCAACCTTGGCCCAGGCAACAGATGAAGCCTGGAACCTCCATCCCAGTCCCTCCCCACACTGCTCCCAAATCCTGCTCAAAAGAATTCTTTACTTCCACCTAGGCAAACCTGAGTTGTCTGGTCCACAAAGCCATTCCAGCCACTGCTGTCCTGGAGCAGTGATGTCGGGGGGTTGAGGGGCAGTGTTCATTCATTGCCTCTCCTCCTTGCCTGCCAGCAGAGGAGAACCCTGCCTGGGACAAATGGGTCCCAAACCTTTGTTGTATAAATTGAGGGAAGGTATAGGGGTCAGGGGTTGAAAAATGCTGAGAAACACTTGATTCCTTTACTTCTGAAATCCTTTCTCCGGGGAGAGAAAAGGATGGATTCAGGAGTGAGAAGTGGCAAGTGCTAGCAAGTTCTCAATTTGAGAGAGCTGGGAGTGATGTGGGGTCAGGGAAGAGGGTTGGGGGAAGGAGGGAGGTGGGGAGGGAAGAGGAAGAGGAGGGGGAAAAGTGGGGGAGAAGAGAAGGGGGAAGGAGGGAGAGAGAAGGAGAGGAAAAAGAGAGAAGAGAAGGAGAAGTCAGGGACTTACTCTCAACCCGAAATGATTGGCTGTTGGGGAGAAAATAAATAATTCTTCCCTTTGAGTTTCGAGTTTTGCCACTTGTGAAACAAACCTCTCTTTGCTATTTTTTTCCAACTCCCATCAAAAGATTCATGCTATTTGTGGATATTGGCAACACCAGGGCCCTAAAGCAGGTCAGGTTTTTGCTGTGCCACGCCTTCAAATCTAAAACGGAAGTTCATGTCTCTGTTTTAACCCAGAAACAGAGGTCCCCATTTGGGTCCTTTCCTCAGCCCCTAATGACTTAACTATCCAGCTGCCAGAAAAGGACATCCTAGGCCAGGTCCATGCTTCTGAGGCCAGAGTCAGCGGCAACGCCCCTGCCGGCCCAGCCCCATGGTCCCAGCCCTCTCCCACCTCACCCTGAGTCTGACAAGCCATCCTAATGGATTGACCGTGGCCTTTGCTAAATATAAGACTTTGCTGCGCTCCTCTTGTAAAAGTTAAAAGCTTTTCATGTCTGTGTTAATGTTTTGTTTTTTTTTTCTGTCTGCTGGCTCCAGTGACAGACGCGGTATCTTGTGCTGAGTAACTGGAGAGTGAACGGCTGGCAGGGGCTGTGGAGGTAGGAGTAATTTATCTCAGAGAGTTTAAGCAGGATGACATGGCTGGGAGCAGGAGGGGGGCGAGGCTGTCACCTGATTACTCATTCCAAGATTTCTCCTCGAGAGAAAGAAGGAGTGAGCGAGGATGAAGGGAACAAAAAGCAAATCAATAAATAGGTTAGCGTCTACGTCATTATTAACTCCCGACCTGTCAGCACCCCATTGAAGCGATCGCTCGAGGCGGCCTCGGATTTAATGGTCAGTGCAATAGATTTACTGTAAATGTTATTGGAGGCAAGGGCGGGGGCGGGGGGCACGAGGAGGCCTTCATTGACAGAGCATTGGATTGCGCCTGGATGCATGAAGCCATTTCTGAACATGCGTAAAAAAACCCAGAGCTTGGGTCCTCATGGCGGCTCCTCCCTCTGGTTTAAATGCTGCCAACCTCCTTCCCCTGCATCCTTCACTTCTGAAGGTCCTAGCGGCCAGGTTTCCCCTAAATCTTCCCAAGGGTCTGGTGGTCTGGCCGTTGGCAAATCTGAAAAAAGCCAGGAAGCAGGTCTATACCAAGCCCCACTGGGATCCAAGGAGAATCAGAGAGCCAGCAGGGAGCTCAGAGCCCAGAAAGAAGACCAAGGGCCTAGGGCTGCACGCAGGCAGGTGAGAGGCCCCTGAAAGGCTCATCCAAAAGGAAGCATTCCCTGCCTGAGCTTAGGTTCTCGGGGCTGGAGGTGCCTTCTTGACATTGCTCCTCATCACTCAGCAGTGCCTGCTTCCTCTGCTTTCGTACTTCCTGTCCTTACTAAGAGCAAATGCTTCACACTCCCAGGCCAGCAGGAGGACTTCTGACCAAGTCTATCCATCAGAACGCAGTTGCTATTCTACTCTGTAAGTGACCAGGAGCCGCGGCAGAATGGGAATCGGGAGTGGGTAGAGACAGCAGCCAGAGAGCCCAGTAAGACAGCCTGCTCTTTTTGAGAGTAGGGCTGCTGCGTTCAGTTGTTCGAGCTGTCTGCTCCACAAGTCTAGGGATGCCATTCGTGTCACATCTGTGTGAATGGCACTCTCTGCAGTTGTGCAGCTTGCCAACGTGACAGGGACATGCAGCAGGTCTAGCAAAGAGGCAGCACATTGGTGAGCCATGCAGGGGACAGTCACCCACCGAAGTGAGCACTGGTAGTCTTTCCAGTAGGTTCGAACTGGAATCAGAGGGGATAAGCCGGGAGCCAGGCACGGGTCTCAACAGTTGGGAGGGCTTTTAAAGGCCTGAGGAACACGGACCATTGAGAAGTATTTCTGCTGACACTTGAGGGAAAGCAAAGACTGAGAATAGATACCTCGGGGAATGCAGACGTTGCTTCAGCTACGCTGACCGTAGTCTTTCAAACCAAGCATGCAGACTCAAAGTCTAGCAGAGGAATTTCGCTCTCCTGATGGGGACAAAAAGCTTCGTTGCAAAAATGGTCTACTCTCTGGGGCACTACAGTCGCTCCTGGCTCAGGAGCAGAAGAACACTCGGCATCTGGACTCTCAAAAGTAACTAAAGAGACGGAGTCAAGGAGCAGGCAAGCTGAAGACCCCTCCATCCTCCAGACAAGGCTTGCCTGACCTGGGGTTCCCCTAAACAGAGTCCCTGAGACAAGGACTGGGAAAGAGGTTGTCAGGGAGGGGAACCAAGAAAGCAATAGTGAGGGAGAAAAACCTGCCACTGGCATGTCATTGAGGTCAATGTGTAGCAGTCCCACTGGGGACTCCAGAAACCATGTGGAACGTGTCTCACGGTCACCCAATGAGGAGAAGGGCAGCTTGAGGGTCGCACCCAGGGCGTTCTCTCCCCTATACGTTACAGCGGTGTCTGTTGGAGGCTGAGCAAGTCCCTTTGATACTGGAAGAGCCTTAAGCATAAAAGAGAGAGACATAGAGCTGAAGAGACAAAGGGAACTGTCTGCAGCCACAGGTGGACCCTAGGAGGCCCAGGAGACACAAGGCAGGGCATCAGTGGCGTCTGCCATAGGCTCTGACCTCAACAGCCTCCAGTCCTGCCTGACTACCTGCCCCCATTCCTCTCCTGCAGAAAAACCAAGTGCCTCAGAAAACCACTGCTCTGTACAGGGGTACCAACTGCCACCTGCCATGGAAAGAGCCAAGGACTTTCCACCAAACTTATGCCAAGGAAGACCCTTTGTGCACGAATGTCCCATAGTGGCAGGCTTGGGGATGTTTCTTTGAGCCTGGGACACCTGCCATACTTAAGTAGAGGTACCCTGAAGGTTGCTTACCTGGGTCCAGCCACCAATTCAAATGGCAGCTGCAGCCAAGAAGTCAAGGGAAGGCTGAGACTCGGAAACACAGCAATGGAAGAATTAGGAAAGACCACCAAGAGCAAAAATGTGTCCTTGGAGACCCAAGCTAATACCACCCACACTCTCGCACTCCCTCTGAGAAAGTTGGCCAGTGCAGGAGGTAGATGGGAAAACGTTTAACTCATTGGAATAGGTGCTGGAGGAGAGCTCTCTGATACCCTGGACTGGCCGAGAGACAAACAAGTGGGCCCTGGAGCAAATTAAGCCTGAAACATCCCTGGAGGCAAAAAACACAAAAACAAAGCTATCTTACTTTCATCAAATCTTGAGAAGGCAAGGCTCTTTCAAAAAGACAATCATGCTGGGAAAATAGAAGGCAGCAGGAAAAGAGGAAGAGCAAACACGAGATGGAGTGACTCCACAGAAGAAGCTAGAGGCACACATGGTGTATTTGTGTGTGTGGTGTGTGTTTGTGTTATGTGTACGTGGTATGTATGACTTATTTGTTTGCATGTGTCTGTCTGGTGTGTGTGTTTGTGTGGTTTGTATGGTATGTGTGGCATGTACATGTGCTTGGCCCAACACAGAGAAGCACCTACAACTCATAAGGAGAACCACAGGGGGACCCCACCAGGAGAGCCCACCCTCCTGAGGACAGAACTGGGGCCCCAAGATGCCCCCAAATTGTTGGAACATCCAAGCCCCTCACTGGGCTAAAGCCAGCAGGGAGGTATTCCCTGAAACTCAGACCGGGGGAAATGCACACATGGGGAGAGGGGTGGGTGCTACAGATGGAGAGCAGGTGGGGGTCCCCAAAAGTCACACAGGGAACCTAGAAGGAGAGGGCTCTCTGTAAGAGGGACAAGCCCAAAGAGGCCAATGAAGGAGGCACTTGTCAGGGCTCTCCTGGGTTTGGTACGCAGCCATACTTGGTTAACCACCTCCTCAGAGTAACTGCTCCGAGGAGCCAGGCCTCATGGCACAGAAAGTGGGCGCACCCCCCAGGCCTGTCCCAGGATGAAGGGGAAGGAGGGGACACAGTGGGGAAGTGCAGCCTGCCCACAGTCACCTCTGCTGGCTCTCGGCCAGAGCATCCTTTGGAGGGGAGGTTGTCTGGGGGGGCCAACATCAGAGGAAGAGCTAGGAGGGGCTGGGAAGAAGCCATGATAAAGAGACAGCGTGGGTTAGAGGACTGTAAGATCCAAGTCTTGGCTGGTATACCAAGGCAGGCAGTGGCCTCCCAGGGGACAGGGAGCCAGACAGACGGGAGTGCCAGTATTGGGCAAGGTGACCTCCCCCAGCTGGCACTGGGTTCCTCACAGTCCCATAACCCCCACCAGCCTCCGAGCCTGAGTGGGGCAGTGGCTGAGCCAGGCCATCCATGGGGGATGTGCCAAACAATTACTTTCCTTATTGAATATCTGATTAATTATTCAGGAGCTGAATCAATTATTCATATCTCATTTAAGCGAGGGGGGAAAAGCCACTGCCCCTTGACAGAAGCTTCTCAGCACCTCCTGAAGCCCTGGGGACTGAGTCATCAGCGGGAGAAATTGTCACAGCAGGAGTGCGGTACTGCCACACGGCTGCAGCCACATCGCCCTGCTCCTGCATGTACTGGCACTGCTGTGTGCACACGCCCGATCACACTTTCACACACACACACACACACACACACACACACACACACAACACCGGCTAGGTGCCAACCAGGTGCAACAGTAGAAACATGAGTGAGACAGCCCCACACATGCATAGATATGTATCTGACACTACACCAAGGGAAGAAGTGTGTGATCACAGCCAGGAAGAAGCCAGCTCCTCAGTCCATCAGAGCAGGGCCCAAGCAGGAAATGACAATTGAGTTAAGATTTGACTGAGTATCAGGCAGAGAGGACAGGGACAGGCATTCCAGGCTGAGGGAACTGCAGGAGCAGAAGTGTGCAGGTGTGAGGAGGCCGTCAGTCATAGGTGCTTAGGCACCCAGCGATCCAGCGCGTAGAGAAAGAGAGGTTGGTGGGGAGGGATGGAGCAGTGCGCAGAGACTTAGGTTGGCCGGTGAGAACCACTGCTAGAATGGGGGTGTCCAGAAGGACACCATTGCCAAAATGAGCATCACACAGTGCAGAGGGCTTAGAGGTCCCCTGGAGGCAAAAGGGCCCAACTCCAGGCACACACACCCCCATTCTGCCCAGGGTGCCCCTCAGCGAGGGATGCTGCTAGGGACCATCTCAGCTGTAGTGGTGAATCATGAGGCTTTTGACAGAACTTTCGCCAGTCACCCCTCCAGGGTTTTCCAGGGAAGGTGGGGTGGGGTGCGGTTGGGGACTCCAGAGAACCTTAGACTTTCAGAGCAGGGAATGGGACCTAGGGACCACTTTTTACAGATGGAGAAAGTGAGACCCAGAGACGGGAGCCCACTGACCCTCGGTCACCCAGAGCCAGGCCCAGGACTCGGGTCTGCCGCTCTCAAGTTCAGCGGTAGCAAGGCAGGCTGGGCAGGGGTGAGGGTAGTTCCATGGCCGTGTGTCCCTCCTCAGTCCAGGCTCCCCCGAGCCCCATGGGTGGGGCTCTGGCCAGGTACCTCTGCAGAAAGGTCTGAACAGGGGGCGGGCATTGACTGCCTCTCCACTCTGGCCCTCTGCTTCTGTCTCTCTCTCTCTGTCTATTGCTCACTCAGGTGCCGTGTGTGTGTGTGTGTGTGTGTGTGTGTGTGTGTGTGTGTGTGTGTGTTTCCCTCTCCCTGTCTCTGTCTCCACCCGCCACCCCCCACGTCTCACTGTGTCATTGTGGCTCTCCCACTCTCTGCCCTCCCCCCTTTCTCTCTCTTCCTCTTTCCTCTCTGTTCTTTCTCTGTCTCCATCCACCACCCATCTTTGCCCCTCTGCCTCTCTGTCTCCCTCTCTTTTCTTTCCTCTCACTCTCTTCTTTCCCCTTCTTTTCCCCCTCCTGGGGTCCATCCATGGCTGGGACTCAGCCCCTTCCTTCCCCAGCCCTTCAGCCTGACCAGACCCCGATGCCCCACACCCACTAATCAAATCTGCGACCTGATTCCATTATACCCAGCAAAACGCAGACGTGTAACCTTGTTAATATCACGTTTATTAGAGGGAGGGGAGGAGAAAATTAAGATAGACTTTGTGTTGCTGCTAATTAGAAAAATTGAGACTTTACATCTGGGTAGCGCTGAGCAACATGTGGTGGTAACAGATGTGGGCTCATTACACAGCTGCACAGGGCGGGGGCGGCAGGGGTGTGTGCAAAATGTTCCTAAGCCAGCCTCCTTCCTGAGCTGTAGCCCCCTCCACGCAGCGGCCCCAGGCCTCATGACACACCCTCAGCGTCGACAAGGCCAGGACCTGTAGTGGGGGCAGTGCGGTCCAGCAGCTGAGAGCTCAGCCCTGGAGTCACATCTGAACGCAAACCTAGCTCTGCCGTGTATCTGCTGTGTGCCCTCGGGCCAGCCTTTACCCTCTCTGTGCCTTTGTTTCCTATTTACACAAAGATTCTATGGGCACCAGCCTCACAGAGCTGTGGGAGGGCAGGATGCAGGAGGCAGGGCAAGTGCTGAACGCCAGGTCTGTACGTGGTCGGCCCTCTGGCACGGGCTGCAGTGGGGTGGGGGGGCAGCTGTGTGGTCACAGCTCCACAGCACGTGGGGTGTCGCCTCCACCACTCCTAACCCAGACAAAGGCTCATAGGAGCCAGGGCTCAGCCCACCTGCACTGGGGCTTCATGGGTCTCAAATGGCCTCATTGCAGAGCTCATCAAGCTTGGCTCCTGGACCTCACGTGTGGGAGAACCGTAAGAAAGGAAAGAAGCAGTGAAACCCCTACTTCCGGGGCCAGTGCAGGTAAGGGTGTAGGCCAGAGATAGTGCGGGGGCGGGGCAAACAAAAAATAAAATAAAACAGGTTACCCAGTTAATACCCAGATAAATAAGAAGTCATTATTCAGCATAAATATCTCAAATCACATTTGGGACATTTTGTTGTTTATCTGAAATCCAAATTTAACTGGGCATCTTCTATTTTACTTGGCAACCCTTGGAGGAAAGTCAGGACAAGCTGGAGCTGGGAGAGTGTCCAGGGCACCCTTGAGCCATGGATGGGGGAGGGCTGGGCTGGGAGAGGAGTGGGAGCCCACTCCTCCCCATGCCAGCCCCAGGAGCCCACCCCAGGCCCACCCCACAGCACCTCCATTGATGCTGAGTGGGAAAAGACTGTGGCTCAGCCTGCAGCGCCCCCGGACTCCTTCAGAGGGATGGGCCCTGGGACTGAGGGGAGCCCAGCGTTCACCTGGGGGCAGCCCACAGTCACAGCCATGACGGATGAAGCATGAAAGCTCATGCAATGTTGCCTCCTTGTCTCCCTCTGACCTTGGGTCTCTTGATGGGACACCGCAGTAGACAGCTGGGAGCACGGTCCCACGGAAGCCCCGCTGGGGCTCACCATCCCGTGGGTGCACAGCTGCACAAAGGGATTCACAAAAGCAAAGGAGAATTCCACTTGTGCATCATAAAATCTCTAGTGCCAAGGGGACTCTGAGGGCAGGTCAGAGGCTGATCCACCTTTTCCCCCAGACAGGGCCTTCGAGGCCTCCCAGCTTCTGGCCCACTTGAAGGGTCAGAGCCCAAGGGAAGCAGGGGAAGCAGGGGACACGGAGCAAGGCTGAGGAATGCATGGTAAAGCCAGATGGCTGTGTCGGACAAGGGTTGACAGGCCTGGGTGAGCTTCACTGAAGTGTCTGTGAGTGGGCGGATGGGGGCCAGCCTGGACTAGCATCTTCCAAGAGGCCAGGGGTGGGCTGCACCCTACAGCCAGTCCAGGCTAGTCCTCCCAGCTCCGAAAGGAGGGGCCTGGTACCTCTGCAGAGGGGAGCTCTGCCCTGGGGCCCAGGAGGGGCTGCCAAGATTTACTTAACATGTGTTGTTCCCCAAGAGGCAAGTGCAGGGTCTCACTGAGCAAACACCTGCTATGTGCCGGGCACCATTCTAAGTGCTTCACAAAACCCACATGTTCATTTTCCTGCTGTCTGTGCTGGCGGCTCTCCACCCTGGCCCACTGTCCCGATCCGATCTCCAACTTTCTCTGATGTGTTTGGTGCCTGAGGAAGCAACGCTGGCTGCTGTAGCACCCCATTCTCTGGCCCTCCCACTGGGGCTGGCTTCTGGCAATGGGGAGCACCAGTGAGAGATCAGAGCTGTGAGAACTCTAGCCATGGCTGCAGTCCCCTAAGGTGTGGCAAGGAGGAGGGGTTCCAAAGCCCCGACTTTGCCCCCCTTACCCCTCCAACTGGGTGAGGGCAGAGGGTAATTTTCTGCTCTTGCTAGCCCGTGTGGCCTCACCTTCCTTAGTCTGGCCTGCACTGTGTCAACAGCCCCTTCAGTGTGTCCCTCTGCATGTACCACTTTTGTCCTTCCAGGGTCCTGACTGACCTAAGAATCCTATGAGGCACGTTGCCATGATCTCCCTGTTTTGAAGATGAAAAAACTGACACACAAAGACTTTAGTAACTTGCCCAAGGGCACACCAAGAGGTGACCACTCCCTGTTACCAGAAGCCCAATCCTGCCCCGCCAAGTCCCTTGGGACCCTGCACACATAGGCCTTTATCCTGCCTGCCTGCACCCTAGGGTCCCTCTGTTACCCCATGGGGCTGGGCTTCCAGCTCACAGGTTCAGACCCCATGTGGTCATTGAATAAGTGAGCCCTCGGCTCCTGGAGCAGGAAAGGTTTAAGGACAAGGTTCCACTGCCTTGTGAAACTAAGATGCTGTGGGCTCAGGCCCCAGGTATCAGGCCTCAGAATGAGGATTATAAAACCTATAACCAAGTCCAAATCTGTTCACTAAGAGGGTCCTGGGAAAACCCCCGGCCAGGCACATGTGAGCTTCAATCATCATTCTAGACTAGTGGATCTCAGACAGCACAATTTTGTCCCCTGGGTCTCAGCCAGGACAATTCTCCCCCCAGGAGACACTTGGCAAGGTCTAGAGACATGTTTTATTATCAAAATTAGGGGAATTTTGCCAGGGGTGCTCTGGCATCTAGTGTGTAAAGGCCAATGGTGCTGCTAAATATCCTACCATACACAGGATGGTCCACAACAAAGAATTATCCAGCCCTAAATACCAACAGTGGCAAGGTTCAGAAACCTAGGTTTCCCCACTCAGAGAACCACAGGATCTCAGGACTCTCACAGGCCATTAGTCCTATTACAGATAAAGATCGTGAGGACCCAGGAAGACCGCAAAGTCACTACCAAGTTAGAGGTAGCCAGTACCCAAGGCCAAGTCAGCATTTTACCTTCAGAGCCTAGCCCAGCACCTGGCACAGCACAGGGTGGATGCTTGTTGACTTGACCTGACCTCTCACTGCTCCTAAGGGGTCGTCAGCTTCTCCTTGGCTGCCTCCTCAGCCACCATGAGGTGAGATCTGGAAGAGTCCAGAGAGCTTTCCTTTGGTGCATTCTCCCCTCCCTACAAGGACTCTTATCCAGAACACCTGATATCACTCACACATGCACACCCACACACACATACTTTCAGGCAAAGGTGCACACAACCCACAGCCTGAACTGTGGCTACTTGTTCACAGCCACCAGCTCATCCATGTCCCGGTGATGGCCTCCACTCAGGGCTTGGAGAGCCCTGCAGTTATTCTGACAGTAGTACCTGTGGCCTTCAGTTTTGCAGAAAGCCTATTCAAGGGCAAACCTTGACCTTGTGATGGTAGAAGTGATTTTGGAAACAGATCATGACCACGAGCATTTATTCTGCTCCATGAGAGAACAGTTTCATCAGGCCATCCCCGCAGGGTTCTAAGAGGGAGCCATATATGTGGGCAAAGAGTTATGAAGTGGCTCTACAGGCAACTGATGGGGAGCCAGGGCCATCCATGCCCACTGGAACCACAGGCACAGGATCCCATGCTGGGAAAGGACAAGAGAACCAGGAGTGGGATAAAGGACTGGTTGAGCAGGTCGCTACCTAGATGGCCGGAGACAGAGTGAGGCAAATGCCAGGCCCAAAACCACAGACTCAAAGGGAAGAAGCCAAATTCGTGGCTCAGTCTATGGCTAAGAGTAGGGCCAGGATATGAAGGATAGTTCAAGATTTAGGGACCATCCGGCACTCTTTCTCCTTTCTTTGGAGAATGACATTGGGATCGCCTTTCAGGGAACTGTGATCATCTTCCACCATGATAACTGGAATCAAAAGCATAGCTTTGATGAAGGAACTGCCTACAGAGGCAGCAGGGGGACTTATTCCCACCTTTAAAGCTGAAGGAAGAGCTGGGACTATATTCAGAGAAGGACTGTCCATCAAGACAGTCTCACAGGGATGGTGACTGTTAGAGCTAGTGAAACACCAAAGCACAATGGGAGTGCAGAGGGGTTGGGACCCCTCTCTCCTTCTGCCTTTTGATCTCCTGCCAATGCCTCCCATTGGCCAAACCCAAGGGGAGGCTCACGAGCAAGTCTGGAGGGGGGGGGCAGTCAGCCATCTGGGATCCAGAGAAGGGCAGAGAGAGGATCTGGGAAAGGGGAGGGCAAATGGAAGATAACCAGCACCCCATCCTTTTTGGCCAAGAGATGGGCACTAACGGTAAAAACTAGGCTAATCAGGCCTAGCCCTCTCAGGACTTTAAATCCCACCAGAAAGACAGAAGAATGGATGGGTGGGGGAATCCATTATTCCCATAGCAATACCTGTCCCGCAATCACAGCCAGCCCACACAAAGGGGGCACAGTGACGGGACACCAGCCAAAGAACCCTCAACCTGTCCCACCCACTCTCCACCTTCAGGACCAGGCAGAGCTCACAGTGAGCAAGGGATGTCTCCAGGCAGCTCCTGCTGATAGCTTTATAACAGGGTCACCTGGACACCTTAAATCACACTAATGAACACAAGAACCCCCCACATGGGGTGCTGGCAGGAGACCACACCATTGGAATGGCCAGAGGGGAGACCTTTTTATTTCTTTTCCCCAGAAACTACTCGATAAATGCTTTTAGCATCTTTTTTAAATAAAAAATGAATGAAACGTAAGGGGCATATTAGCATCGCTCTGATTTTCAATTAGTCCAAATGATCGTGTTAAAAGCTATTAATAAACCACCATAGGGGAGGCCACTGGTGGTGGGGTCCATCAGGGAGCAATTGGCAGCCCACATGGAGTCTGCACCGCCACTCAGGACCCCTCCCTCACTTCACCTCACTTTACCTCCAAAGCCACAGGGACCCACCACGTTCCCGCGATGCAGGAAAGGGCAGGACAATGGGCTGGAAGCATCTGTGAAGATCTGAGAAAAGGAAAGGCTCCCAGGCCCACTATGCCTGGGAAGAAACGAGAGCCTAGGTGGGAGTTAAGTAATCGGCCGTTCTATCAGCTCCTATCAGGAAACACAGCTACATGGACCAAGCTCAGGTCACCCTGGGTGGCCCTGCCCAGTCTGCCAGGGATACCCCAGGTTAAACACAATTGTTTCCAAGTCAACAGTCAATTCAGAACTCTCCTGTGCCGCCTCCAGCCCATTAGTGAGAGCTGCCTTAGTGTACTGTGCTGAAAAGGATCCTGAGGTGTTTGTCCCTCACTGGGGAAAGTGGCTTTGATGGTTGGCAGGGCAGTGACGTGGAGGACAGTGGTACATTCGTCGTATATCCCCCATCCTCACCATTCTTGCGGGAGATTGGCTGTCCCCTTTGGTCCATTTACTGGCGGAAACTTCCATTTCAACTACGCCCAAGTGAGCCAAGTCCTTCTGCCTGCCACCTCCCAACCTGAGCCCTGCTTCCGGAGGGACAGAGCGAGTAGCACAGGGATCCTGGATCATCACTGTCTGCACATAGGTCTGTTGTCCCACGTGACTGGCCCATGACACAAACCACCCTCCAGTGCAAAAAGGCCAGTGAATGCCCCAGCTGGATCCCAGAGGCAGGGCCTGTGCTGACCCCCTCCTCTGCCATCACACAAGGGGGCTTCAGGGGGCCCCCTAATCAAGACCACAGGGGCATCCCATGGGTCATGCTCCAGCTACATCCCGAAGAAGGAAGAAGTAGACCCTGCATTCTGGACTAAGGCCCCACAGTTCCCACATCCCTTTCTTCATCACTCAGTCCACACCTCAGACCAGATTCCAAGGCTCCAAGAAGGCCTGGTCATGGAGCCAGCCTTGGGGGCTATGATGGAAGTAGACACCCAAGCAGTGTGGCCCTCAGAGGGGCCCAGCCCCAGACACACAAGAGCCCCATCCCTGGCTTCTAACAACTCCCACCCCCCACCCGATGATTGATGGTGGGCAGATGCATCAGGCCCCCCTTCTTCTTCCGTGGAGGTTTTTTTTGTTAGGTTTTGCTAAAGCAACCTGCAAATTAATTTAATATCCTCCTTTGGTTGGGAGCTATGAAACTGGGCTCGAGGCTGATGATGCATGAACCATCGGTGGCAAGTATTTAATCTCTGGACAATGGATAGAGATGTTAGTGCACGCCACACTAAATTCTATTTACGCTGCCTATTAAGCGCAGTCAAGCTGAAGGGAATCGGTGCACATTACAGGCCCTAATGGGAGAGGAAGCTCCACAACAGTACATTAAAGGCGGAAAATGAATTAGGAGGGGAACGTGGAGAAGAAAGCAGGCAGGCCGAGGGCTGTCTGGAGATAACTCTTCCTGACAGCCCAGCACACATGCCCAGCCCCGCTGGTCAGATATGCCAGGAACAGAAGCCCTAGTGGTCCCTCCAAAAGACCTTAACTGGGATGATAACACTCACCTTCTCAGGTAAGGCGAGAGCTTGAGTTTTCCTAGGCTCCCACAGCACCTCAGTCCTTCCCTGGTCTGTCTGTCTCCCCTAGAGGATCTTGCTTCCCCACAACCCAGCACCCAGCTGCACACAGCGAGGGCATCAGCCAATGCTGGTTCGTTAAAGAAAGAATTTGCCCAAGGTCACCCAGCAGGTAAGCGCCTCCACCAGAGTTAGCACCAAATCTGCCTCACTCCCCTCACACCCCCTTCTCAACACCCCTCCTGTAAGCAGGTGATTCCTGGGGTACTTGAGAAAATCTGAGCAGGCATTCTCCCCCCAAAGTCAGACAGCAGAGACTGGGGCCTGCAGGGGGTCCCAACCTCCTGCTTCCTGCAAGACAGAGAGTGCAGAGTGCAATTTAGTAATCCCAGACGTGTGGGCCTCTGAGAGAGATGACGCCAGCAAAAGGATCATGTTTCTGGGCTGTCTAGTGAGGGAAGGGAGGCAGGGAGGTGGCACTGGCTTCATGTGACAGGATGAAGTGTTAGGACAGCATCATCATGGGAAGATGTCCACGGTCAGCCAAGCCCTATACCCCCAGCACCCGCAGATCTCCAGAAAGACCCAGAATACTGGGGAGAGGAATAACCACAGCCACAGGGAACTGCTCAAACTCCCTGAAATGAAGCATCGCCTTCAGAGCAAGTGCCCAACTCCTTCATAATCCACAGTCCTTAGGGCCAGTCTGGCACATCTCTCAACGCTGTTCCTTTATGCTCCAAAAACACTGAACAACTGAGCTTACAGAATGCACTCTGACATTTCACACTACGCCTCTTTACTTGTTGTTCCCTCTACCTAAAATACCCCTCCCCACGTCTCCTGGCCTAGTCCCACTCTTCCACCAGGACCCAACTGTCCCCTCCAAGAAGTTATCCATGCACCCCAGAAGCTGAGTTAGGTGCTTCTGCCACAGCACTCTGTGCTGCCTTATTGCAGCACTTACTGTCCTACGTCATTATAGGTGGGACTCATCTCACTGGTTCATTCTGTATTCCCAGTTCTGGGCACTTGGTAAGTCGCAGTGAACATTGGTTGAACAGAACAAGAATGGCCCAGCCATTCTGTGAAGATGTACAAAAGCCCCTGCCATGAAGATTATATTTGTACACCACCACAATCAGATATAAAAGCATTCACTCGTATAAATTGTTACATATCATTGTCACTAATTGGCTATATGTGTCACAAACATAAAGGATTACACATTATTGGGGGGGAGGGGGTAAAGCCAAAGCAGTGCTCAGAAAGAATTGTATAGTCTTTATTACATCTATGAATAAGGAAGACTGAAAATCAATGAATTTGAAGGACTTCTGGGTAAATATGACAGATTAAAAACATATATCCAGCTTCCAAAACTTTGTTGCTATCGCCTTTCCTATTCTCTCCATCCTTATAGATTATGCCTTTTGAGAAAATTCCCGTGTGTTATTTTACTGGGGGTTTGGAAGGGAATCAGCACCGCTTCTGTGGCCATGTGGAAGCCATGAGAATGTGCCTGTCGGATCTCCAGCTTCAGGGTGACTGTCCCACCAGCTATGCTTTGGATCCATCCCCATGTTCACTCCCAGCCGCTGGCTGAGCACAGCAGCAATGCTAAGGCAGGTCCGTTCCCAGGAGACGCGGGACTCCGTGGACAGTCAGTTTAAGCTCCAGAACTCACTGGCTTTGCTGACACTTTCCTGGAACCGCACAGCAGTTTACTGCTTTTTTCCACCCAGCCTTCCTTCTTTCCCTTTCTCCTGCAAGGTGGTTAGACCTGCAGCATGATCTGACAGCTCTCCCAGACGCCTCCAGCTTCCTTCCCATTTCCTCCCTGGAGGTGTTTCCCTGATAAACCCCTTAGATCTTTAATTCCATCTTGGTTTCTACCTATTAAAGGACCTAAGCTAACACACCCAAGAGAACTGAATCTTAAGCCAGCAGTGGGAAAAGCTCAGGACCCATCTGATTCACCCTAGAATTTCCAAAAGGCTTAGAAATTGAAGATATCAAGTGTCACTATAAGTGAGAAGTGAAACAAGATAAAAAAGGAGAATCTGTAAAAAGCTTAGAAAAACACGGGCTAAGAATGCAAAATGGTGCACCCTCTATGGGCAAGAGTATGGGGGTGTCAAATTATTCAACATAGAACTATCCCACTTCTAGGTTTATATCCAAAGGAATTGAAGTCAAGATGAAGACATGTTAGGATATTAGCACTACCATGTTCATGGCAGCACTGTTCACAATAGCCATGGCATGGAAACAACCTAAACATCCATCGATGAATAAATGGATTTTTCATATAACATATGCATACACACACTATTACTCAGCCTTAAAATGAGAAGGAAAACTTGCAATAAGCAATAACATAGATGAGCCTTGAAAACATCATGAGAAACAAAATAAACCAGTTGCAGAAGGACAAATACTGCAGAATTCCACTTATATCTAAAACAGTCAAATTCATAGAAGCAGAGAATACAGCAATGGTTGTCAGGGGCTGGAGGGAAGGGGAAATGAGGAGTTGCTTCCTAATCAAGGGGTATACAGTTTCAATTATGAAGACAAATAAGTTCTAGAGATCTGATGTGCAACACTGTGCTTATAGATAACAATACTGTATTGGACACTTAAAAGTCTGTTTAGCCCTGGCAGGCATGGCTCAGTGGATTGAGTACCGGACTGCGAACCAAAGGGTCACTGGTTCAATTCCCAGTTGGGACACATGCCTGGGTTGCAGGCCAGACCCCCAGTGGGGAGCGTGTGAGAGGCAGCCACACATTGATGTTTCTTTCCCTCTCTTTCTCCTTCCCATCCCCTCGCTCTAAAAATAAATAAATAAATAAATAAATAAATAAATAAATAAATAAATAAATAAATAAAATTTTTTGATCTGTTTAAAGGGTAGGTCTCACATGAAGGGTTCTTACCACAATAAAATTTTTAAAATTTAAAAGTACTTGGAATACAGTAGTGGTTGTATAAATGTTTGTTGAGTAAATATAAATAAAATTGGTTCAAAATGTTTTTAAAGAAGCAGTCAGATCCCTAGATCTTCTCCCAAACTATTTCACCGAGAACAAATCGCTCTGCCCTATCTCAGCAGATGAGGAAAGAATTTTTCTCTGGAGGGTGAAAGATAAAGGATTTCTAGAATAAGGACACCAGGCCCCATTGACATCAGGTTTCCTTCCTGAAAACAGGGGCATCGAGCAACATTGAGTCCTCCCCATGTTGTTTTCTCACTTGGCCCTCAGAATACTGACAGCCCAACCTTTACCTCCAGGTAGCAGACTGAAAGAACCTTCTCTAGCAGTCTGCTCATCCCAAAAAGAGAGACATAAAAATGATGACCTTGGAGGTTGTTCTACCAAATAAGCCACAGGACACCCAATGGGAAAGCTCAGAGTCAGCAAGTCACACCCACACACTCAGAGTATCCAATCAATCAACTGGTTAGTGCCCCCTTCTTCAATGAGAATAAGCAAGCAAGGATCAACAGACATATGAAAAGAGACCCCTGACATGGAAAACAGATCAAAGCAAATAAATGCAGGGTGAGAAGCAACTAGGAAAAATCAGAAGATGTGCTATTCAAAAAAGTATATGTCATCCCATTCATACGAAGTGTCCAGAATAGACAAATACAGAAGAGACCGAAGGTAGATTTGTGATTGCCTTCACCTGAGTAGGAACGAGGGGCTTGAGTGTGACAACCAAAAGGTGCAGAGTTCCTTTCAGGGGTGACGAAAATGTTCTAAAATCAATTGTCATAATGGTTGCACAAGTCTGTGAACATACTAGAAACCCCTGACTTGTACACTCACATGAGTGAATTGTATGTTGTATGAATTATATCTCAATAAATGTGTTACCAAAAAGGTATATAATACATATAACATTTTGTGTGTATATACAAGTATATATAACATATATAACATTTCAAGTCTTCAGAGAGATTAAAAAAAAAGAAAGAGGAAGAGAGGAATTGCATCAAACAAATGTGGAATAATATAAAAAGAAACATTCAGGACACATAAAAGGGGTCTTGCACATCTTAAATACATGAGTTAAAAAAAAAAAAACTCAAAAGAGGAGTTAGAATATAAGGGAGGGAAGATATTCCCCCAGAAAATAGAGCAAAAATACAAAGAAGAAAATGGGAGAGAAAAGATCAGACATGTAGAGAATCCAAGATATCCAAAATCCAAGTGATAAAAATTCTAGACAGAAAAAAACGGAGACAACAGAGGATGATTAGTTACTGAAATGCTTCCGATTCCTCAACAAGGAGAAGATAACGGAATAGTACGTATGAGTTATCTATCGTGCATAACAAATTAACCCAAAACTTAGCAGCTTAAAGCTACAATGAACATTGTTATCTCACACACTTTCTGTGGACCAGGGATTCAGGAGTGGGTCCTCGGTGGTTCTGGCTCTGGGTTTTCCATGAGATCTAGTCAAAATGTTGGCCAGAGCTGTAGTTATCTGAAGGCTTGACTGGGCCTCATGGATCTACTTCCAAGAGGCCCCAGTCATCCACGTGGCTGGCAAGTTGATATTGGCTGTTGACGGAAGGCCTCAGCTACACACCATGTGAAACTGTCCAAAAGGCTGCGTGAGTATCCTCATGACACTGCAACTGGCTTCCCCCCAAAAGAGTGACCCTAAGAGAGCAAGGCAGAAGCCACGTGTCATTTACGACTGCCATTTCTATACACTCCCATTGGTGACACAGGGCTCCCAATTGCAAGGGAAGGGACTCCACAGGGCCTGCACACCGAGAGATGAGAATTCTTGGAGGCTGTTTAGGAAGCTGGTTACCAAAGACTTGCTTCAAAATTATGAAAGAAAATAAATTCTAATAAAAAAATTTATTTCCAACCACATAGTCATCCAGTGGGAGAGAAAAATAAAGACATTTTCAGACATGAGATATCTTTAGATTTTTACCTCTTATGTATTTCTTTCAAGACACAACTAGAGAAGGCGCTCCACCAAAACAAGTATATATACCATGGCAAAGAAAGACAAAATTCAGAAAACAGGAAATCCAACCCAGGAATGAGTGATGAGGCGTGGCCCTCAGGCATCTGGGAATGGGGGTGGGGGGGTCCCTACCCTGCCCCTGACTCTTGGTGTTGACAACATTGCCTCATGCTCCCAACTGTTCTCATTCTTCTGGGGAATTGGTCATCTGGACGAATCCTTGTCATTTGGGAAGAACCCAGTCATCCCTGTAGCCATTTCTTTCAGGACTCAGCTCCATGCCTCCTCTCTGAAGCTCTTCCTCACAGCCCCCCACGGAAACAACCGCTCCCCACATTCGCATCCCACTGTCCTCTGTCCATCAGAGCCATTCAATGTTGAGTTAATGCAATTCAACAAATATGTGCAGAGCATCAACCAGGTAGTGAGCACTATGACATACAGTCCTGGTCCCTGTCCCAATAAGGACAAGAGTCTGACAATAAACATTATTACACACCGTGTGAGCACTCTGACGTGGCCAAGTCCTCCTGGCTGTCAGCCACCCAAAGGGGCCTTACCAGCTCTGGGGACCAGAGAGGCTCCCCTGATCCAACAAAGAGATTTCTAAAACCTATGCCGTGGGCAGTGAGCCAGGCAAAGGCATTGAAGGCTAGACGACAGGGGCCATGTGGAGTGTTTCAAGTGGGAGGGATATGTTGCTCAAAGACCTGAACTCTTTTTTAAAATCTAATTGGTTCCAAATATATAAAATGCAGACAAGAAGAAAGTGGCCTCAAAGTGTGCATTGGGAGTGGTAAGAAATTGGGCTATGGGCTCCGCGGGGTGGTATCGATCTTGAAGGCGAGGCACAGGATGCTTCATGGACCAACTGTTCAGCCTTAGGGATGGAAGAGATGATGCAAGTGAGGACCAGAAGGAGGTGAAATAAAAGAAGAGGAAAACCAACAATGGAAGTTTCCAGCTCAGGCCTTTGGGGCACACGGGTGGTCTCCCTGAAATTCCTCTTAAAAAACTTACAGGCATTATCTTTACGCCAAACTGGGGTATTCCCAGGATCAAGGCCTGGCCTAGAGAGACAGTGAAAGGACAAAAAGAGGAAGAAGGGAAAAATTGCATCTGGGGTGAGGTTCCTGAACACCCTCCCCGCCCTCTCAGCCTTCCCACCCTCTATGGCCCGTTCCTTCAAGGACAACCTCTTGTCGCAGCTGCTGGCAGCTCCCACCCACCAGCTGCAGCCCCACGGCTGGAAATTAAGCTATACTGTTTATAGGACTTAATTAACAAAATCACTCATCATCCCAGAAACTCAATGACTCTCTGGACATGACAGCATTTGAAATAAATTAGCCCAGTGCCCAGTGAGGCCACCCTCATTCCAGCCTGCAGTCCTCACTTGCCCCAGACCCCCAGCCCACCTCTGGGGCCTCCCTTTCACCCCCGGCCCCCAGGAGCCCTTGCAATTAATAGCTAATTAACAAAGAAAACAAACCTACCAGGTGGAACAGCAGAAAGACATTCTCAGCCCACAAAAGCAAGTAATTATTCAATGTGGGCAGGTTTGAAAAACATCACTTAAGAGAGAAATCAATGGCTGTCCCCCATCCTGAGGTTCTGGTAGGAGGGTAGATAGTTTCTCAAGATCAGGAAACTAATGTGAAGAAAACAAATTAAGCCTCACTCATTCCTTCTACAGCTAATCACAGACCAAGATGTTCCAAAGTCTTCATTTTTCTAGGCTTGCCGTCCCCACATGGGGAATGGAGGAAAAGTGGTTCACTTAAATATTTATTGTGCACCTACTTTGAATCTGGGGATAGAGAACAGAGAAGACAGACACGACCCCTTCTCTCATACATCTTTATAATCTAGCCCTTGGGAGACAGGCAATAAACAAGGAAACAAGCAAGGTCTTTCCCATAGTGAAAATGGCCGCCAAGACAGGTGGAGTGATGAGGAGTGCTGGGTAAAGGGCTACTTCACAGGTAGGGTGATCTGAGAAGGGTCTCTGAAGAGGTGATGCTAGAACCAAGCCAGTCCTGCAAAGATCAAGAGCAGAGGGAAGAATATGCGCGGGGCAGGGAATGGCCAGTGCAAAGGCCCTGGGAAGGGCCTCCAAAGGGAGGTGGGAAAGGTGTCTAGCAGGGGCACAGAGAGAAGACCCACGTGGCTGGAGCACAGAGAGTACAGAAGAAAGTAGGAAGGAAGTTTTGAGAGCAGGTAGAGACAGGATCTGGTTGGGCCTATTAGGTCACCATAAAGGGTGCATTTTGAGGGTAAGTGAACTGGGAAAGTATTAGAGGGGTTTAATCAGGGAGCAACATGACGGACAGAAATATAAGTGGAGAAGTCCTAGCTCACCCAGGTAGTGGCCTCTGTGAACTACGGTCGACCAGTCATTTCCAAAGGCATCACTGTCACCTTCTGCTCGAACTTGGTTTACTCCACAGATGGAGAGACTGAGACCCAGCCCCTTAGTGAGAACCTTCCTGAAACGAGCCAGGGCTTCACATGCATAGTCTCATAGAAACCTCGCAACAGCCCAGTGAGGTGGGTAATATTATCCCAGCTTAATTCATGAGGAAACTGAGGCACAGAGAAGTGACGTAAGTTGCCTAAGAAATTAGAACATATGGGAGATGGGATTCAAACACAGGCAGTGTGAGTCCAGTCTAGTTCTGACACTGCATCTCACTGCCTTCCTGGTATGAATTACCTCCCCGAGGCTTCACAGCACACTCAGGCCCGGATTCAAGTCTCTTTGTGGTCACCTGCACATACCTGTCACAGATGAGGCTCCCATGTGTCAGGAATTCACCCCTGAATGTCACAGGGTGGCTGTGAGGAACATATGCAAAGGACCCAGCACAGTGCCCAGCTACATGCCTAGCATTTAGCAGAAACTCAACAGATATTTTTTAAAGGAAAGAAAAACACCCTGCTTATGTTAAAGTGCCACCCCACCCTCTCGGAAGAGAGGCCCAGGCCCGAGCACAGGGGATGGGGGGAAGGGGGCCTATCCCCTCACAATTCCCCAGTGAGGACCAGCAGAACACGCCCTACTCCAAAAACTTTACCTGACTTTTAACAAACACCTTGGAATTATTTGACTTGTTTTTAAACAGACATGCTTAATTTCATCTCAATATGGGTCCATTGCAACCGGTATTTTATAAAACCTTTCAACGAGGGGCTCTTCCAGTACCCTAAAACGCTAGCCAGCGAAGTGCCACAATGTAGCCAAGTAACTGCCCACTGGGGCCAACCCTGGGGTACCCCAAGCAGGGCCCTGAGCAGAGAACAAGGGTCCTTCCCAGCCTATCTGAGAGGCATAACCTTTGAGAGGGAGAGAGCAGCCCTTGGGGAGCAGAAAGAGAGGTTCTCCACTCCGCTGTAAGTTCCTGACCGAAAGCATAGTGGCTTGGTGAATTCATGTCACCAAAGTGGTCCCCTGGGGCCGAGAGGCAGAGAGAAGGAGGAAAAGCCAGGCCTCCAGCGTCCATGCCCGAGAGCAGAGAAAAGGCCAAGCATGCAATGGCTCTCATGTGCCCGACTCACTGACTTGCAGAAAAGCTGAGTGTCTTCCCCACCAACCTGGCCCACTTCCTCCCGTTTGAAGGCCCTGGCGATGATGAGACGCCAATTAAATCAGGACGTCCTCCCTCCCCTTTCTCTTCTTCCTTCCCTTCAGCCCCTCTCTGGGCTCCACTCCCTTCTAGACATTGTCATCCCGCACCTGCCTCAATGTCTCCTGGAAAGGTCCTCCAGGGGCTGAACCAGCAGGCCCCAGGTCAGCAGCGGAAGGCACAAAAGGCCACCAGCCTGACTCCCCTACCATGAGGACACTTGGGGACTGTCCCCGTATGCAAAACAGCAGGTGCCTGAATTCATAATTGGACGTTCCAAAATGTAATTATGAAAGATGAAATGTTCCTCTCAATGAGAAGGCTGTAAATAGAATAATTAATTTTGTGTTTGCTTGAACAATTCTGTATTATGGACCTTGCAGTGGAACTGAAATTAATTAAGTGCACCAGGATTTATGGAGGAGGTGAGAGAGAGGGAAAGAAAGAATTAATCCGAAGTAAAAGATAGATGAGTTTGGGAGTGTAATGACGTGTTAGCCTGGGGTATTCTTCTAACAAATTTACCAGGCACATTCTGGGTACAAAAGGCAGCGCATTGACAGAATTATCTCAACTGATACAGCTGCTGGTCAAAAAGCCAGAGAGCGGAAGGATGGTTTGGGTCAGGGCAGCTAGGATCAGGGCCTGTTTTTGAGCTGGCCAGGAGGGGGCACTACGGGGGGAGGTGGGAGGGGAAGGGCAGAGCAGAAGCCACCACCCCCTAACAATGCAGGGTACAGTAGAAAGGTCTCTGGGAGTCGTGGAGACTCCCTGTGCACCCAGGAGGATCAGGATGCACAGACTAACCAAAGGAGAAGGTCCCCAGCACCCCTGGGACGCAGGTATGTTCATTCCTGCGTAGACTGCGTGGAGGGGACACACGTAAGTCACTCAGCATGCTGCCTAGAGTAAGTTGTTGCCAGACAAGATGGGGCAAAAGTGGGTTTACCGTTGTGAGGATGTGAAATGCAGAGTTTTTTCTTGTATTATTTTGTATTAATTACTGTATAATTTTCCATACGAACAACAGTAAACCTATTTTGCCTCACCCTGTATGTGTCTGTTCCACCTGACTGTGAGTTCCCTAAAGGCTGTACCTCAGTGCCCACCCTGATCCCTGAAGGAATGAAGAATGAACTTGCCCACTGAGCTTAGTGATGAGGCTGAACTCCTTCCACGCAGCATGGCAGATTAAGAAGTGATTTGACTGTTGATTAATGAATCGATCAGTCTTCAAAATGCCACCTGTGTGTCAAGCCACACATTACGGGGCAGTTTTGTTTTCTAATTACTTTTTGGGACCCCTGGGTTGCTCAGGGGCAAAGGAGGGCAAGAGGGGGTCAGTCACCGAGCTCCTGGTCTGGCCCTGTGGCCGACACTACTTTCTGAAAGTAGCTCCAGGAACAGGTCCAGTCCCGCATGCACGTTCAGTTTTTCTCCCTCACCCCCTGCACCCAGGGGGAAGGGAAGCTGCTTGACTCCCTGGGCTAGTTCATAAATAGCAACATGGCTTCTGCCTACCTCTTGCTCTCCTTGGGTGCCTGTCGTTTGAACCCAATCTCCATGCTGTGGGAAAGGCCAGATGAGCCCACACAGAGGGGACCATTCAGGAGGAACTGAGGGCCCAACCAGAAGCCAGCATCTACTGACTGTGAGTGAGTGGCCCTTCGGCACCCAGCCCCAGCCTTCAAGCCTTCCAACAGACACCACGGAACAGAAGCAGCCCACCCCCACTGCACCCTGTCCAGTTTCCTGACTGCCCAAAACCACGAGACATGGTAAATGGCCATGGACTTTACACCACCGCGTTTGGGGGTGAGTTGTTACAGAGCAGCAGATAACTAGAACAGGCCCCCACTTAACCAGGGTGGCACCCTCTTTTCATCTGCTCTTTGTATCAGGATCTCACATCTTTTTTTTTTTTTTTCAGTAAAAGGAGGGTCTGTGGCTGCAGAGGTTTGAAAACACCCTGGTCTGATGGCGGGGAAAAGTGCACACACACCCAGGCTAGTTGGGAGTCACACAGACCTGGCTTGAATCCCAGCCCTGAGCTTTCTGGCCGTGTGACCTGGCACCGTTCACGTCACTTCTGTCTCTTCACAGGTGATGGGGAGATTTGGAGACTGTTGGCTGGATCGTAGGACAACTGCGAAAGCACCCAGCCCCGAAGCCAGCGAAGTGTTGCAGTGCAGAGTGGGGCTCCAGAGTAGGACAGCCCTGGGTTCAAATCCCAGCTTTGAGCTTTCTGGCTCTGTAATCGTTCACAACTCACTTCTCTGGACCTCAGTTTGCCATCTGTGCAACGGGGACAGTAATTGCACCCAGTTCCTGGCACAAACCAGGTAAAGTGCACACAGCAAGTGCTCAGTAAATAAGAGCCTGTCGTTGGATTGATGCTCGTCACCTCCAGTTCCCTCAACTTCCCTCCAGCAGCCCAGACTTACTCAACTCCCACCAGCACCAAAGCACGACTAGTGCCTTTCTCTGAACACCCAGACATGAGTCACTCAGCCATGGTCCCAGAAAGCCTACACACCCCTGACCCTATGTCAGAGGCAGGTGTGTGGGACAGAGCAGCATAGGCAGGTGTGGGTAGCAGACACCTGGCCCCACTCCAATATTTCTCCTCTGCAGACAGTTAAAAGGCAAACAGGAACTCGGGTGCATCTACTCTAAGTGCGCCTGAATGCTGTTTGTCGGGCCACAGCCTCACAACCCATGAACTAGGTGATCTTGTCGTGGCCCAAACCAGCCAGGCAGAGGGGGGCCCGGGCTGGGTCTGGGTATGAACTGCAGCAAGGTATCAAACCTCTGGGCAGATTCTTCCTGTCCTGGCACCAGGTGACCATCCCTGTTGCAGGCTCCCGCCCCCCAGGGTAGTATTAAGCAGGCATTTAGATACCTGGCGTGGAGAAGGGTGATGGATGGCTTTATTAACCCACTGAGGCGAAGCTGCTGACAGTGAAGGACTCCCCTGTCAGGGGAAGCGTCCCTCGCCTGCAGGCCCCCTCAGCGGCCTGCCTGACAGCCTGAGCCCCTGACAGATGGGCGGCTCCCCTGACAGATGGGCAGCTCCTACAGGAATGGAGAGCGGTGTCCCAGCATCCCTCCAAATGCCGAGCTGAATACCACCACATCACCTGGCCCTGAAGACCAGTAGCTGCCATTGTCTCCCATCCTTACTATCTTTATTGCATCCTTTAACTAGTTTTACATATGACAGACGCCCCCTGGAGGTGTGCGATGCAGCAGCCCTGCAGGCATTTCTAGATGGCATCCACCAGACTAACTATGCCAAACTCTTCATGTGCACTATTTCATTGACTTCTCCCAACAAGCTTTGGAAAACAGGTAAATGCTATTTTGAGTACCCATTTTGTAGATGAGGAAAATCAGGGTCAGAGAGGCACACTGGCCAAGGTCAAACAGTGGGATTAGAACCCAGGTCCATTCAACTCCTCGAGTCCCTCCCTCCCTATCCCTGACACTATGCAAAAAGGACCCTCCTTGGGGTTGTCTCCAAGGCCCCTTTGACCTCCTCCCTACTCAGGTCCTCCTTCTCTCTCCCCTACTGTCGTGTACTAGATAGAACAGCTAGAGAGGACACCTCCCTGAGGCTGAGGCTAAAGAGGACAGATCAAGAATGAGGAAGGTTCTGCCACTTCTATTGCTCCAGAGCCTCCAGGAGCCCCTCCAGCCTCCAAGAACCCCATCCATTGCCCTAGACCCATAACTTCCTCTATGGCAACCTCAGGATCTGAGGGGTCTTGCATCTCCCCCTCCCCAGCAGGCATCTCTCACATCCCAGCTCCCGTGGCAGCCCCAGCTTCCTCATGCACCCACATATATGCACACATGCACACACGCACATGCACACGAACCAGAGTGGTTTTGCTGTAAAACCAAGCTCCATCAAGCCTCAAGCACAGGCAGGGCCCCTGACCCCAACTCAAAGCCCAAACCCCTCCACCAACCCAGCGTCCTTCAAAAACCTGGCCTGCCCCCCTTTTCAGTCCCAACTCCTCCCTCACGGTCCAACTGCACTGAGCCTTGGGCTGCTTCTGGTACACACGTGGGCCACTCAGGTTCTGCCCCATTGAACACCAGCACACCTGTTCATCATTCTAACCCAACCCCTTCTCCAGGACCCCCATCCACCAAGGGGACTGCTCCATCTGCAGGACCCCATGTTTCACTTTGCACTTTCCTTCATCACACCCCTCAACACGCATGGCCACTTACTCATATGAGCCACATTTCCCTTCTCTGTGAGTCCTTCAAGGATGAGGACAGTGTCTTCTCCATCCATCGCCCAGACTCAGCTCAGCTCAGAGTAGATCTAGCTCAATAAATTACAGCTCTTATGATTGGCCAGTATGACTACTGTTTCAAATAAAGCCTCTGTTCCAGGCAGGGCAGCTCCAGAGCAAGCTTGGGCTGGCCTCTGCTCCCCCTGTCAACCTCGTTTAGGCCAAAGCCTTCCTCGCCGGCTGCCAGCCACGCTGCCTGCTTCTCTTGTCTTGATTCTATCCAGTTCACGCCCATCTCGGGGCTCAGAGAGCATACGCTACCAGCCTGGAATGTTCTTCCTTTCTCTTCATTGGGCTACCTCCTACTCATCCTGCATAGCTCAGCTGAAATATCACCTCCTCAGAGGGGTCTCCTTGACCAGTGGATTTCCATCAAGTGCCCTAGTCTATGTAACCAGGATATCATGCAATAGATTGATTGCACTAATGCCCCAATGCTTCCCCGCCCCCTTTCTCCCTTCATCCACAGCCTTTGCTTATGATTTTGCAGCCTCTCTCACGGAAGAGGTGGAGCCTATTTCCCCACCACTGAAATGTAGTCTGACCTTGAAACTTGCTTTGGCCAGGAGAATGAAGCAGAAGTAATGGTATCCTGGTACCAAGTCTAGGCCTCAAGAGGCATTGTGTATTTTCATTATCCTCTTGCTCGCCTACCCTCATCATGAGAATGTGCCCTGGCTGGAAATGAATATGCAAACAGCAATGAACCACCCCAGTCATCTCAACAGAAGCTGCCCAGGTCAGCCAACCCATAGCCAACCACCAGGCATGTGAGTGACCGAGCCAGGACCAGCCTTACAGGGCTATTTCTGAAGACTTAGGAGCTAAATCCTCACTGTTTTAGGACACCATGTTTTGAGATGGTTTGTTACACAAAATTTTGTGACAATATAGAAATAATACATGTCCATAATTTCCCTTCCTAGCAGGTCACAGTTGTGATTATTTACTTATTGGTGTGTTCACCTTATAAGTGTTTTTCTTCCTTAGACTACAAGCTTCATAATGTAAAAACATCATGTCTGCCTTTTACAGCACTGAATTCCTGGGCCTGACACGATGCCTGGCACTATGGAGGTGCTCAGACACAGTTCATTGGGTGAATGAGTTGATTGAGTGGCGGAGAATAAACACATGCAGCCCATTGCCCCTCCTGCAGCCCTCTTTTCCCACTCCCCTGACAGGCGGGCCCTGGCTGTCTTCCACACAACTCACAGCACAGAGACTGAGTCAGAACAGCTCACGCTCCACCCTAGAGCCCATCATCAGCCCTGAGGACTTGAACCCCTGTGAGCCAAGGAGTCTCTGACTCAAGCATTTGTGATTCTGGAAGTCGCACGCATCTGTGAGAGGGCTCCCTGCCACCCCTCACCTTAGCTGTGGCAGCCACCCCTTCTACCAGCTCCCATGAGTGCAGGGAGGGGAGCTCGAGGAGCACGCGCTGCCTCCCCTTCAGCCATCAACCGGGGGGCAGGTGGGAGAAGAGCACTACTTCCTTCAGATCCTCCCAGAGCTGGTGGGGCGGGTACCCCACTCAGGAAGGCCTCTGCAGCACCCTCTCCTACCTTGCTCCCAGAGGTCAGCCCTTCCCTTCCTCCCACTCCTGCTAAGAAGCTGGTCTTCACAAACCAAACCACCCTCTTTTCCTCCCAGATCAAAGTAAGGAAGAGAAGAGTAGTTTTTTTGCAATGTTCAGAGATCTTACTTGGGAGCATAGGGCACCTCTTTCTACTAGTGTGCCCCGCAGCCACCCCCTCCCACCCTCTTTGGCTGTAGTTTTAAGTCCTTTGTACATGTTATCCTGCAAAAAGACTGACACAGTATTGCTTTCCTGCCACCTGTACAATCAAGCAGGGATCAACATAGAAAACAACCATCTTATTTATTCTATTTATTCACTTATTTATGAGTATATTCAACAAATATTTTATTAAGGACCCACTATGTGCCAAGCCCTAGGGATACAATGGCATATGAGAAAGACACACAGGCCATCCTGAAGCTTCTAATTCAGTGGAAGAGGCAGGCAATGAGTGAACAAGTGATTTTAAAAGGAAATATAAGATAATAAAAGAATGAAATATAAATAAGGCAACGTGATGGAGAATGGCTGTGGCCAGCTGCAGAGAGAACAGCAAATCCATGGCCCACTTGGAAAGTCTGGTTGGCAGAATTTTTACCTCCAGAAGCCAAAGAAATAGCTGAGTTTGTCAACGACCCAAGAAATAAACGATTCTTTTACTCAACATATATTTACAAAATACCTACCATGTGCCTGGCTGCTATAAAGTGACAACATTAAAAGTTGACCTACATTTGGTAAGTTATAAATATCTAATCACTGGGTCATACACCTGAAACTAATATAATATTGTATGTCAACTATAATTGAAAAATAAAAAATTATTTAAAGTAAAAAAAAAAAAAAGGACGTATCTTCAGCTCCAAATGAGGAAGGAAAGAATAAAGCCAAGGAAGACTAGAATTTATGGAGGGCTCGCTATGTGACAGACAGGAGCTGTGCAGTTTCATGCATATTTTTTCACTTGATCCTCATAACACAGCAGGGAAGTAGTAACCAAGGTCATTGCCACTTTCCTGCAACTCAGGGAGTACTCCCCACACACTGCTAGAAAGTGGTACAGCTCAAATTCGGGCCTACATAGAACTGTGGTCCTTATCCCCATACCACGCTGCCTCCTCAGTCTCTTTTTAACGGAATCAAATAATCAGAATTTATATCTTTATTTTTATAAGAATGTAAGAACTTGATTCCAAGAAGAATGTATTGACAATAATCAAAGAGGTGATTGCTTTGAAGAGTGTAAGGAGCTTTCCATCACCCAGCCAAAACCTACTCCGTGCAGCCTCCTCTTCCCCCCTCACTATCTAGTCCTCAGGTTGCGACCAGTCTAGGCTCCTCGCCATGTGTCCCCCATCAAGGAGCCAAGGCACATCATCTACATGGCACCTGACTGAGTCTTTGGAGCAGACAGTTTTTATGCAATAATTCTTACCATAAAGAAAGCATGATTAAAATATCTTGCACAAAATGCATTAATTCCCAGGCAAAGATAAAAATTCCATTTGACTCAAATAGATTTTCCATGGTGACTTGGTGCTGCATGGAGGGTAATGGATGAAGGGGGAGAGGTGGCCTGCTCATAAATCAAAGGGGAGATGGGAAGGGGAAAGGAGCTGATGGAGGGGGAAGAGGCGCTGGTGGGATCTCAACCTGTGCGAGTGATGCTTCCACCCCTTCCCCCAGTTCTTAATGATCTCATCAGGGGTCCAAGATCGATTCCCAGCCTTGTTCATCTATCCCCTTCTGCATTCATTATTTTAATAGCATCCACATAGGCCATTCAACATTTGCATTAGACAGGCATTAATGAGGAGTTTGTTTGGGAAGCTCAGGAATCAAGGAGAAGGAGGCATCTGTGGTTGGGGCCAGAACTGTTGGAAAGGAAGCAAGTGTGGAGATTGGAGAAATATGGAGGGAAGAAAATGACAACCAAAGCTTCTGTCCACATTAGACCAATGTGACTGAGCTTTCCCTTCTCTCTACGTGGCTCCTCCAGCCCCCAGACCTCCTCTTAGTAAACCAATGAGCATAAAACTTAGGGATGTAGATTTGAAGGAGTCCAGATCTTCGTGCTGGATCAAAAAGACTGTCATTCTAACTCATCCTGCAAACATTTCCCAGGTGCTCATCTGAGCCAATCACTGTGCTAAGCTTGAGGGATGCAGTGTGAACCAGACCAGGCCTACTACCCTTAAGGAGCTCCAGTCTAGATAAAAGCAGAAGCAGTTTCAGTTCAGGGCAATAAATGTTATACAAGAAATAAGCAAGGGAAAACATGGCCAGGGGCTTCCAAGAGCAGTGATCCTTGAGATGAAACATGAAGATAAATAGCAATTTTTTTGTACCCACTGGGGTAGATACACTTTCCTGGCAGAGAGACTGGCAGAGGGAAAGGTCTGGAACGGGAGACAGGCTGGTGTGTTTGGGAACTGCAGGCACTTGAGAATCCTGGAAGACACAAAACCGACAAGGGGAGGCTGCAGAAGTTTGCCACAGACTCACGTGCCAGGCTGTGGAATGAGGCTTCACCCTGTAGGTGGGAAAGTGCTTTAAGCAGATTAGAAACATAAAAATAGAATTGTATGTTGAGAAGCCTTTGTGCAAAACAGATCGAAGGAAAGAGATTCAGGACAGGAGGCAGTTTAGGACACTTTTAATAGTCATTTTGGGAGAGGATGAAGCCTGAGCCAGGGTAGTAGCTTCAAGGTTAGGCTGGGGAGGTGAAGTCCAGGATCCACCAGGGAGATTCAAGGGTCAGGTCTTACCTGAGGGATGGCACACTTCCCTCGGACCACATCCAGAGGATGAAAAATGAAAGGGGGTCTGAGGGGCAGAGTCAGTGAGCCTGGGACCGAAAGCTGGGTTGAAGAAATGAAAGACTTAACAGACATTTGCAAAGTTCCAATGAGCTGTTGCCTTTGTTTGAATTCCCCCAAAAGCAGAATTTAAGACAGGAACTTCGATGCAAGTAGTTTATTTGGGAGGCGATCCCAGAAATGAGGAGTGGGGAGACTAAGGTTTGTAAATTAGATGATACTGCTATATGAATGTTCGTTATCTGATTTTGAAAAGTCTACGGCAATTACAGTTATATGAGAATTTCCTGGTTTGTAGGAATTACATACTGATGTATTAAAAGCAAAGGGACATTCATGTCCACAACTTACAGTCAGACAGTTCAGAAAGAAAATGTTACCTGTAGTTACACACGCACGATAAAATGAATGTGGTAAAATAGTACCTCCGAGGGAATCTGGGAAAAGGGTATACAGCAACTACTTGAATAATTTTTGTAACTTTCCTGTAAGTCTGAGATCATTTCAACTTTTTTCCCATTTTCAAAAATCACCTCATTCCATGGAGGTTGATCTGCCTTGGTTTTTAAACTGGTAAGAATAGCTACTACACTGTATCTTAGCCAAAAGGCCAAGAAGCGATGCCTTGGTTTTTAAAAGAAGGATAAACATAAAAAAGTCCAGCCCTGGCCACTCAGTTGGTTGGAGCATCGTCCCATAGACAGAAAAGTGGCAGGTTCGATTTCTGGGCAGGGTACATGCCCAGGTTTCCGTTTCGATCCCCAGTCGGGCACGTATGAGAAGGCAATCAATCCATGTGTGTGTCTCTCTCTTCCTCCCTTCTCCCCGCCCCCAACCCCCATCCATTCCTCCTGTTCAAAAAAAAAGCAATGAAAAATGTCCTGGGGGGGATTTAAATAAATAAAATAAAAATAAAAACAAAAAAAGTCCAGTCCATTACAAAGAAATCATTACTATTAGCACAGAAATGCTCTGAGGAGCTTATCAGAAAAGGGTCTGGTCCTGAGGGGTTTCTTGAATATTTGGATATTTTCTTCTCCTTAGGACTTTAAATTCCTTTGGCAGCTAAGCCTTGAGGATCAATGCCTGACTCATGTCCCTGCAGGGGCAGGAAACAGAGCTGTGGCCTACCGGGCATGGACACCAGGAGATAGAATTTCAACCGACCCTTTGCTGCCTGCCCCATACTCCTCAAGTATGGTTCAAGGGGATGCTCTTGCTGAAAATTTGGGGAATGCCAAGTTTAAAAAGGGGAGCTATTGCTGGAGGCTTTTGGAGGTCAAGACCTGGGTTCCAGCCCCAACTTGGATGATTCCTTCAGATTCCCTTGGCCTGACTGTCCCCATCTGTGACAGGAGGAATTATAATCCTTATCTCACAGCCTTCATTGACTGGTTCACTAGCTCAACAGCATTGACTGAGAACCCTCTGCGGGCCAGATGCTGGATGAGTTATCAGGAGTAGAGGAGTGCAGGAATCGAGAAGACGCAGCCGCTCCCTCCTGGAACTTACCCACTGGTGAGAGGAGACCAACAGCAAACAAGCAAGCACGTCAGTAGGGAGACCCTTATGGACTGTGGTAAGTGCTGTGGGTGAAACAACAGCAGACCGTGACAACAAATAAGGGCGGTGATCTACCTGGATAGGTAGTCAGGGAAGGCTTCTCTGAGGAGGTGCCACTTTACTGAGGCCTGCCGGCTGAGAGGTACCAGCTGGGTGAAAAGGCGTTCTCAAGATAATTAGAAATGGTTCAGAAATAATCATAACATGATTAGTGTCCCTCCCTTCTGCCTTTTGCCCAATGTGGGTAGCTCTTCACCTGAGGGGCAAGACTACTTTGTCAGAAGGTAAGCAGCCCTCTGGGCAGGGTGGGCTGGGCCCTCCCTAGGAACCCCCTCACCTTCTACTCCTGCACACACAGGAGCTGTGCCAGAATTCAGAGAGAAAGACAAGACACTCCCTTACAGATGGCTGCAAGATGCCGCCAGTTCCCACTGGTGATCCTGGGGAAGATGCCAAGGGCATGGCTTTATCGGCTCCCTTCCCACCCTGGGGGCAGGAGCACTGCCAGGAGCCCCCTACCCCTTGGGTGGAATGACTCTGAGGTGTACTCTAAGCCGGCTCTTAGAGGTCCCCAGTGGGACTGAACCTCAGCTGCCTCACTCATGAACACTTTCTATATCGACTTCCTTCTCTTCCCTGTCTCACCTCCCCTCTCCCACCACTGTTCGCTGGCATCACCACCCAAATAAATGATCTGCATTCACAGTCCCACCTCAGGGTCCACCTGGGGGTGGAGGGTGGGGGCTGGGAGGGAGGGGGTAACATAGGGCAGTGCTCAATGATTCATCAGTAATCGAAATGGTATTGGGAGCTACTAAACTGTGAACTCCTTAAAAGCTGGGACAATCTGTACTTTAACTCAGTGGTTCCCAACATTTTTGGCACCAGGGACCAGTTTCGTGAAGACAATCTTTCTATGCGTGGGTGGTGGGAGGTGGGGACAGGAGGCAGAGCTCAGGTAATATAAGCAAAGCTTTGCTCTCCCACCACTCACCTCCTGCTGTGCGGCCCAGTTCCTAACAGGCCACGAACTGGTACGGTCCACAGCCCAGGGGGTGGGAACCCCTGCTTTAGTTCATTATTGGATCCCCAACATCTCAGACAGGGCCTGGGACAGAGAAGATGCTCACTCAATAAATGTCGAATGAGAGATGGACCTCACAGAACTAGGCAAGACCCCACAAGGACAGACAAGGGACCCAACCCTTCTCAGGTGTGCACTGGGGGGTGTTTGACACCCCAGGGCCTCAGACGCCTGGCCTAGGTGTGAAGAAGGGCCCCCTAGGGGACCAGAGTGAGGGGCACTGCCCACAGTCAGGAGAGTGAGGCAGAGGGCCAGCACAGGGCTTGCTGGGCTGGTGCAGCCTTCATTCAGTTCTACTCTGCAGAGGAGTCCAGCCCCACTAGGCATGACTCCTCATACAGTGAGCGAGCAAGCAGCCCCAGCACAGGGGCCATTCCAGTTAGTTCAGGAAAGGTACAAGAGCATGACAAATATATGTAATTTGAAAATTGGCCAGTCTTTTGCAATAATTTAGAGGCACTAGTTAGGAGCCATAGAAACCCCCCAATTACTGATGTTTAAGGCTGGCACTGTTGCTGGCTGAATATTTCATGCATAAATGAACTTCCACTAGGCCGCCCGCTGCTTCTGATGAGGCTCTTGCGGGCTTTATTGCCCGGCGCCCAGCAGGGTCCCGCCAATGGGCCCCATGACAGATGATGCATCGGTTTGTGGCTTAAATAATGCAGTTGGGGACAGGCTCAGTGCTGGTGTGCTTTATTTACATATCAATTGAGTGGCCACTCTGAATATGAAGAAATATGAGAGGGGAAGTCACTGGCACTGAATATTTCATGGCTGTGAGCCCCGCAGGAAGCAAATGTCCCCAGCCCAGAGCTAGGCCTGGCCACGTGTGCTCTCAAGAACTGGCAGTAATAGCCTGGGAGACGAGGCAAGAACAATCTCCCAAGCCAGGAAGGGAGCCGCTAACTGGAATTGATGAGCCCCCTATCATCTGGACACAGCCTGCCGCTGCTTTCTCAAGTCAGCAGAATATCTGCTTCCTGCCTCTACCTTCTGGTTCCTGGAAACTTCCACAGAGAAGGGAGTTTGCTCAAGACATCACACAGATTTCCCAAGACATACGGATGAAAGAGCAGCACACAGAGGGTGAGAAAGGGCCTGGTCCACCCAGGGAGGGCTTCACCCTTTCCGAAGATATGCTGGGAGATTTATCAGGAGGCCCAGCCAGGCTCTGCTCACTCTGAAACGCTCCTGGGAACTCCTACCCCGAGAGCCATTCACTGACCGATTCTCTTACGGCCCTCCACCACGTGCCAGGCTCCTCGCCTAGTGCTGAGGACACGACTGTGAAAAAGACACAGTCTCTGTCTACCTGGAGCTCATCATAGTCAAGTGCAAAAGGTGGAAAACAAATGGGAAATCATATTGATCAAATATATTAGCCATCTGTGACCGCTTAACAAATTACCCCTGAAAGCACAATCACTTAGTATCAATGGCAATTTCTGCGGGTCAGGAGTTTGGAAGTGGCTTAGCTGGGTGTTTTCTGTTCACCATTTCTCACACGGTTGCAGAGCAGGTGTTGGCCAGAGCGGCAGCCATCGGGAGATCTGACTGGGGCTAAAGGATCTGATTCAATGTGACTCCCTCAGGTGGGTGGAAAGGCGGTGCTGGGTGCTGGCTGCTGGCAGGGGGCCTCAGTTCCTCAGCACACTGGCCTCGCCCTTGGGCTGCTTGGGTGCCCACACCACAGGGTGGCTGGCTTACCCCAGAGGGAGTGACCCAAAGGAACAAGACAGAAGTCACAGTGTCTTTTGTGGCCCACCCTCGAAGTTGCAAACCATCATTCCACTGTATTCTATCGGTCATACAGATAAACTCTGACACCATGTGGGAGGGCACTACCCAAAGGTGTGAATACCTTGGGGCCACCTTGGAGGATGGTTACCCATTGTGGCAAGTGGAAGCATAAACAGGGGCAGCTAGTCTGATATAAGGGAATCCGGTAAGCCTTCCTAGGGGAAATGATATGTGAGTATAGACTTGAAAGACAAAGGTATCTCCTCAAAGAGGAAGAAGGAAGAGCATTCAGCAGAGGGAACAGCCTGTGCAATGGCCCAGAGCCAGAGGCATGGAGACCCCAGGGAGCTAAAATACCCAGTTCAGTGGGGCTGGAGCTCAGAGCGGGCGTTGAATGCCAGCATCATCCTGAGGGCCTGGGGAGATTTTGAAGGGTTGGAGACTTCCCTGTGAGTGTGCTGTGTTCCAATTCTGCTGAATTCAGGCAACAGTGGGTGAGCCTGGGTGGGTTTGTAAAGGTTCCCTGGAGACATGGGGACAGAACCCTGAGTCAGCCCTGGGATGTAGCGTATGCCAGAGGATTCAGTTTAGGGTTAGAGTTCATTTAGAGTTAGGGTTAGAACCGGAGAACTGCACAGAGGTTCTGTCTCAAATGCTGGCCGCACCCCTCCGACTCACTTGCTGGATATGTGATCCTGAGCAAGTCACTTACCCTCAGTGGACCTCAGTTTTCTCATCTGTAAAATAGGAATAATTATAACACATGCTTCATAAGGTTGTTGTGGATGTTGATTGAGAAAAGGCATCTGGCACATAGTATCTACTCAGTAAATTCTTGTGCACTGAATGAGGCTTTCACCTGTGCCAAAGGCCTTCTCTCTGGGACCTAGTCACCCCCACCTCTACCCATTCTGCAATGTCCTCTCCAACTTTTCAACACTACCTAATACTCTGTTCCTAAGAGTCTCACTACCAGACTCCGCCACCAGATTAGAAGTCCCCAGGAGTGGGCAAAGCCAGACCAACACCTTGCTTTTAGACTGACCACACTCTGACAGCGCTGTGCTCAGCGAGGTGAGCTACAGACTTCATGATTCTCCTCATTCTGTCATTTTCCTCTATAGTAATTATCGTAACTCATTAACCTCTAGTCGGTCATGCATTTGTGTGGGCTTTGTTGTTGTTTCACATTGTTTCATGTTCTGATTTTGATCTTAGCATACCCTCCAGAACGAAAGCTCCATGACAAGGTCAGAGCCAAACTGCCTTGCTTCCCACTGTGGCCCCAAGGCTAGCACCGCACTTGACAACAAAGCCTCACAGACAAAAGTGTGGAGCTGGGCCAGATTGCCTGGGTTTGACTTCCAGAACTGGTACTCTCTAGACAGTACAGTGCCTTGGTTTTTCCTTCTGTGATATGGGGTCAACAATAGCATCTATCTCATTAGGAGGATTGAATGATTGTATATGCGAAGCACCCCCGAAAAGTGCTGGGACACAGGAAATGCTATGTAAAGGTCTTTTCTGTAGAGATATAGATACAGATGGAGAGGGGTTTAGATGTAATAGTAGATACTCAATAAATATTTGATGAATTAATAATGTGCTGAGTTTAAGAAAAGCACAAAGTCCTAATTAGGGCAGAGCCTGAGATAGGGTTGAAGACCCTCACAAGGGCAAGGTTCTTGATCTGAACAAAGAAACCTTGAACTTGGAAACCTTGGAAGTTGGTGGCAGTGAGGAAGAGGATAGGGCTGGGGCCAAAACAGACCCTTGGTGGAACCCCCACCTGGGTCTTCCAGCCCACATACAGTTAAGTCATACATTATTGATTTGTCAAACGTATTTGCATATAAATAAGCATGATCATTCACAGAGGCCCGAATGGTGCCACCTCCCCTCAGTGCCATGATTACAGATGGATGGCCCTAGTTAGACACGAGCCAGGGACGCTGCTACCCATGCCGCAAAGTCTGCGGCTGATTTAAAACTACATTTATTGGAGCATGTAAGTGTGACAGCCTAGTGGTGAGTTTGGGATAATTAGTCTAAAAGACAAGATAAACGACTCCTAAAACTGGTATTGTGATGAAGATGCACCCCCCCACCCCTCCCACCAGCTCAGCCTTGATGCCAAAAATACAGTCGATGATAATTAACTAGGAAATGTTAAGAGGCGGGATTATGTTCCAATTGCATTTTCCAAAGGACTTCAGAATTTTACACCAAAGTTGATTGTGTTCCCCTCCCCCTGGTGATTAGACTGGAGAGAGGGACTCAGCCACAAGCAGAAGCTGGGGGTGGGGGTGGCACTGTGGATCAGACAGGCCCAGACAAGGTCCCCTAGGCCAGACAAGCAGGTGGCTGCAGCCAGCCTTCCCTGAGCTTGAATGGAGACAGATCTGCAGGGGGAAGCACATTGACCCAGGTAAATTATATCTGCCATGTTAATTCATTCCACGCGGGCGCTCAGCCATGAGCTTGGGGGCTGGCATTGGCCACCTGTGATGATGGATCAACGGACCAGCCGCTCAGCTACCCACAACGCTGGAGACTCCTCACCATGGGAAACACGCTATCATTTTAATTGTCCAAAATTACACTTGAAGACTTACAGCCCAGTGGGGCCAGCCAGCGACTATCAAATGTTACCTTGAAGATCAGCTTGGCCTAAAGATGAACCCGTCATCCCAGGGATGGGGCCTCAGCTCTGGGCTGAGGCAGAAGAGAGGGACTCACTGCCTCTTGGTTTCTGCCACCTCTCCCCCTCTTCCCAAGAAAGAGGTGAGGACTGCCCTATGACCTCCGACCCATCCCAGCAGCAAATTCAAAGACTTCTTTTCTGAGATTTATGTCTTATGAACCCAGACAGAGAAAGGAAGAGCCCTTTGGGATTTCTGAGGCCCTCAAAGAAGAAATCAACAGGGAAGTAGTAACACAGCAGAGCCTATGGTCAACAGACTCCCCTCAACCCAAGATGTCTACATTCTAAACCAAGAAACTTGGCATGACAAAGGGGCCTAAAGATTTATTTTTTAGTTAATGATGGCTAGTAATTAACCTGCTTTGCCCACCCCTGGAATGACTATTTATAGTTCACCTATGGGTCTGCAGATCATCTGGGATCTGGCTGCTCTAGGCTGCAGTTGCCTGAGCTGGGCTCCAGGCAGAGGTTGAATTGTGCTGACATTCCATTGACCAAAGCAAGCCATATAGCCAAGCCCAAAGTCAAGTAACAAAGAAGTGCATTCCACCCTTCATGTGTCTGAACCTAGACAGATGGCAAAGTCCAACTCAATGGAGCAGATAAGCATACTCCTCCCATGGACATGCCAGACCACCATGAAATCCATCACATATCCTAAAACTCTATCTGGGAACATGGAGTATTCCTCTCTCCTTGGGATAAAGAGGAAGGCCCAGGGATCTCCCCTCATTCCATGCATGAGTCCAGGCCTCAGAACTCCATTCTGTACATATGCTAGCCTTTCTGCACACCACCCAATTCCTATGAGGACTCAAGTTGGCCATGTCAGTGGTCAGTACTTGTTTCCAGGCTTAGATAGTCACTGCATAAAATTCCAGGTCTGATCTGGGCTTTGAGACACAGAGTAGATGTGCAAGAATCATTTAGTGAATGAATAAATGAATGAATGAATCCCCAGCCCACCCCCTTGGACACCGTTCATTGGTCTATTGGACAGCCCCTACCTAAGCTGAACCCCACCTCCATTCCTTGTCCAGGGACACCAAACCATAGTCCAGAACCCACCCACCCAAACAGTAACTGTACAAGCTCCAGGCACCCTTTCTCGGCTTTCCCAACACCGGCCGTGCTGTTGGCAGAAATTCCAAAACAGCTTACAGCATGTGGAGGTGGGAAAGACCACATCCCCAGAATGTTTCACCAAAAAGCAAATATTGTGACAGTTAGAAACATGGAGCATTTATCTGCACTTTTAGTAGCTGCTCATATGTTCACATTATAATGATTGAAAATAGATCATTAGAAATCTGTTTCAAAATGCAGAAATATGTAAAAGTTATTTATCCAGTCACAGATGGAAATAAAAACAAATAAGTGTGAGCCACGTGGAAAATAAATAAATACAGTGGAACCTCAGTTCTCAAACTTAGTTCATTCTGGAAGACTGTTCAAGAAAAGATTTGTTTGAAAAGTGAATCTCCTTTGCTTGTTACCTGAGAGATACGTGACTGATCATACAGGTATCAGCATGGAGGGTTGTCGGGTTGAGAACCAAAGTTTTGTTCAACAACCAAGACATTTTTTTCTCATGAACAACCTGGTTGAGAACCGAATTGTTTGAGATGGGAGACGTTCGAGAACCGAGGTTTGACTATAAAAGAAAGCCAACTCCATCGTGATGCAGGCCCCAGATGACAGTGACTAGAACGAGTGTCAGGGCACACACATGTTCCATGTGCTCTCACAGGCAATCCAAAGGGTCCAGCTGAGCCTGCAGCCTTTTCCATCTGCCCAATCTGTTGCTTCAGTTTACCGTGGGAGGGGAGTCGTGGTAACAAACACTGAGTGACTATTTGGTGAGATGCCCTCTGCATGGGGCTTGAGACCCAGATGAATGGGGTGCAGGTCCAGCCTTGAAGTCTACCAGTAGAGACCAACAGGCATGGGGGGCGTGGGGGGTGGGGGGAAGACACGTTAAACTGTATGTGTCGGCAACCTTTCCACCTGCCAGACTGCTAAGGAGAAGCTCATGGTTCACCATTCTGACCCTCTACCTCCCCTATTTCAGGGAGATTCCGAGTCTACCAGTACTTTTCCTGAGACCTTTTTTTTTTTTTACTCTCATCTGGGGAAAATGTGTGGAAAACCCACTTAGGAGGCAAGAAGGACATGAGAGAGAAGAGGAGTAACCAAGAAACTGGGAGTCCTGAGCAGTTTGGTTTGGAAACAATTACAATGGGGAGCTAGTTATGAGTGCTGTGTGGGAGGAAGGAGAAGCCGAAAACCAGAGGAGCAAGGAGAGAGAATTCTAAGTGTTTCTGTGAATTATGATTCGAATCCTTTCGGACATTCTTTGAGACATACCAATAAGAGATTTAAAGCACTTGACGTTCCTTCAACTGTGCAATTCTTTGAGTGTAGCTCCATGTCAGACTGGACCACATGGGCCTTAGTTCTGTTTGGCTTAATGAGTAAATACACACGGAGCACACACTATGTTCCCATAGAGGTGTGGACAGAACATTGAGAATATAGACAGAGGGGCCTCCCAGAAGAGGAAGCCAGGCTACCCAGATGATGTCACGTGAGTTAGATCCAGGATGATAAATGTTCACCTTACATCCATGAAGTGCCAGGACGTTTCTGGTGGAAGAACTAATCTCTGCAAAGATACAGCATGTCCCAGGGAAACACGACAACTCTAGGGGGGAGAAGAAGAAGCCAAAACTCCACGGGTAGACTAGGGCCATGTGGTGAAAGAAGAAGAAGCCTTTGGGAGAAGCTCAGTCTTTATCCTGCAGTCAACAGGCAGCCAAGGTTTTGGTGTGGGAGTGGCACATCTGTGATGTCACACGCACTCAACCTTCTTGCCAGGGGGGATGTGACCCTAAAATCTGCCTCTTCTGGACTCCATCCCCAGGACAGTGACCGGGGAAACAGAATCAGGCCTCCAGCTGGCTCCAGAGGTTACAAAGGCACTCGTAAGAACTGCATAGTTCCCAAAGAAAAGAAAGGCACACTCCTGAAATTTAAAAAAAAAAAAATTATCATCATCTGAATTCATGTGCAGGGAACATATTTGTTTTCAATGAGCATGTTTTTCAAACTTGTTTAAATGGAAATGGACTTGATTTCAATGGCAATGCAGTCTTGGTGGCAATCTGATGTTTTATTTTATTGTTTGCAATTAGTGACAAGTGAGAAAAATGTCCAAATTGCGCCACATCACACGGGGTGCGTGTTAGACGAATACTCAGCCCTGATGAGAGGATGGGGGTTGAGGAATGCAGCCACAAAGAACTTGAATGCCAGAAAGAAGATAAAAGACGTGGCATCTTCAAGCTCTTAACAAGAGCAGAGGTGTTAAAGCCAAGTACAGCTAACTACTAGGATGCAGAGGAGCCAGTCAAGGAAAGTCCCTCTAAGGACCAGACAAGCTAAGGGTCTAGGCAGCCCAGCCAGACCCTGAGCAGGAGCAGCTTCGGGCAGAAAACTCCTATGGCTGCCCACAAAGAGGCCTCCGACTGCTGTGCTCACCAGCAGTGAGTGGGAAAGGGCCAGTGGCCCTGGTCCAGGATTGCGTAGGACAGAGTTTTCAGCCTCAACACTATGGACATTTTGAGTTGATACTGTTTTGGTTGGACAAGGCACAAGACAGCATTGAAGGATATTTAGCAGCATCCTTGACCTCCACCCACTAGATGCCTGTAGCACTCCCCTCCAGTTACAACAATCACAAACGTCTCCAGACATTGACAAATGTTCCAGGAGACAAATTGACCTCAGTGGAGAAGCCCCCACTCCCCTGGCCTAGATTTGGATGACCAGTTCTGAATCTTGGTTAAGCTGGAAGAGGGGTATAGTATTTAGAGAGTAAGGTGTGACAGCTTAGAAATGCTCATTCTGAAGAATCTCAAGGTCCTCAGCTTTCTTCAACAGAGCCCACGGCTGCCCTCCTGTAATAGACCCTGTGGGGGGGGCGGGGCACAGAGTCCCTTAGTTCTGATTTGTTGGGGACTTCATGAAAGACTGGAGAAGAGCTGATCAGGTTGTATAGAGTAATAGGGTGAATGTGGAGTTAGAGCTCCATGGAGCTGGATTTGGGCCCAGGCTCCTTATTTTGTCACGTGTGGCCTGCCCTTCACTGACATTGTCACGTGGGCTGTTGCTTTCTTACCATGCTCAAAACACATTGGTCTGCTGGCAGCTCCTCACACATCTCACACTCAACTTCAGGACCTTCGCACACACTGTTACCTCTGCGCAAAACATTCTACACACACATACACAATTTGCTCACTCACCCTGCTCATTCTCCAGGTCTCAGGTTAAATGTTGCCTCCTCACAGACGCTTTCACTGACCCCCCCTGGACTTTTAAGTTCAACAGTGGACAATGTACAGCCCCCTGTACTATTCACATTAAATAAGTATGAGGGCGACTGAGGCAAATGTAGAGAAAGAGAAAAACAAGTAAGCCTGAGAGAGCATGGCCAAAAAAGAGAAAGAGAGAGAGAAAGAACCCTATGATAATTTCTTAACATAGAGGTTAAAAAACAAGTCAATGATAACAATAAGATTTTTCTCGCCCTCTCACATTTGTGTATGTTCCCAGTTGCTTTCCTTCTGATATGGGAGTAGACTTGCACAGCCTTGCAGATGTGACTGAGGCATAGCATCTGCCTAATCTCATTTCATGTTTATATCAACCCCAAGTGATAGGGGCCATTGTCTTCCTATTTTATAGGTAGAGAAGCTGAGGCTTAGAAAATGTATGTAATTTGCCCAGAGCTACATCACTAGCGAGTGGCCGAGTCAGAATTTGAATACAGGCACATAAGGTTCCAGAGCCTGTGTTCCCGGGCCCCCCAGCAGAGAACTGGCCCAACTCTGGGCTGAGGCACAATGTGATGTTCAATAAATATTTACTGAGTGAATGGGCCCAGAGGTGGGGTTCACTTCAAGGAAATTTTCATCCAGCCCTGCATATAGTGGAGCTCAATCCTGCTACCCATCTGACCACCACCACCCCGCCCCCGCTCACTTATCACCGTGTAATTGAAATAATGCTTATCGACAGAGACTCACAAACAACTGCTCAATTTTCCTCAAAATTCAATTAAACTTCGTTTATTCTGGGGATCGATCCAATTAAAAGAAGGAAAATTTCAGATGGTCTGAGCAACACCATCCATCTTCAAACACAGTGTCTACCCCAGTGATGTAATAATTCGCCCAATCAATGCTTTAAAAGCATTTAGCAGTCCTGATAATGAACTTTTGTCAAAACAGCCTTGCAGAGCAATAAGTGCCTGCAGATTAATATGAAGTCATAAAGGGCTAATGCCTTGGGAAGGGGGTTGAATCAGGAGGAGCCGTAACCTGGAGCTTCCACACCTTCTCAAAACTAGGCACGGCAATGTTTTCAAGACCCAGAAAACGCCAAATGCACTTCCCATTTCTTCCTGTCTGCAGGTTCCTCTCCCTCCTCTAGTCTCAGGTTGCCAAACTCCGCCAGCCAGGGACCTGGGATGCCTGGGACCCAGATGATTACATGAAAGGCATTTGGGGGCAGCCACCCTATTGGAGAGAATGTCCAAGGGAAGTAGGCTCTACTTGGAAGGGTTTCCACTTGATCAACTCTGAAAGCTCTAGCTTCAAAAATTGTCTTTAAGCTGCAAGAAACCCCCTTTTTCCTACCAATCTCCTCCTTTTTGGGGGGAGGGCGGTATTCAACTTACTAACCATGTGGCCTGAAGCAAGTTTCTCAAGGTCTCTGATCTTTAGTTTCTTTGCCAGTAAAATGGGGATGGTATCATTTATTTCAGCTCAGAGGAAAGAGGTTGGGTTGGATTTCTAGGTGCTAAGGGTGCAAAAAGCGATAAGACCTGGCTTTATCTTTAAAGAGCTCAGAGGCACTAGGGAGAGACAGGCACAAGCAGCCACAATGCAAGAAGCTAAAGCTGTTGGGGATGTCTTAACCCAACACTGGCAACACAGAGCCTGAAGGATCAGAGGGGATTTATGGAGGCAGTGAGCCTTGAGCTGAGTCTCAACCAAAACGCAGGTGTTTTCCAGGTGGAGAAAAGAAGGGGGCTGATTTCTGGGTGGAGAGGACTGCAAGTTTAGAGCCACGGAGGTGTGACAAGGAATGGTACATGCGAAGTGCACAGCATACCTGAAATGGAGTCAGGGAAGGGATGGGGCTAAGCCAGATCTTTGGAGGGCCCATTTTCCAGGCTAAGGAGATTGTCCTTTATTCTGTGGGAAATGAGGAGCCAGGAAAAGTCTTAAGCAGGGGGTTGATATGAGACTTGCATTTGAGAGAGATTCATCAGTTAGCCATGCGAGGGATGGGTTGGTGGAGATGGGACAGTCAGAATGAGTTACATGAGATACGTGGCAGTCTTGGTCTCACTGATGCAGAAATCCCCTCAACTGCCTTCTCCCCACATGGAACACACCCATCCCAACCTCCCTGTCCCAGCAATAGAGTCCCCATGTCACCAGGCAAGAAACCTAGGAGACCTTCTGCACATTTTCTTTTTCCATTCCTCTCAATCTCTAGGATTCCTCAGAAACCATCTCTATGCCTGAACGCTGGATCCTGGGTGGAAAAACATGATGTCCCATCCCAAAAAGGCAAGCTCACTTTTATCCAACAAGGTCCCCTTACCACTCTCAGAGAGAGGCCAGGATGCTGAGTATTCCCTGCAACCAGACCTGACATGCTAGAGCTGTCCGTGGTCCTGCCTGCCTTGTTCTGGAGAAAGGACAGGAAAAGCTGCTCCCCAAGGCAAGTCAGAAACCCTTGTGGGGGTTCAGGAGAGCTCTCCCCACCACCAGGAATCAGAGCTCAGCAAGCCATTTCCTGGAGAGCTGGGCCAGTCTGAGCTGGCAGAGCCAGGACAGGCTGAGCTGGGTAAGCCCTGGGCCCTGGGTGCTCTGGGACCCTTCTGGGGCTGCTTCTCCATCTAGGCTGGAGGTCCTTGGGTGGTTGGTGCCCTCACCAGGCTATGGCTCTAGCTTCCAGTTCTAGTAATTCCTTCAACATCTCCCCTCTTCCTCTAAACTATCCCTTTAAAAAACAGAAGAAAATCTCAGGGGCCATCTAGTTCTCTATAAAGCTGGGGGTGCAGGTGGCCAAAGGAATGAAACTCTTACTCCATTTGCCAGAAGTCGCTGCACCCCAGTGGGATGCCAGGCCCTGACCTGCCACCACAAAGGCCCAGGATTAGGAAAGAGGAGGATTAAGAATTAAAGAAGGGGGAAAAGAAAAAGGGAAGGCCTATCTGTGCTGCTCAATCAAGGGGAGTGTTAAATGATCCCAAGTCCAGAAATGCCTTTTCAAAGCCTCCTGCCATTAGGACTCAATATTAAATTTACTCCTTCTGTGCCTTAAAAAATAGCTAATTTTTTTTTCAGAAGGTGCTTTTAATGCCAAAGGTATAGCTTAGGCTGAAAGGCGCCGGCACATCAAACATCATTTGGGGGATTTCAAAGGGCTGTTTCAGCAGGATCCTGAGCTCCTCATGCCCCTCCCAGCTGATGAAGTTTCTGAGCCCCCTGAAGTCAGATCTTGTGTTCTTGACTATCAAAGGCCCCAGCAACACTGAGTCTGTCTGTCTGTCCCAGTAAAACTTTCGCATAGAAAGCCTCCCTTTTACGCAGAGATCTGAGGGGAAAATAAAAAGGATGCTGATTTGCCAGGAAACAGGAGGGAAGCCCCGCTGAGCTGATAGGAATTTTCTGACCAGATTTGAATACATTTGGCCCAGACAAGGGGGTGGGGAGAAAATCCATTACTTTGGAGAAAAGCCTCACAGGTTTTCAAAAAGAAATATGTTAATGTTGAGAGAAGCCATTTGTGTGGGTTTGTGAGGAGTGTTTTGGCTCCCCCCACCAAGTTTAACATCTTCAACCAGGAGCAAAAAGGCAAAAGCAATGGAGTTAAGCCCTCACTGTGCGGGGGAGGCCCGAGGGAGCTGAGGGATGAGGGGGTCGGGGGGCACTCTGAAGCCTCCCTCACCTGGCCCTGGCACTCTTCCACCTCTTGGCATTGGGGTCCAAGACTCAGACAGCTGGGGAGCCCCCCACAAACACCAAGGTCCCACAGGCACAGCATTTGAAGGTCCGCCCTTTGGGTGAGGCCTCCCATAGTAGTCCACAAGCTGTGCTCACGGCGGTCTCCCAGACAGTTCCCAGTGTCCAGGTGGGGAGACTGAGGCCTGAAAGGGGAAGGGCACTGCCAATGGGGTCGTGCTAGTCAGGCCTCTCAACTCGCAGGCCCCGCTCCCCTCTGCGCCCTGCTGGACCCTCTCCGCACAGCACCTGCACGCCAGTCCCCTGGCCTGCCCTCAGAGGACTACACCTGGGTGACTGTTATGCCTCTGCCTGTAGCCTCTAGAGACACCCTACAAACAAGGTGCCTGTCCTACCCAGCCCTGGGGACAAGGAGCTCTGAGGCCAGGCCTTGTCTCAAGTCCTATGGGAGCTGAACAATTAGAAAATTGTGCGCTTTTGCTTTCTGTGCTCACAGTTACCCATGGCAACCACCATCCGAAAGTATTAAATGGAAAATTCCAAGAATGCACAGTTCCTAAGTTTTAAAGCGCACGCCATCCGACGTAATGTAATGAAAACTCAGGCCTTCCTGCTTTGTCCTCCCTGGGACACGGATCACCCTTTTGCCCGGTGTCTCTGCGCTGGGTGCACGGCCTGCCCAAGAGTCACCTGGCAGCAGTCTAAGTCCTCAGGTCAACACTGAGGCATGGTGGCCCCTGCGTTCAAGCAATTCTGATTTTACATCATGACGGCAATTTGGATATGCCTAGGGGACGACGTAAAGTGCTTCCTTTAAGTGAAAAGTGTGTATGTATAGGCAAAAGCATAGTATACACGGGTCTCAGCACTCTCCCCAGTTTCAGGCACCCACTGGGGGTCTTGGAACATATGCCCTGTGGATAAGGGGGGGCGACTGTAGTGAGAATACTCCCCACGTGGCTCCAAGAGGCAGCATGCCTGGATTCAGGAGTCTCGAGTCCTAGGCTCAGCTCCGTGTTACTCTCCGGGCCTCACCTCCTTCTCCTGTAAAATGAGGACAGTTCCCTCAGCTCTGTCTCTGCTTCGTAGACTCGCTGTGAAATTCCAAGTCGGTCAGAAGTAAGAGTCGTGGCCTGGCGTCTGCAGAGCAGGGCCACAGCAGGCCCTCACACCCCTCCAGCAGTGTCAGGCACAAGTGGGGAGAAGGGAGGAGGTCACTCGGAAGGTGGTACCATGTGGTCGTTGCAAACCCGCCTGAGTCCCTTGAAGGCCCTGCACCCCGCACTGGGCTTTCCTCACAACAGTTTCGGGGCTCTCTTCTTCGTTAGAGGAAGAGTTGGTCAAACGTAGGGAAGAACAGAACCCTGGGGACTGGTTTCTTGGGGTGGTGATGAGGGGTGGGGAGGGAGTCAGGGGCTCGAGCTGCCTGATCTGGACTCCCGTTCTGAGCTTACTAGGCAAGGAACTGGGAGCCTGCAAAACTCAGCACTTGAATCTGTGCATTGTCTTCTTGTTAGAAGAGGGAGAGGAGAGAGAAAAGAGACACAAGAGACGATAGCTCATCATTAATGGTCTTGAATTAATATAAATTAGTCGAGCTCATCGCGGCTGCTGCCAGTCAGGCAGAGCAGGGGGCTGCCGGGAGCAGCGTGGAGGTCCCTTTCACCTCCCATTCATGGGGCCATCCATAAAGCCGCTGCTGAGCGAGCACTCTTCCCTCCCTGTGCTCCCTCCTCCCCTCGCGGCCCCCACCAACAGCTCCAGGCTCCGGAGGTACAAAATAGGCCATGGATGGCACCCCTGGGATGGGGAGCAGCCTCCCAGAGCCCATGACCTTTGGAACCGCCTTTGGAACATCACCGTCCAGAGAATCACTGCCACTAGGAGCAGGGGGACATCCTGGGCTCAGCCGTAGACCAGCCTGCCGGCTGCCTCTTCCACCCCATGCTCTCACCCTGGGAAGCAGACTTGCCACTCTATGCCCAGGGCCAAGGCTGCAAACAGAGCAATGCCTGGTGTCTGAGCACAGTAGCCCTGGGCCTCCCACAGCCCCCAGGATATTGCTTGGGACAGTGGGCTCCCCAGGATTCTAGCATGTTTGTTTGAACACATGGGGTGGTAAATCCTCTCCCTGCAAGGAACCTGAGTCAGGGTTCCCCCACCTGACCAATCGCAGCAGCTCAGTTGTAATTCAGGGGATGCAAACTGCCCAGCAGATAGTACAGGGGCAGTTTGGTACCAGTAAGGGGGCACACGGCTGAGGAAGGCGCCCACTGGCTGCTCACTGAGTCTCAGAGGTCAAAGGGCACTCCCAGTATCCCTGGGAGAGAGGACTTTTCATTCTGTATACACACAAGAAAATTGATAGGCTCAGAGAGGTCAAGCCAGTTGCCAGGAGGTCACATAGCCAGTAAAGGACAGAGTTGGAGTTCAAGCAATGCCAGGATCTAGCACGTTTCATCCATGTGGTGATTAAACGTTACATGTACTGTCTTACACGGTTCTCACAGCTCCGGTGAGACAGCGCTGGCAGGGCCCCAGTTTTGTACGCACAGCAACTGAAGCTCAGACAGGTTGAGTCACGTTGCTTAGGGTCACACAGCTGGTCAGCAGTAGCGCTGGGGTCCTAACCCACAGCTGTCTGGCTCTGGAATTCCAGCAGCAGAGCACAGAAGCAGGAGCCGGGCTGCCTCATTTCAGTCCCTGCCTCTTCCATTTACCAGCCCTGTGACTTTGGATGAGTCCGGCAGCACATACTCTGTGCCTCGGTTTCCCTATCTATAGCACAGAAATAATCATCATAATACAGTAGCAGTGAGGACCACACAATTGGTATCCATGGAGCGTGTATAGCAGAGCCTGGCAGGTACCAAGGGCTGTGTGCTCGCTAGATGAATCTTTCTTCTGTACAACCCGAATTCCAGGATCAGGGGGGAAACTGGCACCTGGAGGACTCTCTCCAGCCTGTCCCCTGCCCTCCTTGGTCTGAGGTCTGAGAGAGGCACATGCTTGAAACATGCCATAGACCCAGCATCTGTAATGTTTCTGTCAGAGCAAACGAGGCCATTAACTGACGAGCTGTGTGATGGAATTGTCCCGAGTGGTATTTGTTATAGGGTCCTTTCCCTGACACCTCCCAGGGAGAGAATATTAAATATTTAATGCGCACCAGGCTGGTCGTTTTTCATCCCTGCTTCAGCACTCAAGTCAGTCCTGGTCTGGGGGAGAGCCAAAGTCCACCAGCCTGACACCCTAGTGCCATCCCTCCTCCCTGCCCCCTCCCCTCCCAGAAAGAGGCTGGGATGGGAAAGTGACATGGATCCATGCCAGGGACTCTTGCAGCCAAGGCTCAGGTGCACCCTGGGAAAATTCTCCTTCCTCAGCCACCCTCGGGGTGGGGGTAGTCTAAGGAAGGACAGGGAGAGGCAGTGCCCCTCATCAGCCACCAGAGCCTGGGAGCCTTCACAGCGCCCACCATCTTTCCTCCACCACCTGTAGCTGCCCCCCACCTGCACCTCTGCCAGAGGCTTCTTCGGGCTGCAGAAGCTGCTCAGTGGGCACACGGCGAGGCACAAGTACCAGGGAGCACATGCCCCTGAAGCAAACCTCGACCAGCAACAGACCACGCATTGGATGGTAAAAGCCCCAGCTACCTTCCTGCATGTGTGTGGGCTAAGTCAGGGGTACATGTTCTGTGCCTTTTTCCAGAGGTCCCCAGTGGGATTGGGCTCCTGCTGCCCACAGTGGTCGCCTGCGCAACAACATAGATGTCTGGGCTCCCTTTTCCTCTGTCTCACGTCCCCTGTCCCCTACCCATGCATCCTGAGATTGCGTCCCAAACAAATTGCCTGCACTCAGATCCCTGTCTCACGGCTGCTTCTGCAGGGACCGAAACTAAGGCAGTGCCTTGGCCAAGAGGGACCTTCTCACAAAACACGGGATGGACACCTCAGGCATCTGTTTATTCTCCCACTGAGCACCTACCTGCTCACAGCCAGGCCCTGTGCTGGGGACACAGCAAGGACCCCCAAGATCTGGTGCCTGCACCTCCATGAGCTCCCAGGCTGGTTGTGGGCACAGTCATGAGATGTCAACAACGGTGCAACATGAGGAGCTCTCACTGCCATCACCCCAGCCCAGCAAATCACCCAAGTGATGCCAACCTAAAGATGAAGTCACCCTCTCGCATCAGCTCAGCTCTTCAGTGGAAACACTGGGCTCCTGAGAGAATGGGCGCATGGACCTGGTCCAGCCACTGAGAGAGAGCTCTTGTCAATCATGATTCGCAGTGTGGGTTCGGAAAACTCTCAGCCTCCATCACTGAGACCATCAGGTCTGCGTCCAATCACTTGATCTGCAAGAATCTCAGCAAAACCAAAGCCTTATTTTAAGTTCGTCAATGGAGCCCCTGTTTCATTTGCTCACTGTGTAACAATAGATGACTAAAACACAAGGGAACAACTTTTCCTGTCAATGAGAGTCAGGAAAAGCTGCAGAAATTACATTTAAGGCAGGGCTTGAAGAATACCAGCCACAATAGCGAGAGAAGGCATTCATTTCAGATCAAGGGAAAAGCATGTGCTAAGAAGGCACAGGTAAGTGAAGTGAGCTAGTATTGGGGGGCTTTTCCAGAAGCACCAGAGTCACCTTAATAAGTGGCTAGAGATGGGACAGGGGCCAGGTCGTGATGAACAGGGTGACTATACCTCCCAGTTTGCCCAGAATGGACCTGAGTTATGCCTATTAACTAGGTATCTCATGTAAGTTACTACTTGTCCTGGATAAAATTGTCTCAATTTAGATGATTAAGTTAGATATGGTTACCCTGTTGATGAGCCCAGTGTGCAAGCTAAGGCATTTGGACTTCACCCTGAAGGCAATGGGGAGCTGCGGAAGGGTTTTGAGCTGGGGAGTGACCTGGTCCAAACTGTGTGTCAGAAAGATCTATTTGCATAGAATGCACCAGCGTGCAGGATGAACTGGTTTGGAGGGTGAGTGTGGAACAAGACAAGATGCCAGAGAGGAGATGGGTACAGGCTCTCAGCCAGAGCGGTCAGTGACCGTGACAGCCTGTACTGGGGCCACAACCGGGGTCAAGGTTCATGCAGGAGAATGCATGGGGCTATTATTAAACAGACTTGACCATGTAAGAGGTGGAAGAGAAGAAACTGGAAGGTGATTCTGAGGCTATCGGGGGTGCGGCCCCCACATTTCAGAGACCAAAGTTCTGTCTAAAAATAGCTCTGAAATGGGTCGCTACTGTTGCAGCCAACAAGGATTTGGCTGGCCTGTCACCGGATTGCAGGGGACTTGGCCAAAGAGGCTGGAAGCACATGAGTGCTGGCTCGAACAGGTCGCACTGGGCCCAGTCTCCTGCTGAGGACAGCGCCGTAGCCCCGACGCATGCGCAGACCCGTTTCCTTCTCACAGCAAGTCCGCAAGGATGCTATCATTGCGTTTTTCATTGTGTAGTTAAGGCGTCAGGCCTGGCAGAAGCTTCCAGAATGTTGGCTGCAGCGACTCCAACCCAGGCCTCCCCAGATAGCTGGTATCAGCTGGAAAGAGGTTTTGAGGTGAAATCCCTGGAAACACGCTCTTGCCTCCGCCCAGCTGGGACACCTGGGCTGAACATGAGTCACCCTCCTAATAAAAATTCCATGTTCCATCAGCAGAATGCTTCCAGCCCAATTAGATCAATTTTCTCTAAGTAGCAATAAATGTGTTTTCCTTTCAGAGGCCAGCCCGACACATTAAGCAGGCTTGGGGCAGCCATTCCCCAGGCCGCCGGCTCTGAGTGCGTGGGGTCAGGGGTCACAGCGCCGCCACCTTCAGCTCATTAGTGGGTCCCATTCATCTTTGCTGGGGACACCAGCACTCAACATGGTGGCAGGACTCAGGGCGGGGCTGTGCGGGCAATTCATCAGAGACTCTGAGACAAGAACAGAAAAGCAGGCCTGCTCATGGGCCGGCAGGAGCCCCAGGCCCCGCCAGTGAGACCTGGAGCCGCCTGGTTAAAGGTTAACCTGGTCCAGGATGTCTGACTGCAGGGGCCTCAGCCACCATGCAGGGAACCCAGGGCCCCTGGGCTGGCCCCTTTCAGATGCACCTGGTTCCTGTCTGCTGGCAGAGCTTCCCTTCTGGCCTCCTTCCTGGCACTCTAAATCCATCCAAGCAAGGCCCACAGGGCCTGGAGAATGACACTGTCACTTTGGACCCCTGTGGCCCAGGGCCCTGCCTGGAATAGGCCCTTTGACTTGCAAATCCAGATTCTAGGAAGGAGAGAATGCTGTGGCCCTGCCTTACCCTGTCCTGCCTGGGCCACCAGGCCTGGAGAAAGCTTGTTGGAAGGAATGAGACCTCTGGGCTATAGCCCCCACCACCCTGAGCCAGGCGCACGCCACAGCCCTGGACACAGGGGTACCAGAGGGGTGGTATATGAGTTCGCCAGGCTGCCACAAACTGAGTGGCTTAAACTACAGATATTCTTTGTCGCTCAGTTTCCGAAGCCAGAAGTCCATGATCAAGGTCCTGCAGGACCAAGCGCACTCTGAAGGTCCAAGGGAAGGGTCTGTTCGGGACTCTCTCCAACCCTCTGGTGGCTCCTGCCCCGTGGCAGCATCACCCCAGGCTTCACATAGTATTCTCAGTGTGCCTGTGTTTGTGCCCAAATTTTCCCTTTTTCTAAGGACAGCAGCCATGATGGGTTAGGGCCCACTGTCAGGATCTCATTTTAACATAATCACCTCTGAGGTACTGGAGGTGAGGGCTTCAACTCATGAATTTCGGGACATAACTCAGCCCGTAATAATTCCCCTATGAGCCACAAGAGAGGTATGCCCTCATGACCCCAAGTCACAAGGCAGATGTGTATGGAGCACCCACAAGGCCCAGCACCTGAGCTGGGATGCAGTGAAGGGCTATGTCTGCCCCACAAGTGAATAGATGGCAAGCAAACTGGCATTCATTCATCAATCACACAAGCAAATGTCCCAAATGGTGGTGGAAACTTTAAAGCAGAAGCGTGAGCAACTGGAAACACATGTAAGCAGGGCACACTGCAGGTAAGAAGTCAACCCCAGGGCTGGCATGGCAAGGCATAACCATTCCTGGCTTTCCCGGGCTCCCGTCTTCCTGTCCTGCATGCTGCCCCCAGCCCCTGCCTGACGTTTTTCCTGGAAACAGGTTTAATAGCATCTGAGCAAGTCTGGCCAGGAACCACAGCTCGGGGTAACCTTTCCACTGAACCCAGGGGCCTGGCAGAGGTCTCCTTGATTTATACTGGCCTGCGGCCACGCTGCCTGCTCATCAGAGAGCCCCTCCTGCGGCGTGCCGGGCGCTTGCAGCTCAAGCTGCCGCTCGGTCCAGACAGTGACCAGCATGTACTGGGGCAGCCTTTGCTGGCCTCACTCCCACAGCCCCCCACCCCCACCCCAGGATGTCTCCACAGCACCCTAACCACAACCGAAACTTAATAATGGATTACAAAAATAGCTGTCTCATGTCTGTCTCCCCCGGAGGCTGCAAACCTTAACAACGACTAAGACAGTTTTCTCTTCCACTGCCATATGCCCCAAATCCAAGCCCGTGCCTGTGACATAGTAGTGTTCTGTAAACACTGGCTGAGGAAATAAACAAAATCATTATTTCATCAACCTCCTGCTTCTCCCAAAACCACAAGCTGACCCGCAGGCTTGACATGAGTCTGTGCCCTTCCTGAGGGCACCAGGAGACTGAAGAGGAGGACCAAAAGAGGTGGCATTCAGGGCGGCGGGGACAGACCAGGCAAAGACAAGAGGGTGAGGAAGTGCAAAGCGGGTGTGCAGAAGACTGAGCATCTCGGTCTGGCCAGAGCACGAGATGGTCGTATAGGTGCCATGGGAGGCTGCCGAGCGATTGGCATGATCAGAGCTGAGCTGTGCTGACCGGGAGAGCAGGTAAGTCCACACGACAGTGCAGGGTGTGGGGCCAGGGCTCAGGACAGGGCTTCTTGCCAAAGCAAATGTTCAAGAGCTGTCCCACTGGGAGGGGCAGTGGAGATCGCGGAGGGAGGGCTGACAAAGGAGGTCAGTTCCACAGAATTCCAGGGACACCTGTGGCACAGGAAAGAGGGATTCAAAAAAGCTGCAGGATTGGGATAGCATAGCAGAAGGGATTGCCGGGCTGGCCCAGCTTGCACAGAGGGAGGCACCCTGCCCCTCAAGTCCTCCTTCTATCTGCCCCCCTGTGTGTGTCAGGGGACCCGATTTCACAGCCTCCCCTGAGCAGGGACGAGCAGTGAAGCCGGGGCAGTCACTGCACCCCCAGGGGTCGCACGTCGGAGCTGGTGACGCCAGGCCTGCAGAGGAAGGACAGGTCAGCCTGGCATCGAGCACAGGTGCCCGCACACGGCTGCCTCCGGGTTTCCCAGCCACTCAGTCCTGCTGTGAACCAGGACTTCTTGGCCCCGGCAGCATAGCATTTGGGGCCTTAGTAAGTCTTCTTTTTTTTTTTCTTTTAAGTATTTTATTGTTTATGCTGCATTATTACAGTTGTCTTAGTTTTTCCCCCTCAGCCCCGCTCCACCCAGCTCGCCCACCCTGTTCCCACAGGCAATCCCCACACCGTTGCCCGTGTCCATGGGTCATTCATACATGTGCTTTGTCTAGTCCCTACACCTTCTTTCCACCAGTCCCCACCTCCATCCTGTGACAGTTATCAGTCTACTGCATGTTTCTCTGTCTCTGATTCTATTTTGGTGGTTAGTTTATTTTGTTTCTTAGGTCCCCCTTATAAGTGAGATCATGTGATACTTGCCTTTCATTGACTGGCTTATTTCACCCAATATAATAGTGTCTAGTTCCATCCATGCTGTCACAGAAGGTAAGAATTCCTTCATTTTTCACTGCTGTATAGTATTCCATTGTGTAGGTGTGCCACAGGTTTTTTATCTACTCAGCTACTGATGAGACTCAAGCTGTTCCCAAATCTTGGCCATTGTAAATGACACCACTATGAACATAGGGGTGCATACGTTCCTTTGAATTGGTGTTTCAGGATCCTTAGGGTATATTCCCAGAAGTGGGATCACTGAGCCAAAAGGCAGTATCATTTTTAATTTTTTGAGGAAACTCCATACTGTATTCCAGAGTGGCTGCACCAGTCTGCCTTCCCACTGACAGTGCACAAAGGTTCCCTTTTCTCCACATCCAGGCCTTGATAAGTGTTCAATGCCCAGATGCATTGTACAATGTTTAGCAGCATCTCTGGGAACCAAAATTGTCTCCAGACATTGCCAAGTGCCCCCCGCAGGGCAAGACTGCCCCAGATGGGTAAACCATGCAGGTGTGTGACCAAGTCTTCGAGGAAAGCTGTGTGCCGGTGTCTCCAGGCCTGTCTCCCAGAGGAGGTACCATGTGTCCATGCCCTTGTGCATTTCATCAACACTCTTTGAACGCACATTGTGTGCCAGACTTGTGATGATCCCTAAGGAGAACACAGAATAGAATGGTGATGCTGCTCTCAGGGACTTCACAGTTAGCAAAAGAAACAATTTTGATATAATGAGGTCACATGGTCGAGCAGGCAGGACCATGGCACCTAAAGATGTGGATATGTTGCCTCACGTGGCAAAAAGGGACTTTGCAGATGTGGTTAGGATCTTGGGATGGGAAGATGATCCTGCATTATCCGAGCAGGCCCAATAGAATCACAAGGCTCTTTGTACGGGAAAGAGGGAGGGAGGAGAGTCACAGTCAGAAAAGAAGATGTGACGACAGAAGCAGGGGTGAGAGAGAGATGAGGTTATCACACTGCTTGCTTTGAAGATGGGGGGAAGGACCACCAGCCAAAGTGGCCTGTAGATGCAAGGAAAGACAGGAAACAGATTTGCCCCAGGTGATCCGGAAGGAAGGCATCCCTGCCAAGACCTTGATTTCAGCCCAGTAAGACCCATTTCAAAATTCTGATCTCCAGAATTTTAAGGTAATAAACTTGTATCGCTTTGAGCCCCTGAGTCTGTGGCAATTTGTTATAGAAGCAAAGGGAAACTAATACACAGTCACACAGTTACACGCAGGGCACTGTAGGGTCCCAGAGGAAGGAGCTGGGCTGCCACATGTGGGTGTCCAGACTATGCACTACCTAGAAACAGCCAGCTAAGAAGGTCATTGGAACTAAAATTTAGCCCACACTCCTCTTACCAAGCCATGAGTGAGGACATGTGAGGGCTACAGCTGGGGAAGGGGGCGGGGAGACACTTTTTCCTAACTCACACATATAGACATTTTCCATTTGTCAAAAGTCGTGACCAACTGGGGAAGGGGTGGGGCCTCGTCCCTTAATTTGCACGAGAGACTACATTCATAACAGTGGCCCTGGCAGGAGGCCGGCTCTTCCTAGGGTTGTCAGGAGGCCTGCACAGAGGAGGTGGCATCCGAGCTAGATCTTAAACAACAAACGTGGAAGGAAGGGGGAGCCATTCCAAGGAAAAAGACCCCAGTTCAGAGGTCTGAAAGGGCCCAGTGCACTTGGAGAAAGAGAAAGTTCCACCTGGCTGGAGCATCACATGGGGGAGATGATTCAGAGATGTCAAGCTCAGTTTGGGACATGTGGAGTCTCAGGGGCCTGTTGGACACGCACAGGGAGGTGTTTAGGAGTCTGGCAGGAGGGCTGGCCGGGCTGCTCCAGGGAGCCCCGCCTAGACCAGCCCAACCACGCTTCTGTCCTGTGGCTCTGAGGGGCGCCTGGCTGTTCCACCACTGGCTCTTAAGGACTAGTAGTAGTGAGTTCACCCCTACAGTGCCCCCCCTTCCCAGCACTTAACTTCAAGACAGGTATTGATGGTGTCTTGACCTTCCCTAATGTATTGCCTGAGGGTGACATGGGCCAGTCCGGCAGTTCCCCTCAGGCCACAGCCCCTCCCCGGGCCTGAGTGAAGAACAAGAAAAAACCATCAAGCTGCGTGTGAGGTTTGCGATACAAATGGCCATAAGTTGTTTTCAGGAAGAAATGCACCCCTCGGACTAATGGCAGACCATGGGCTCCCCCCTCCTTCCCCAGCTGCCCCCCTCCAGAGCTGGCCCAGCTGGAGAGCTGCAGTTGCCCCCCATTCCCGCCCCACCACCCCCAAGCCCTTTTGCTGACAGTATAACCTTCAGGAACCTGAAATTCCTGAGTGGTCCCCAGAGCTCCATGCATCTTGAAAGAAAATTTGTGTAATGTCATTTCAGGCTGTCCCTAATCCAGAATTATTGAGGGGGGGCTGGGACCTGGGAATTGCCTCTGACACTTGACAAATACTTGGCTTTGTGTAAATGGACAGGCTCCTGAAATAACTGCCTTTGGATGTCACATGAAGAGAAATTAATTCTTTATTAACTTCCGCAATGATAATCTAATAAACCCATCGGGCCTCTGGGCCTCAGCATTTAAAGAGCTTGGCGGTTTGGATGCAAATGTCTCCCGACCCCATTTTGCAGGGAATGTGCTCGTGGAGAGAGAGAAGAAATAATCAGCTCTAGAGGTCAGATGTCAGCTCAGGGTCAAGACGGGTGACTTTCACAGCTCCTTCCAGGCCTGAGATGTGGGGGACAGCCTCCTGCGACAATCAGCTATTCTGGATTTTCTGGGATGGACCTCAATTTCAGATATTCTGTCCCTTTGTTCCCAAAAGAGCTTTGGTTCTGGTCAGATGACAGCCTCTCATTTTTTGCTTTGATTATAAGGTCACCGTAGTTCCAGAGGACTGTCATCCAGCCCTCCAACTCTGGGGCACCTGCCATGTGCCAGACATGGGACCACAGGTCTCTGTCCATGGGGATTTGCAGTCAGATGGAGAGGCAAAAACCAGAATTGGTGGTCATTGTAAACTGGGAAAATGCTATGTGGGCAAAGAATATCTGGGAAAGTGGGCAAACCCACTCCTCCGCAGAGTCAAGCCCAGGTGCCAGCAGGTCACCATGTGGGTCCTGCCGAGAGACCTTTGGGTCCTTCAGGCCAGGCCTCTCTGGTGAGGCCTGCCTCCCAGAGCTGATGAGGCATGCACAGGCCTTGTGGAACAGGGAAATCAGAACTCCCAGAATGCCAGGGGCACAAGATCCCAGCCTGACCTGGTGCTTAACCAGCCCCGACTTGCACACCTCCCACAATGAGGCACTCACCACCACTTGAGGCCCCAGAAAACTGGTGACTGCAAGTTCTTCTTGAATAGATCGACCACCCTGTATGTGTGTGTATGCATGCACATGTGTGTAAATAAAATTAGAGCATGAGCAAGACATATCACAAACCAGCGAAGAAATGAAGGATTATTCGAGCCACGGTACTAGATCAACGGTCTCACTACATGAGAGCTCAGATTTTAAAATCTCAGTAAAAATCAAAGAAGAAAACTAGAAAAAAAATGTAGGCAAATGGAATTTGGGGGGTAGGGACAGAATTTTCTAAGCATAAAAGCAGTGCAAGGATTCACAAAGGAAAAAATAATGGATATGACCGATTAAATTTTAAATTTCTCTGTGTTATAGACTCAAGCATGATAATCAATATAGTTTTTAAAAGGGGCAAAGGTCAAAGAAGATAATTCACAAAAGAAGAAATACAAACAGCTAATATGTATATGCAAAAAGTGTTCGATCATGCTCATAATTACAGAAAGGGAACTTAAAGCAGCCATAGGTATTGTCTGTCACCTATCAAATTGATTTTTTAAAATCTTAATGATACCCAGGGCTGAGGATGACATGTGCACTCACTTTGCTGGGAGAGGCACAAAGTGTTACCGGCCTCCTGGAAATCGGTTTTCTGATATGTATCGAGGACTATAAAATTCTTTATACCAGATTCCTCCATACACAGGGCCCATGGTTTCACAAGGAGGCAGAAGGGGTATCAACTAAGAGAGACTTACAAGATTTATCAACCAAATGCAAACCATGGGCTGGGGCTACGAGAAGACATGTCTGAGATGACTGGAGAAAACTGAATCTAGCCAGGTGTTAGATGATATTTAGGAATTATTGTTCATTTTTTTAGGCGTGCGAATGGCATTCTGATTATGATTTAAGAAGTTGTTTTACCTATTTTACCTATGTGAAAAGTGAAACCTGACATTTACAGGGGGACCGATACATCTTGGACTTGCTTTGAAATCATCCCCCCGAAAAGGGGTTGGATAGGTCAAACAAGATTGTCAGAATGCTACTAATCGTATAAGCTAGGAGATGATAACACAGGAGTGTCCAATACACTATTCTCTCTTGTCTTTATTCTAAGTTTTTCCCGAATAAAATGTGTCTGATCACTTGCAAAAGTGATAAAAGTTTGTATCACTTGAACTAGTCATCTTTTTCTGAGATTCCAGTCTAAGGAAATTACCCAAGATGGGCACAAAGATTTATGTACAAAGAGATCAACAAGAAAACGGCTCATAAAAGAAGAAGATCAGTTAAAGCAAAATATTCCATTAACAAGTTTGAAATAGCCAAAGAGCTGAATAGTAGGCCACTACTGTAAAAAGATTTTTTTTAAAACACATATTGGCCGTTGGAAAACGCCTCCTGTGTTAAGTAAGGGGAGAGGAGGAGCAAGATCCAAAATTATATATTCACTATGATCCCAATTATCTTAAAAATTAATATATCTGCATAGGCAGAGAAGGGCCAAATGTTAACAGTGGTCATCTTTGGGAGGTATAATTACAAATGATTTTTTATTTGCTTCTCATAAACTTTTCTGTATGCAACAAGGTGGAAAAATGTAATTATCTTAAGAGCTAGTGCCAAAATTCCTCTTAGGCAAGAATCTGGCCTTGGAGCAATGCCTGATATGCACATGGGCTAGATGTTGAATGCTTGAGGGCCTGGCCCAAGGGAGAAACTGAGGCCAGGCTAGCTTCGCCTCAGGGCAGTGTGGGCAGGGGTCTGAGAAGCAAGGGAAGCTGGGAGAACATAAATCAGCAGGAATGCACAGGACTCCTGGCAAATGCTGAGGGAGTGCCCAACACTTGTGGAATGGAAGGTCTAGCTGATTTCACCCACAGCTCTGAGGGATAATGTCTTTCTCCCTGCACCCCAGTGATATCTCAGCAACCTGTATGTTCCAAGTGCTTTATAATAGCTGGTATTGCTTCTACAATCAGAGGGGGGAGGTGTTTTATTTCTCTTCTTTAAGGAAAACAGAATCTTCCCTATCTAGCTGGACCACACCTTTCTAGAGCCATCCCCTATTGTTACCCACCTGGCACCATCTAAACTAAGTCAGCCTCAGGGTGTCAAGAGAGCATTCATTTTCTCTGTCAGCAATAGTTCCTCCGACCATGAGTTCCTGATGTTGCCGTGGCTCTGAATCTCCTTCCCAGGTTAAGCCCCCTTCTCTAGGTGGGCTCCAGGAGGTCTAGATCCTGTTTAGATTGTACTACACACACCCACATGTAATGGGTCTGACCAGTTCAAGGTAAAATGTACTATCACCTCCCTCAGTCTAGGCTCTATACTTCTAATAATGCAACCTACAATAGAACTACATTAAATTTTTTGTTGACCCCGACTGTGTCAGTTATTAAGCAATTGTTATTAGGCACTTTCAAAGCCATATTTTCTGAGTTTGATGCTGAAGCTGGGCTTCTACAAACCACCTTTCTCCTTGGTGAGAAGGGTCCACGTCAGACTCTGAACAACAGGAGCCCCAGAGAAAGACTGGAAGGCTGCAGGAGGAAAATGGGACAAGCTCCTTCACGTTTTCTCTGTTCCTGTTTTAGCCCTTGTTCTGGGAAGCATTGCTCCAGCATGCTCCCTCATCCTGGCAGCGGCACATCTTCCCAGTAACAGAAACTGAATCCAGTTTGTCGTTTTTTTCCAACACTTGCAGAACCAGCCTCATCACGTCTCCTCAGAGACACCAGCCCTTGCCAGCTGGCATTGGCTCCTTGGAGGTCTGAGCCCTGTCTCCCTGGGCTCCTCTTCCCAGCTCCTGGCCTTTGATCATCACACCCTCTGACCTGTGTTCCCTCAGCCCTACATGGCTGCTCTCTGCAGTTGCTTCCCCATGGTCCCTTCTCATTCCCCTTCTACCCTTTTGGTTTTCTGATGACTAACTCTTCTGTCCATGAAATACTGTCTGTTACAATACCTGGTATAGTCTCTGTCTCCTGAGGAGACCTCAGTTGGTAGGGCTCTTCCCACTGTATAATCTAGTGGGTGATTGTTCTACTCCAGGTGCAACTGCTGATTCCTCCTGGGAGGTGTGAACGCAGGTCCTACCTGTCTGGAGACTGTCAGGCCCTCACTGTCTTCCAAATAGTTGACTATCCCTCCCACTCTCATATCACCTACCAGTTTGATCAACGACCAAGAGCCCTTATCCGAGTCATTTAGCAAAATGCCACCCGGAATGGAGGCATCTGAGTACCACTGAACGCTTCTCTCCCGTGCCCCTAAAGCATCTCCCGAGAGGCCTTCCTCATACCTGTGTGTTCCTGAACTATACAGCAGAGCTGAGACGTAAAGCAAGCCACATGTGAATCATCCTGAAGCTGCAAACCAGCACAAGGGGGGTGGGAGGGGTCATGGCTGGTATCTGCTGGCACTGCCTCTGGGGAGAACAGGCCTCTGCCGTGAGAACTGGTGCATCACCCGGAGAGCCACACCCGAGATCTGGACCCACGGACTTCTTTCCCTTAGCACATGTTCACCGGTATCCAGTATTTATTCTGTTTCCTAATTTCACAGCAAAGCAGCACAAACAATATCAAAGGTTTTGTTTGTCAATAGCATGTAAATTATATAATTTTCCCAGGAATGATTTTTACATCTAATTAGCACAAATTGTCTTGTCCAAAAAGAAAAAAAAAAGGAAGTTGCATCCAAAAATAGTATACGGGCTTTGGTCACCTTAATTAAAAATGTTTCCTTTAAAATGGAAATAAGCAATCTTGTAAATCAGAGTCTCCAAGGTCAGGCATGGAGATCCCAGTTTCTCTTGGGGAATCCAGGAGGTAACTGGAGGACAGATCTCATGGGAAGAAGTTTCTTATTGGGGGATGAGAGGGTCACTCAAGGTGGTCTGACCTCTAGGATTGGAGAGCTGGATCCCAGAAGGAAAAGAGACATAAACAGTGACCAGCCATGTCTTTCATGCCAAGCACCATGTGCTGGGCCAGACCCCTCCACCACATATGGCTAATGTAGATCTTTCCAAGGGTAGTTAGCCTCCAAGCTGGAACCCCAGGCCCCAGGCCCCTTTTATGCCAGGGCTCCATCCCCTGAGTCCCCTCATTCAGGCAGCCAGCCAGAAAAGACAGAAATTGTGCAGAGAGCACACCCCCTCTTAACTGCCTGGGCCCAGAGTTAGTTCCCATCACTTCCCTTACACACAAATGTCAAGAACTAGTCAGAATCAAGGCACACTGAAGACAGTGCTAGAACATCCCCAGCGACCCTTTGTTAAGTCCTTCATTAACACAAGAGATGGATACTGGTGAGCCCCAAACATCTCTGCTCCAGAGCCCACCATAAGACCCAGGTCCTAGCAGTCTTCCCCAATAGACTAAACTCACCCCCCACCCCAACCATTGGCTGAATTACTGGTCCAGACTCAAAAAGAACTCCTTGGGTGGCCACCTGCCAGGGAAGATATGTCACTTCTGTTCAGATGGCTGTCAGCTTCACTCCAGCCAGGCCTGTCCCCACCCCTTGGACACCTGGCGGGACAAGGCTCCCAGTTGCCACCGGGGCAGCTCTCCACTCCCTCCAGCATGCCTGCATTCCCCATTGAGCTTTGTATTCATTAGTGAGGGTTCCACAAATGGAGAGGCCTAAACAACGGCAATGCATTGCTTCACAGTTCTGAAGTCCACGATCAAGGTACTGGCAGGGCTGGCTCCTCCAAAGCTGTGAAGGAGAATCTGTTCCCTGCCTCTCTCTTAGCCCCTGGTCATTTGCTGGCCCTCTTTGGGCTTCTGTGGCTTAGAGAAGCATCACTCCAATCTCTGTCCTCAGCTTCACTTGGCACTCTTCCTGTTTCTCCTCTCACCGTCTTGCTCTGTGCATATTTGTCTCTGTGTCCAAACACCTCCCTTTTATAAGGGCAGAGTCGCATTGGATTAGGGCTCATCCCCAATGACTTGGTTTTAACTTGATGATCCGCAAATTCTTGATTTCCAAATAAGGTTGTATTCACAGGCGTTAGGAATTAGAATGTCAGCATCTTTTAGGGGGACACCATTCTACGTGCTTTGAAATCTTGGCTGAAAATGCCTGGACAGCTCTGGACAACCCCACTTGCCTAATAACCAGAGACAGGGAAGAAGGGGTGCTCTGATGGGAACACCCCTACTCACCACCCTTGGGCCTGGGACTGGAGTGGCTGCCTGTCCAGGAGGAGAGAAATGGGAGCGGCCAAACTCAGAACACTGACATCCGTAGCCTCATCATGATTAATAATTATTAATAACTTATTAATACAAATTTCTGTGTACCCTTCCTGAGAGCTGCAGGGAAGACTGGTTCCTAGCAGGAAACAAATGGATGAAAATAACTCAGAGGAAAAACGCCCCAAGGGTGGGGGCCAAGTGGTCCCTCTCACCGCCTAGGGCCTGGGACTTCAGAAGCAGACCAGAGTGTGAATCCTGCTCTACCACATCTGGGCTGGGACATCTTGAGCGGGTCCTTCCCTTCGTCCCAGGATGCGGTGAGTACTACATAAGAGGCATTTGGCAAGTGTCCACGCACAGTGGGTGCTCTGTGCTTGTCAAGTCCCACAGGGAAGGCCTGAGGCTAGAGCCTTGCTGCAGCCTGAGCCCTGAGGCATGGTGACCCCAGACTTAGCTCGGCCTGACCTTCGAGGCATAGGAAGTAAGAGCCGGAAGGAGAAGGCAGCCTCAGAGAACTTGAGAGAGAACCTGATGGCCATGGTGGACCCAGCTGGCTACCTGCCAGCAGGAAGAATTGTAGCTTATCCCATTTCCAAAGGGCATCCTGTGGTGCCAGGGGCTGTAGGATACAGCTGCTGGTATCACCCCCACTTTACAGGGAAAGAAACCGAGGCTCCAAGAGGTGACATGCATCTTGGATCGCATGGCTGGAGAACAGTCGAGTCTTAGCAGATCACAAGGCACAGACACTGGACGAGACTTTCTTCTGCTCACTCATGGCTGCTGAGGCCTGAGCTGGCGATAGCTTGAATGGACACAGCCTGGCAGTGGACTTGATAACACACAGACAGGAACAAAGACATGGACAGACAGACACATACACGCTGACTGGGTTTCAGGGCCAAGGGCCTTCACTCCTACTCCGCCCTATTCTGCTTTTCTCCTGATGCTCCCAGAACCTCCCCGTTTGAGGTTCTCAGCAAGTTTATATTTGGGAATAATTGTAACATAATTTGATACATAATTAGAGCAGAATAGAAGGCTGCGTTTTTAACTACCCATACATCCCCATCTCATTTAAATAATTCCTAATATATCCAGGCAGGCTGCCTCGTGCGGCACTGATGTGTATTGAACTGAGGCTAATGAAATAAGGGATGGGAGAGAGAAAATGCTATTTCAGAGTCTGAAGATCACCAATTAATGACATGAGAAACCGAGAGGGACTCTGTTCACCTAATGTCCCCTGTGCAAGGCACAAATGCAGGCCCCTCGCAAGCTCCCTGTTCAGCTCCTCTACAGCAATTAAGACAGACAGAGGGACAAGGACAGGGGTGAGGAGAATGACAGGGGCAGTTCAGAGGGGACCAGACTGGTGCAGGGGCTGCCCCTGTCCCCACCCACTAAGATAGCCATTCTCACACACACACCCCCACTCATTCTCCAACACATGTGTATTGAGCACCTCCCGTGTTATCCTAACCCCAAGATCTAGCAATAGACTCTCAGGCCCTATTCTGGTAAAACAGTCTATCTACCAACCCATGTGCTCAGCACGGGGCTCGGAGCCCCAAAGGACTTGGTCTCCATCTACTTTTCCACCTCGGTCCATGTGCCGCTTACTGGATGTTCAGCTCACAAGCTGTATTTTAGTTCCTCAAACACTGAAAACTCAGAGGCTATGTACTTGCTGTTCCCTCTGCCTGGACACTGCTCTCCCTCTTCCCTGACTGCCTCCTGTCCATCCTTCAGGCTCCACTTATATGTCACCTCCTCCGAGAGGCCTTCCCAGGCCCCACTATGTTCCCTATTTCAGTATCATATTTATCAACTTCACCATACTAACAACAGTGTGGAACTTACTTGATTCATGTCTGCCTCCTGCCTGGGAATATTAGCTCCCTGGGGCAGGGGCCACGTCGCATTTTCTCCTGTATACCCTGAGCCTAACACAGACCAGGCACACAGCAGGTGTCAGTGCATGTGGTTTGAATGGATGACTCTAAGAGAGCTAGAGAAACGGCAAGCAGTAGTGGGCCTGGGCTCCCGCTGGATGTCTCCCCCCTGTAGTCTCCTCCGCCCCATATTTCTCTGAATCCGCCATCACCTAGTCCTTAAGGAGGCTCACACTTCCTCCTGGTGGCCTTTCTGTCTGCCACCTAAGACCTCTGCCTTCCCATCATCCTCCATCAGTTAGCTCTGGGACTTTGTCCTCTTGAATCTCCCAATGTGGTGACCTAACCCAGCAAAGTCCCACCTCCATGGAGAGAGGGGAGGGTACTGGGCTGGGGCTGGAATGAGCCAATAAGGCAGGGCTTCTGGCAGGCGCTGCGATGGGATGGCAGGAGATAGAAGTCGTAGCTTGGGCGGTGGGGGGCGGGGGGCGGTTGGGGACAAGGGAAGCCCAGGGCCAGCCAGGCCTCCGTGGCTGGGATTTCGGAGGGTGCCAGCTGCAACCCTGCTAATGGTTCCATGCTCCCAGCTATGCTGCTCTCTCAGCAGAAATAGAAGACACTCCAGCACCCTTGCCACCTGCCCCCAACTCTCAGACACACACACACACATACACACACACACTTGTTTTCCCAAGACTAAGACCTCAGCTCCCTGGGCTGGCTGTGAACTTGGTAAAATACTTGCACTGAAAGACTCTAGCAGCACAGTCTATGGGAGAGAGACTTCAGGTTCTCCCAGAGGCAAGGATTTAGGGATATTTCACTTTTCTCCCAAATGGCCCTCAGCAGCAGATTTGACTCACAGGATCCAATGAGCAGCCAGTCTCTGAAAGGAGCCTGGCACAGGGACAACGGAGCAGTGCCACAGCCCAGGATAGAAAGCAGGCCAACGTGGTTCCTGCCCAAGAACACTACCTGATCCTCTGTCCCTGCTCATCCATCACCACCCAGATGTCTGCTCATAGCTGGGGTGCAGGGCCTATTGGCAAAGCACCCTGGGCTGCTCCCTGCTCTCTGAGCCCTGCCCTACTGGGGGTTCAAGTTCCAACTTGTGTGTCCCCTCCCTGTCCTCCCCCTCTGGTCTTTACTGGCCTGGGAATCTTGGCAAGGACCTCAGGGTTGTTACTTATGTTCCTAGACAAAAACGCCGTGTACCTTAAGGACAGACTAGCTGCCCCCCCCAGCCCCGCCCATGGCTGGCCCCTCTGTGGACCAAACAGACCAAGACTTGGGAGACAGACCCGGTGTCAAAGTTTGGGTCCTAAAGACCAGTGAACACCTCAGAGTGTATTGTCCTGGTTCTCACTTCTCAGCAGGAAAAGTTGCTTGTCTCACTGGTGTTTCCGGCCGGGTCCTGGCAGCAAAGCAGAGGGGCTGGGAGCTCAAACCAGGGAACCAGACTGGTCACATCCAGATCCAAGCTCCCTCGCCCCATGGCTTTGTGATGGCAGGCACATTACTTCATTCTCCCTGCCTGGGTCCACTTATAAATGGAGATAAACACCACTCCTCTTTCCAGGAGCGACTGTGAGATCGAACAAATTAATATTATCAGGGCAACCAACGGTCCTGTTTTGTCTGGGATGATCCCAGATTGAACACTGAAAGTCCTGTGTCCCAGGAAACCCCTCAGTTTTCAGACAGCAAACAGGAATATCACCCTGATTAGATATTACAGATGAGCTGATAGAGATGAGACAGAGACAGAGACGGAGACAGATAACGTCTGACACATGTTAAGTACTAAATAATGTTTTTTTATACTTGAATTGGGCACCAGTGACATTACTTGCCAAAATGTGTCCCCCATGTGCCCCATCCCACGCCCCCTGGCAGGCTCACAAGATTGATTTGGGAATAGGTTCCTAATTCAGG
>VMDR010000285.1:0-66617 GCA_007922815.1 Macrotus californicus | reverse complement strand
TCTCCTCTCTTAAGTCACCGGGTGTCACTCACGTGCCACCCTGTCCTGAATGCCCTCCAGTCAGGGACCCTTGCTCCCTCTGCCCCTGCCTCCCACCTGCCCTGCCCCCTTCCTCTAGGGTCTCCTTCCTCCCTTTTCCTCTTTCCCAGACTCTCTGGTCTTCCCTCCCCTTCTCCTCCCTCTCCTCCCCACCCCTCCTCCAGCCCTGATTTGTCCTGTCCCAGGCTTGGGACTAGGGAAGCTCAGATGCTTGTCCTCAACATCCACGCTGTTGGCACCAAGACAGCCAACCACAGACAGAGGAACTTGCCATCACCATGTCTCCCTGTCACTCTCCATTCTCAAGGTGCACTGGCACCAGCACCATAGACGTCATCCTAAAGGGAAGGGAGACAACACCAAACGGGGACCCCAAAACTAAATGACAACAGAGCAGACTCACCTAATGCAAGGGCTTTCATCCCAAATGCCAGGGATGTTATATCTGTGAGAGTCTAGCTTGTGTTTCTCTGGGGAGGGGGACCACAGTCTCATCAGAACCCCCAAAATGGACCACGAGCCACAGGGAGGTCTGCTCATTCCAAGGTGGTCCAGTAGCACTGGAACCCCCAAATGAACTCCAGTCTGCAGCCATCAAAGCCGTGCTGGACAGATAACCCCCAAACTGAGGCCACTATGGCAATCAGAGGGAGCCAAGCAGCATAGCCAAAGACAATGAGGGACCAGAAGCCACCCCAGAAAGGAGCATTGCCTCCCATTCTTGAAGCCAGGAGAAACCGCTCTTCTCTTTGGGAGTGGGAAGTGGCCGTGTGACATCAGACCTTTTCCATCACCATCTTCAGCCCTGAGGCCCATCAGTCTGACAGCTGAGGACGGGCGTTTGTGGAGTCAGAAAAGAACCTTGGCTCCTGCAGAGAAAATGAGGAGTCTGGGGCAGGACAGCAGAAGGGTCTCTTCAGACAGTGATCAGGTGCTCTAGGGCAAGCAAATGCCTAAATTGATCACTGGGGGTGCTTTTTTGTTTTTTAATTTATTTTTAGAGGGAGGGGAAAGGAGGGTGAAAGAGAGGGAGAGAAACATAGATGGGCAAGAGATACATCGATAGGTTGCCTCTTGCTCACCCCCAACTGGGGAGCTGGTGCGGTGGGGGCTTTAACAGGCGTCACTGGGGGACACCTGTGATGGCAGTCGTGATTGGATTGCTGGTATTGCTGATTTTGGTTTTATTTTATAAGAAGAATTGGCTTCTATTTCCAGACTACGACTTTAAAATGAAATAGTCAGGAATCTCTCTAGATGAGTAGCTCCAGATTTTTATTAAAAAAAAAACCAAAACCTTCCATTGTTTTTTTTAAAGATGTCCTGACAATTCTGCTGTGTGATTTCAATGTCACATTTCTATACATTAGGGATCTCCACTTTTATGAAACTCAAATACAAAAAGAGGGAAACTTAGCAAACTCGAACATAAAATGAGAATTACCTTCTTAATATTAGTGAATAATCCTCACATTAGTGAATGAACTTCAAAATATTAAGCTTAACTACTAATTAACCTTTAATCGATGCTTCAAATCAATTTTATTATAGTTACTTTCCAAAGTGAAAATATCAGTAATAACATATGTTCGATGTTAAGTTTTCCAAACTTACTTTTTTCAAAAATAATGTTAAGGCTGGGGAGGGTGGGGGTGAGTAGAAATCAGATCATGAATGCCCAGTCAGGTTACACTGAGACTGGGCAATGTCCTGAAGGCTGGACCTGGTGAACACGTAGCAGCCACCGCTTGTCCAGCAGGAAAAAAATCTTGCTAGTACGTATAAGATTTATAGCCCAGATAAGCATCCCTGAGTTCTTCCTGATACCTGCCCCAGCTGGCCACATGGCAATAGCCAGAGCCCCAAATTCAGATCAAATGGAACCAGGCATTCAGCTCATGTCCTACCACCAAGAGACCTGAGCAACCTAGTTCTTTCTTCTCAAGGGTGGGAAGGTAGTCCTCCCACCCAATCCTATAACTCAGCCCCTTAGTATATCCCTGAGACCTGGGGAGCCACGGATGTCATTAAGGAAGTTACCATGTGCCAGACCCTCTAAGAAATACTTTCCAAGCATCATTTTATAACATTTTCATAATGAAACTGAGAGATAGGAATAACAGGGACTGTCACTGAATACCAATATCCATGTGCTCCTCTGCTTTCCAGCCTCCCTTGCAGCTAGTTTGGGTTCATCAGACTGAGTTGTAGCCAGTGGACTGTAGGGAATATGATGAATACCACACTCGGGCCTAAGCCACAAAACTGAGATCAGCAAATGCTTGCTGTAAAGGGCCGGGTAGTAAATATTTTAGGCCTTGCAGGCCTTATGGTCTCTGTCACAACTACTCAACCCTGCCACTGTAGAGCAAAAGCAGCCATAGATAATAAGTACTCAAATGGGTGTGCTTCTTCCAATAAAACTTTATTTACAAAACCAGAGACTAAATTTGGCTCATGGGTGTAGTTTCCAACCTCTGCCCAAAACATCCCACTAAATCCTCACTCTCAGCTGTCGTAATACAGAGGATCCAGCAGAGAACCCTCAGGAAATGTTTGGGGATGACACAGCCACAGAATGGAAGAGCCCGTCTTCCTGAATCACTGCTTTAAGGGGGCCACCTTACTCAAACTGTACTCTGACTGAAGCAAGAAATAACTTGCATTGTATTAAGCCCTGGAGATTTGGTGATTGTCTGTTACAGCAGCTCATGTTCATTAACCTGACTAATGAAGTAGGTTTACTTATTCCTTTTTGAAGGCCGAGAAAAATGAGTTTTAGAGAGGGAAGTGATCCACCCAAGTTTACAAAGCAAAGCAATAATGAAGCCACGTCTAGGATGACCAACTCATTCTCATTTCACAAAACAAAGCCCCACATCCTGGTAAACACCTCTGTCATGGGGAAACAGGGCCCGCTGGTCACCCAGCCAGAACTCAAGCCCAGGTCTGTCTGGCTCCAAAGCCCATTCTCACCGCGCTTTAGGAAGAAGGTCACAGAGACCCATTTTGGCTCAGCCTGCCCCCTGCTGGGAAGCTTCACCCTCCAGTGCCCATCCCAGCTGTCCCACACCTTCAAGGTAAGCACAGGAGCCATGTCGCCTCCTCTCCCCAGGCCTCAGGCCTCCTCCCCAAAAGGCAGCAAGTCAGGCATGAATTTTAAATACACACTCGCTTGAGTGTGGAAGTCAGCCCTGACATCTATAAAATGGCACTAAATCCTGCTTTTATGAGCTCTTGCTGCATTCTGTTGAGTGTTTTATCACACTCGCTGGAAGTTTACTGAGTAGAGTTAATAACCCAAAAACACTGGGGCCTGCCTGTCTCTCTGGACGGAGGGCTGGTGGAATGCCCAGCCAATGATGGTGGAGGAGCTGTCAGCACTTGTGCTAAGGAGGCCTGCACTCCACTTTCCCTGTGCTCTGCTCGGCCCGGGGCCTGCCCACCCCTCATCAGTCTCCCGCACATCCATCAGTCCTGCCAGCTTCTCGGTGCCTGGCCCCAGGTTGTGTGCTTCGCAGGCACAGGTGTCTGGGGAAGAACTCTCTGCAACGGCAACGCTTGGTCCAACGCCTGAAGGCTGAGAAGAAGCTGGTCGTCCCAGAAACGAGGGGAAGAGTGTCCCAGAGAGAGGGAACAGCATAGGCAAAGACCCAGAATCTTGTGACACTTAACCCAAGCGGAGCAGGCTATCCACAGGAGGACAGACTGCCAGGCCATCTCCACAAACAATTGTAGCCTAGAACACAGAAACGGAGCAGAGGATGTCCAAAAGGAGACTGAAGCAGAGCAGCTAGAGAGGGGGGAGGGAAACCCAGCAGGAGGGAACCACAGGTGCTAAGTGACCTTGGACTAGTCCCTTTCATGCTCCAGGCCTCAGTTTTGCCCCCTTTGAAATGGGCAGATGGGACTATCCCCAGCAGATATCACAATGTGGGGATTCTGTGGTTATTTTAAGAGTTAGCTGCTCTGAGAGTACCTTTCATTTGTATGCATCTGATACAAATAAATTCATCAAGCAGTCTTTTATTTTCAGAGTCATCATCTGCCTTGAGTTTTTGAAAAGAGCTAAAATACTGTTGGGCCATGAATTCCACCAGCACATCTAAGAGGTTTTTTTCCCCAATCTCCTGGTGAGGATGAAAAGCAAGGACTCCATCATGGCCCAGGGGAAAGCTGACATTTGGTGAGATGTCTGTATTTAACTCCCACCACTTGACATCTGTTCCCAATTAATCCGCCTGTGTTAAGAGAGATGCTGCCCGGAGCACAGGTTTCAAGCTCATTCTGGAGAGGCAGAGGAAGGCAGCCATAAAGGGTTAGCACAGCCCTGGCTCACCCATACCCCTCCACTGTATCCCCATGGGGCTCCCATGTGCCCCCAGGACCATCTGGCCTGCAAGGTGCCTACTACACACACACACACACACACACACACACACACACACACACCCCTTCACAGTTTACATTTCTGCAACACCAAACATGATGCGTTGGAAAACCTAAAAGAAAGCCAAGGTCTCTGGATGTACTGAGCAGGGGACAGTGACGTGAGGTAGTGGGACAAGCAGCCAGGGGCCAGATCGTGCAAGGCCTTGGAGGCTGAAAGAAGGCAATCCATTTCCATTCCTGGTCTGGCAGAAAATGGCATGGTCTAATTGCATATGTAAGAGACCTCTCTGGCTGCTCTTTGGAGAATGGGCGGGACAGAGAGGCAAAAGTGGGAGGGACATCATTTCAAATGGCAATGGAAAAGGCAAAACTATGGAGACAGTAAAAATATCAGCAGATTCCAGGGGTTGGGGGGAAGGAAGTGATAAATAGGCCGGTCACAGGTAATTTTTAGAACATACATATCATACATATCATATTCTGTATAGTACTCCAATGGGGGTACACGTCCTTACACATTTGTCAAAACCCATAGAGGGCACATCTTGTCAGTGAACCCTAATGTAAACTAGAGACTTTGGGTGATAATGACATGTCAGTGTAGGTTCATCGGTTGTAACCAATGTGCCGCTGATGGGGGAGGTCGACGGTGGGGGAGGCTGTGCATGTGTGGGGTCTGGGGTGGGGGACACAGGAAGTCTGCACTTCGCACTCAACATTGCTATGAACCTAAAGTTGCTCTTAAAAATAAAGTCCACTAATTTAAAAGTTTAAATTCATCTGTTTCTGTTCACTTTTTTTAACGTGGCCACGAGGAAAGGTAGACTTTGTGTGAGGCTCTCACTGTGTGTCTACAGGACAGCAGCGACTTACAGGGATGCCATTACTTAGACTGGGGCAAGGCAGCAAAGTGAAAAGGGGAAGCGTTGGTGGATCTTGCTGATAAATTGGATGTCAGGAATGAGGGAGGGAAAGGGGGGTATCAGGGATGATGGCGTTGATTCTGGCGTGAGCATGTGGATGGATGATGGTGTCATTTCCTTGAATGGGAGATGTAGGGGAGGGGCAACTTTCGGAGTGGGGAGCTGCAAGTTCCCTTGGGACACAGTGAGTCTGAGATGCCTGTAAGATGCCACGTGGAGATGTCAAGCAGAGAGACAAGTACATAGACCTAGGAATCAGAAGCAACCATTTGGAAAAACTAGGTGCCTCCTTGGTGTGAGTTTCATCACAGACAGACAGACAGAACAAAGATGTCAACGCACTCCTCTGCTCTCTGTTATAGCAAGACCTGCATATGCAAACTTCTCCCTGACTTTGAGTCTCCTCTGTATGTCACCAGCTCTCCTCTTCATTCTCTCCCCCCATACAGATAAACCTCATTTCGTGGCTCGCCCACCCCCCCGCCAAACTTGCCAGGCAAAAACCATGGCAAAGGCACCCACTGCAGACAGTCTTCAGCAGTGAGCTGTGGGTCAGGATGTTTGCACAAATGCCTCACAGCGTCATTTATCTTGAGGGATGTCAACTCGAAAAATGTTAGTTCATGTCACTGTCGGTGTAAATGCCAAAAATTAGCTTTCTTTCATCAGAAAACGGAATAATTAACTTTGCAACTGTTTCCAAAACTGCTAATTAATGGGTTTTACCCACTTGATTTGTCAGGCTACATTGCGAGCTGAACAGCAGCTGAGCCCCTGGAGGATTCCTGTCCTCTCCTTCTCTCTGTCCCCGGCAGTGGGAGCTGGAAGAAGTTGCAGGTAAACAGTGGAGAAAACCAAGACCAGAGGAAAGTGCTGCTTTCTTTTTTCTTTTTCTTTTTTTCTGGAGTCAAGAGTTTTTTCTTTTCCTTGCAAAATCGGCCTCCCATCACTTTTCTCTCCCACATTGCTGTCCCCATTTGATCTCAAAATTGTGGTGCTCAGCCTTAGCTGATGGGTTCCCCATCCACCTGTCACCACACTTGGAGGTCAAATCAGATGCCTCTTTCCCTCAGCCAAGGTAGTAAGGCATGATGGTTAAAGACTTAGGTCCTGGAGGCAGGCAGATGTGGGTTTCAAGGCCAGTTTGAGCTCCTACCAGTTGTGAGTCCTTAAATAAAGTCCCTCCCCCCACTACCTTATCTGTGAAATGGGATTCACAGTAGGCCTATGTCCTCAAGTTTTTGAAGTGCTAAATGAGATGACAGTTGCAAAGGCTAAGGCATGGTATCTCAGACATCGTAAGTCTTTAACCACAGAGCAATTATTCCATCTTCTATCCCATCTCCGTCTTCACAGCCCCTGCCCTGGCTCGGGGCTCCTCCTCTCTCACTGGGGGCCAGTCCGTCCCCCACACTGCCTGTCGGAGAAGTTTCCCCACCACACGAAACTTAGCATATGCTGAATGGGATTACTGAGCCCAATTCTTAACTCCACTATATCAGGGTTACCCACCCACACCCTGTGCCGTGTAACTTTTCAGGGCCTCACACTGTACATGGAGTCTACATCCCCACTCTGCTGATTTTTTTTTAAGTTTTTTTCTTTTAATTGCAGTAAAATACACCTAAAATTTACCACTTTCTCTTTCGCCAGGATGCTATCAATACTGGCTGCTAATAGCTTTCACCTCCACCTTTCTCTGGAGAATTAACATTGGCTAAACATGACCTGTCAGCTTATGGCCAGTGATGGATTGACAAGGGAGGGACGTATAAAAGGGTCTTAAGGTGAGACCGATGCAGGGGTACACCTGTTGCTCCAGAACTCTCCACTGAACCAGGCTGAAACCTCTCTCGAGCTGATATCATATCTTGACTTTTCTTCCTCCACCTTCCTTAACCTCCCTTCTCCTGAGAGCGGTTGCCTGGTAAAACATGTTCGCAATAATCCTTGTGAACAGTGATAAATGGTTGTTGTCTTAAGCCACTGAGGTGTTTTGTTACACAGCATCATGAGCTGATACAATTAGAGCGCGGAAAACACAGAAGACTACTCAGCTATTAAATATGATGATGGAGGCTCTATGTATTGACTCCGGAACAAGTCAACAGGGCGATTTTGCTGGGGAAAACTTAGCCACAGTAGAGCCTGCAGAGCAGCATTCTTTCTGCTAAAGAAAGTGAACATGCGCTTCCATTGGATAGTCAGGTAGAGGAATGTCTGGCAGGGACGTCAGGGGTTAATAATGTCTGCCTCTCTGTGAGGGGATTGCGGACAATATACAACTTTTGTCTTTGCGCTAATTTTATACCACTTGGTGTTTCAGTGGAATTTTCTTTTTTATTTGAAGTTATTTAAATAAGAAAAAATAAAATTCACCACATTAACTATTTTTTTTTTAGAGAGACGGGAAGTGGGAGAGAGACAGGGATGGGAGAGAGAAACCTCAACTGGCAGCCTCCTGTACACGCCCTGACCAGAGATCAAACCCACAATCCAGGCATGTGCCCTGACCCAGATTTGAACCAGCAACCTTTCAGTGCACAGAACAATGCTCCAACCAACCGAGCCACACGGCCAGGGCCACTTTAACCATTTTTAACTGTCCAGTTCAGTAGTGTTAAGTCCATTCACATTGTTGTACAACAAATCTCCAGAGCTCTTGCCATCTTGTCAAATCAAAATTCTGTGTGAGTTGACCAACAACTCTTATTCTTCCCTCTCTGTTTTCTGTCTCTACAAATGTGACTATTCTAGGTGTCTCCTATAAGTGGAATCACACAGTATTTGTCTTTTTGCGACTGGTTTATTTCACTTCGCATAAGCCCTCAAGGTTCATCTATGTTGTAGCAAGTGTCAGAATCCCCTTTCTTTTTATGGCTGAATAATATCCCATTGATGTTGGGCTTACCCATGTGTTACTTTGGCCAATGAAATGTTAGCAGAAGGATGTGATGTATGCAGGGGCTTTAAATGTACTTGCGTATCTTGGCTTGGCTTCTTGTGCTCAAGGGAAATGCCATGAGAAGATTATGTCCCAGACAGCTACTGACTCTTTAACCTGGATCCCAAAATAAAGACACATGGAGCATACTTGAGCCCCAACTAGAAGCCTGGAGTCCAGCCTGGCCCAGCCAAACCCAGTTGAGGCTAACTAAAACTCAGATGACTTGTGAGCATAAAAGTAATGTTTGGAATTATTTGTTATGCAGCAAAACCAATACAAAGTATGTTGTTACTCACTCTTTGTACCTCATGCTGTTCACACTCTCCAAGACCTCCTACCTCCAAATACATGGATTTTACATCACAGCTTGGATCTGTGTTTTAGAATGACCCTGTGGGTGGAGGGTAGGTTGAAGAGGGCAGGCTATAGGGAGAGGGATGGGCAGGAGGCTGAGACAATGGTCAAAGCAAGAGTGGAGGAGGCACCAGCTAAGGAGGGTTTGGTTGGCATGCATTGATCTAGGACTCATTTAAGGATGTTACAGACCTATAGAGCTGAGGCTGGGGCCCCTGACCACTCCCCTGCAACCCTACCTGTGCCCAGAACCCTCCCTGAGCACATTAAATGTGTACTTCCCAAACAGAGATGGAGGCTCTTAGCTAAAGAGAGCTGTTGATAATCCATCTTGTCCCCGCCAAAGATCTGCCTTCTCCCATCACAAGAACACCACCAGGCAACTAACTCGTAGGCCATAGAACAAACAGGAAGGCTCACAGACTAGACTGAGGTGCTCAAATCATAATGTTTGTTAAACCAGTTTAGACACAAAGCAAAAAATCAAGAAAAAAGGAGATGAGGTTTGTTGGTATATTTAAGGTGGGGTACAAGTGAGTGAAAGTACCAAATGACCCTGAAACCCTGGGTATGCAAGGTTCATATGTCCTCTCACTCTCTCTCTCTCCCTCTATTTATTTATCTATCTATCACATTAGCTGGCCCTGCTGATGTGTGGTTCTGAGGACCAGAGTTGCAGTCTGAGCAAGGGGCTCATCCCTCACATGCTCTATTGAAGAGACAAAGGCAAGTACATACTCCTGGCCACTGCTGTGGCTTGGCCACTCGCCTGCTGAACAGCCATGGGTTTTATCTACAAATATTTCTTGGACAGAGCATATGTGAGGACAGAATGAGACCAGGACTGGTAACATCAATGGGTGGCCAAATTAGGGATGACCTCGCTAGCTGTCAGACCAGAAGTAGCCAGTCATTAGTTGATCTTTCCACCCATTTCTATTTATAATACCCTTGTTTGTTTTACCATATAAGCCATTTAATCTATATATGATTAGCATGTTACTAATGTTCTCACTGTCTCTATTTAACACATCTGTGAATTCTGCCTGAGTCTCACCAGCTTACTCATTGTATATACTTAACACACCCTCTGAGTTTCGCTTCTGCCACATAAGCTACTAGCTTACGTACTTACTACCCATGCCAAACACGTCTTAGGAACTTCATCTGTCCTATTTGTTTGTTCTTGTCCTTTATGGCAGAATTACATATTCTCCAGGAATGCAACAAACATTACATTTTCCAAACCACCCACTTTCCTGCAGCTCTACCACCTCCACCTCGGTCCAAACCACCACCATCTGTCGCCCGACCTACCTCTTAACTGGTCCCCCTGCCACCACACTCACCACCCACCCAGCAATCAGAAGGTGGCTTCTGAAAGGGAAATCTCTTACTGCTCAGCCTGGCTATAAAGTCTAAACTAAGTCCTAAGTGGCGTTAAGGCTTATTATGACTGCCTAGCCTCTCACTTGAAGCCCCACCATTACCACCTCCCCATACCAGACGCCCCAACCCAGCCCTGCCTAGCGTGAGCCCTGACCCACTCAGCTCCCACACTCCAGTCCAGGCCCAGCTCAGGCAATCACCTCCTGTGATGGTTAATTTTACGTGTCAACGTGACGGGGCTAGGGGACACCCAGAGGGCTGGCAAAACATTATTTCTAGGTGTGCCTGTGAGGGTGTTTCTGGAAGAGATTAGTATTGAATACAGTAGACCGACCTCACCAACGTGGGCAGGCTTTAGCCCACCCATTGAGGGCCTGGATAAAGCAAAATGGCAGAGCAAGGGCAAATCCTCTCTCTTTTCTTGTGCTGGGGTGTCCATCATTTTCCACCCTTAGATATTGAAGCTTCTGGTTCTCAGGTCTTAGGACTCAGGACTTACACTACCAGCCCCTTGGTTCTCAGGCCTTTGGACCCAGAATGAATTACACCTCCAGCTTTCCTGCTCTCCAGTTTGCAGATGGTGGGTCATGGGACTTCTCAGCCTCAATAATCATGTGAACCAATGCCTTTAATAAATATACATATTGATTCTGTTTATCTGGAGAACACTAATATACCTTCTCTGGAACTATCTTGCCGATTCTCACCCCAATAAATATTTGGAAAGGAAAGACAGGGAGGAAAGAGGCAGAGAAAAGGGAGGGTGGATCGAGAAAAGGAAGAAAAAACGAGAGCCATGACTGTCCCAGGGCAGAAGGGGCTAATCCCAAGGACAATGATCGCCCTGCCCTGCTAGGGATTTAAGCGATGATGTCTAAGGAAAGCATCACAGAAATGACTCAAACACAGAACGTGCCGCTGGCCAAGCTCTGATCTATCATCTTTCCTTGTTTCCTTGGTGTTTCAATTATCTCTTGATGCAAAACAAACTGTTCCAATACTTAGTGGCCTAAAACAACCACCATTTTATTATGTCTCATGATTTTGTACCAAGGTTCACCTGGGCCATTTTTCTGTTCTGTGCGGCCTTGACTGTGGCCACTTGGTGGTAGGCAGCCAGCCAGCCAGGTCTAGAGGGTCCAGGATAGCATTACTCCCACGTCTGGACCTTGGCAGGAACTAGAAGGCTGGGCTCAGCAGGGAGCCTCCCCTTCTCCACGTAGACTCAGGGCCCGTCCACAAAGTGTGTCCAAGCAGCATGTTCGGACTTCTTAGATGGCCTCTCAGGCTCCAGCAGACCAAGCTGGAAGCTGCCAGTCCTTTTAAAAGCTAGACCCAGGCCTGCATAGCATCACTTCTTCTGTGTTCCTCTAAAAGTCGAAACAGTCACTGGCCAGCTCAGACTCAAGGGGAGAAGAAGATGTCCCCATCTCTTGATGAGGGGAGTGTCAAAAAAGTTGCAGTCATCCATAAGTTCCTGGAGTAGAACTGATAATCACACCCCCACAAAGACTTACTAGGACAGCGAACGGTCCAGAGAAAAGTCCCCGACCCACAGCTACTGTGAGAGACAATATATGATTATTGCTATTTAAAGCCATTTAGTGTGGGGGTAATTTGTTCCACAAGAGATTATGAATATATACACCTTCTCCAAATTGTCCTGCTATCCAAAACAGGGACCTGGGTGGGAAGAAACCAGAAGCTGAGCCTGTGATGTATTTCAGGACAGGACCTGGAAGAACTTAAGGAACTTGTCAGACCAGATCTTCAAAATCTGCTATCTTAGAGACGATTTTCATGTGTGTATTCATTTAACAAATATGTATGAGTGCCTACCACGTGCCATGCACTAAGCAAAGTGCTGGAGATAGAAGCATGATTACAAACAGACATTGTCCCCCAAATTACAGGCCTCTCTAAGAATATTCCCTTCTGAGCCCTGTCTGGCTCTGCAGCCCGGAAGGCTCACCCTCCAGGCAGCTATTGCTGATGGAAACGGACCCCGTGCAACTCCAATTATTCACAGAGCCCATTCTGCACTCTGCTCTTCATTCTATGTCTTGGCTTCTGACCCCTGGGTTCATTTCCAGGTATCAGCAGTCAGAGCCATTGCCTGCACCTAGCTCTCTGACTGCTGGCTTCCAGTGTAAGTTTGAGCCCCAAATCAGACCCAGGTACTGTCACCATGTCCTTGGCATCAGCACTGTGAGCCAGCCCCAGAAGTCCACGCCATCAGCCAGGGAGTTGTCCTGGCCTCATTCTTCCCTGTGTGCCCACGAGCCAGGTCCTGCCTCAGCTGAACACTGAGAGTGACCCTGGGCTGGGCTGGCTCTCTGCCTCCCCTCGGGCCCATGAGCCATTGTCCCCAGCCAGCCAGGCGCAACTCGGAAGCACCATCTCCTCGGGCTCTTTTTCCTGCTCTGTCTGGATTGGGCTCATTTACTAAAAATTAGTTGGGAATGAAAAAAGCCCTTAGTTTATTAGCGTGCTATTATTCCCCTCCCGCCATCCCCCTGCAGCATGATGGATTGCCTGGTGAGGGGACGCGGCCCCAGCCGGGGAGTGAGCAAGCTCCGCACGGTCCCCGGCGCAGACAGATGGGGAGGCCGAGCCCTGACCATGATTGATTAGCTCCGCAAAGCCTGTTGAGCAGAGTTCCATCAAGATTGATGCTTTCTCCTCATAACAGCATTTCCAAAAAGTTTCTATTACATTTTGATTATGTTTATAGAATCTCGCTGGTCCGGGGGAAGATGCAATCTCATTCCCACTGTGTGTCTGCGTGGGCCGTCGCCATGCCTCATGCAGCCCTGCCTGCTTGGCCTCGGTCAAGGGCCCCTCACTTTCTGGGCAGCAGGAAGGACCTCCCAAGATCAAGCTGCAAGAAGCCAGGGTCCACTCTCCTGGTGCCCAAAGTCCAGTCTCGTGACAGGTCTGGTTTTCCAGCACTAACCGCCACAGGTGTCCTAAAGCCTGGGCTGGAAGGTAAAGAGAAAACCAATGAGTAGAGGTGTTTCCTGAGACCTACGGGATGCTGGGAAGGGACCGGGCTGCCCCCATTTTTCTGCCTGGTTCCCCATGGGTACAGTACAGGGCCTGTCAAATGTCTGGTTAGGTCCATGTTTAAACATTCATATGAATGTGTCCATTTGTGTGTGTGTGTGTGTGTGTGTGTGTGTGTGTAACCCCCCTTACCCTGTAATTTTTACTTATCCTGTGAATTTGAGTCTTTTAGAGCGAATGGTGAAAAATGAATAGAGAATAAGAATTAGGACCAGGGAAATACAAATCAGTCCACAATGCCAACACCAAAGGGAAAAAATGAAATACATAGGCAGCAAGTAAGACCCCACAGAGTCTTCATGCTTGAGCCTTTAATTGGGTCTGAGTTTCCTGATAGTCAAAGAGAAAAGGGAAATAAAATTAGTTACTGAGGTCTGTCAACAATAAAGAAATTTAAAAAAACAGCTCCTTGGGGGCCTCTGATGGTTTCTTCAATTTTGACTCTGAAAGAAATTTCATACTAGAGAGTTCTTAATTAGAGAGTTACTAGAAACTGGAGCTCTTACTGGAGACTGTTAAAACGTTAAAACATTTCTCAGCCTTGACAATGCTGGCATTGTGGGCTAGGCAATTTTTGTTGGGGGGGGTCTGTTCTGTGCACTGCATGATATACAGCTCCATCCATGGCCTCGCCCCGCTAGATGCCCACAGCACTACCCCCTCCCCAGGCGAGACAACTAAATACGTCCCCAGACATTGTCGGTGTCCCTTGGGCTGGGGTGCTAGATCTAGCAGACAGAAATTCAGCATACCCAGTAAAATTTGAACTTAAGATAAACAATGAATAAACTTTAAGTGTAAGTATGTCCCATGCAATATTTGGAACATACTTATACTAAAAAGAGTATTCATTTTTTATCTGAAATTCCAATATAACTGAGAATCCCATGTTTTATCAAGTAACCCTTTCTGATCGGCAACATGCTCTAGTGGGAACAGGACCCTCAGGAGCCTTTCAAACGTGGTGTGCGCCGCAGGGTGCCCATTCCCTACCCCAGTTTTTTAAAGTGTCGTAAGAGTGAAAATGTGTTTTTCTTCCGTGCTTCTAATTATTTATATGTAGCCAACAGCTGCATACATCTTTGTCTTCTGTTTCGTATCTTGCTTAACTATAAAACTCCATTGCAAATACCTTGCAAAAAAGTCATACATATTTTTTTTACATATACACACACACAAAAAAAAAACCCTCTGATTGATAACTGCTGTGTTAATGCTCTTAAAATAACCCTTTGGGCAGTGCAGCAGGGGGTTCTAGAACGCTATGTCTGTAGCATCCGTAGAAGGAATCAAGAACATCACTCTACAATATATTTAAAGGAGTAATTCCTCAGCATTCTAAACGGTATCGTCCTTCCACACCACATTCTGCTTGATGTGAGGTTAAAACCTAGAGATGCTTCCCTGCAACCTGCCCCTGGCCATACTGCCCAGAATCTCTCTGTAAAAAGGCATCAGGTGAGTCTCACCTGTTGGCCCGGAATGACCCCATGCTGGCTTCTTAAGGTCACCAGTGTTGTTAAACAGACCCAAGCCATCTTTAAAATGATACATTCTTGAATTACTCATTTATAAAAACTGGCTAGGCATTTGGAAAGATAGCAAGTTGGATGCTTTCCTGAGTCTTCACTCCAAAATAAATTCCAGATGTATCAAAGACTTTAAATATAAAAATGAAATCAGAGTAGTACCAGAAAAAATATAGGATATTTTTTTTAATTTCATAATGGGAAAAGGTTTGGGGGTTGCCTTCTGGACACAAGATCCGGGAACCATTGACTAAAAGAAGAGATTAAGAGGTTTAACTACATTAAAAATGTTTAACTCTCTGCATGGCAAGTAGAACAAAAAAGAGAGACAGACTCAGGGGGACATAGAAGCAACATAAAATAGAGGGCTAATTTTTCCATTACATAAACAGCCTTTCACAAATCAATACAGGGGCAAAAATAGAAAGCTGAGTTTGTTTTAAAAAACAAAAAAAACAGAAAGTTCCAGAAAAAGAAATACAATGGCTTTTAAACACAGGAAAGAGTGGTCAACCTCACTCGGATACAAATTAAAACTACAGTTGTAAACCTGTTTTTCTATCAGATGGACAAAGATCAAATGTCTAATAACGTTCTGTCGGTAAGAGCAGGAGGAAACACGGGGACAGTGCTGTTGGGAATGGACGCGCCGGTGCTCACCTTTGGAAGGTGTTTTGGCAGCATTAAATTTTAAATGTGTGAGTCTGCTTTTGGTATTTATTCCATAGATATTCTCATTTATGTGTGCAAAGGTATGTGGCCAAGGTTATTTATTCAAGCATTCTTTTATAGCAAAAGTTTATAAATAAACTAAATACCCACCACTACAAAACTTCTTAATGACAGTACTCCCATGAAAATATACCCTATGCAGCAATTTAAAATTATGGGATGGCTGTAGAATGTGTAGTAATAAGGAATAATCTCCAACTGTATTAGTGAAAAAAGAAAGTGCCAAAAACGGGTAGAAGATAGTAAGAAAAAGGGGATATATGTACAAATACGCCTTCCGTATCCATGTCTGTATTCTTGTGGAGCCCTGCATAAGAAACTGGTCACACTGATTTTCTCTGGGGAATGAAAGCTGAAAACAAGACTTACTACCCTGGCCGGGTGGCTCATTTGGTTAGAGAGCCATCCCGATACGCCAAGGTTGTAGGTTAAATCCCAGGTCAGGGCACATGCAGGGAGCAACCAGTGAACGTGTGAGTGGGTAGGACAACCACTCAGTGTTTCTCTCTCTCTCTCCCCCTTCCTCTCTCTAAAGAAAAAAAAAATTAATCAATTTTATAAAAAAGTAATAAAAGTGAGTCTAAAAAATAAAACAAGACTTACTTTTTAATGCAAATATTTTTGAACTATTTTGATCTTTTTGATCATGCGTACACATGTATGAACTTTTCAAAATGAAACACTTAAAATTTTGAATTAAAAGTGCCCAGTTACACATAAAGAAATTTATCTGATGGAATTAACCAGAGATAGGTGCTAAAACTTAGGCTCCAAAATATTTGTTATAATGTTATTTATAATAATGAAAAACTGGAAACAACCTCAATGTCCAATAATAGAAGATCGGTTTCAGTGAATTATGATATACCCATACAGCAGACTGCTTACAATCATTAGAAATCACAGTAATAAAGGGTGACTTTAGACATGAGAAAATGATTATGATATATTTTAAGTGAAAAAAATCAGTAACCTGTATAGTGTGACCCTGACTTTTTCAAACATACACACACACACACACACACACACACACACACACACACGTATGCAGAAATGTTTAGGAGAGAGAAAGGACATTCTCCAAATGTTAGCAGCCGTGTTTGCTGGGTGGCGGATTTGCAGGTGATTTGTATTCACTTCTTCATACTTTCTGTATATTCCACATTTCTTAGGAAGAAATATTAATTTCATCATGAAAAAAGCATTAACTGTTCTATGAAAAGGAGATAAATTCCCACTGACCCACTGTTACTATGTAAAAAAGAAAGAAATTCCCACTGAGGTGGACACCGAGTTCTCAAGACCTTCCATGGGGCTTGGGTCTGCCTTTGCTAAATGAAAAGGCTGGGTTCTAGTGGGGCATTGTTTGGGGCTGGCCTAATCTTGGGTGGAAGGCTCAGTCATCCTAGTTAGAGGGCCATGTCTCAATCCCATGGAATTCACGGGAAGATGGGGAGGGAAAAACAGCAGTGTAACCCCTTGATATCTTCCCCGCATGTATTAGGCTAAAACCTCTACCTTTATTTCCAGCAGAAAACTGTAGCAGCTCCTCCGAAACCATCAGACCTTCAAAGCCCACCCCATCCAGGCAGCCTTCCCTGATACCACCTCCTATGCTTTCTTAGGACATAGTATGGACACTTTTCCTCCAGTCCCCATTTATCTACTATAGTATAAAACTATTGTTAAATTATTAATAACAGCTCCAATTTATTCAGCACTTCATGTTACACCACACGCTATGCTAACCTCTTTATATCCATCAGCTCATTCAACCTTCACTACAATTCTATGCCGAAGCCTCTATAACTTGTACAGTTGAGCAAACTGAGGCACAGAAGGACTTAGTTACTCACTCGAGATCTTGCAGACAATGACGATGGCACTAGGACTCAGACTCAGTTCAACGACCTCAAAGACCACAATCTCCACTACTTCGAAATGCCAAACTCCATCACGATGTGCATCTCGGAATCAGAGTTTTCCTACTGGACAGACCCTGCCAAGCATCAGTTTTTCCTCCTGACAGCAACAGCCAAATTTTGCCTCAGGAAACACTTGCCCTCATGACAAGCAGCATTTCTGCATCTGTCATTCAGGTGTTCCAGCCCTCCTGGTCACATGCCCCTGAATGAGCCAGCTGAGCTCACTCAGACTTTGAGTCTCAAATCGGTGACACAAAGACAGAAAAAGCAGAGGCACCATGATCTGACTGGTCATTGATTTCTTATAACTGGACTCCCTCCTTAGGGCTGAATTGATTGGCCTCCCGTGCTCCAAAAAAATTCCCTGGTCTTGTTTGGGTTAGCCAGAATTCTCTCAATGTAGTTGGTAACGTAACCCTACCTGAATGCACTAGTACCTAGAATATATAAAGAACTCTCAAAATTCAATAGTAAGACAGAAAAACCTTCAACAAAATAAAAATTCACCAAGACAAATAGCAACATATGACCAAGTGCATTTATCCTGGAGTGCAAGTTTGGCTTAACATGTAAAAGTCAATGTAATACACTATATTAATAGAATAAAAGACAAAGACCATATCATCTTCTCAATAGATACAGAAAGTGCATTTGACAAAATCCAATACCCTTTTATGACAAAAACACATAAACTAGAAATACAAGTGAATTTTCTTAACCTGATAAAGGCCCTCTACAAACAAAACGCACAGCTAACATTATACTCAATGGTAAAAAACTGGACATTTTCCTCCTAAGATTAGGAACAAAATAAGAATGTCCTCTGCCCTGGCCAAGTGGATCAGTTGGTTAGAGCATCCTTCTGTACATCAAAGTGTTACAGGCTCTATCCCCAGTCAGAGCACATACCTAAGTTGCAGGTTTGATCCCTGGTCAGACACGTACAGGAGGCAACCGATCAATGTTTCTCTCTCACATCAGTGTTTCTTTCTCTTTCTCTTTCTCTTTCTCTTTCTCTTTCTCTTTCTCTTTCTCTTTCTCTTTCTCTTTCTCTTTCTCTTTCTCTTTCTCTTTCTCTTTCTCTTTCTCTCTCTCTCTCTCTTTCTCTGTCTCTTTCTTTCCGGCACCCCCACCTGCCCTGCTTCCTCTCTCCCTAAAATCAATAAACATATCCTCAGGTGAAGATAAAAAAAATAAGGATGTCCACCCTTACCACCTCTATTCAACATTGTGCTGTAGGTTCTGGCCAGAGCAGTTAGACAAGAAAAAGAAATAAAAGGCATCCAGATTGGAAAATAAGAAATAAAATTATCTCTATTCACAGATGTGTGGTTACATGCCATTGAGTGAGCTCCAACAGTGTCATTGAGGTGACACTATGAACGAGTGAGGTCCACAATGTTCTGTTCTGTGGCCTTTCTCAGCTCCTGTAGACTCATACCTACCACTTCTTCTGTGGCGTCACTCCATCTCATGTTTGGTCTTCCTCTTTTCCTCCTGCCTTCTATTTTCCCAGCATTATAAACTTTTCCAAAGAACCCTGCCTTCCCATGATGTGCCTGAAGTAGGACAGCTTCAGCTTTGTTGTTTTTGCCTTCAGCGATTTTTCAGGTTTAATTTGCTCCAGGGCCCACTTGTTTGTCTTTCTGGCAGTCCAAAGTATCCATAGAGCTCTCTTCCAGCACCGTATTCAAATGACTCAACTTTTTTCCTATCAGCCTCCTTTACTAATTCATAGATGACATGGTTTTATATATAAAAATCCTAAGGAGTGCACTAAAAAAGTGTTAGAAGTAACCAAGGAGTTTAACCATCTTGTAGGATTCAAGGTCAATATACAAAAATTGACTGTATTTTTCTACACTTGCAATGAGTAAATCCAAAAATGAAACTAAGAAAACAATTCCATATATAAAACATCAAACACAAAATATTTAGGAATGAATTTAACAAAAGAAGCACAAGACTACAAAATATCATTGAAACAAGTTAAAGGCCTAAATAAATGGAAAGATATCTGATGTTCATGTATTTTAAGACGATATTGTTAAGATGGTAATACTCCCCAAACTGATCTACATATAGTATCCCCATGAAGGAAATCTGAGTTATTGTTTTTTGCAGAAATTGACAAGCTGATACTAAAAACATACATGAAATGCAAGAATAGAAAAAAAATAGATGAAATAGACAAAATAATTTTGAAAACGAAGAACTCACACCTCCCAATTTCTAAACTTTCTATTCAGCCCCAGTAAGCAGAATATTGTGGTACTGGAATAAAAATGAAACTATAGATCAAGGGAACAAAACAAAACCCTTACATTTATGGTCAAATGATTTTCAAGAAGAGCACCAAGAAAATTCAATAGAGAAAGAATAATCTTTATAAAAAGGGGTGCCGAGACAACTGGAGTTCCACATGCAAAAGAGTAAGGTTCATCCCTCACCTCACACGATGTGAAAATTAACTCAAAATCAATCAGAGACCTCAGTGTAGGCGCTAAATCCACAAGAGCCTCAGAAAAGATATAGGAATAAATCTTTATGTCCTTGAATCAGGCAATGGTTTCTTAGATATAATACCAAAGCACAGATAACTAAAGGAAGGAAGGAAAGAAGGAAAGAAGGAAGGAAGGAAGGAAGGAAGGAAGGAAGGAAGGAAGGAAGGAAGGAAGGAAGGAAGGGAGGGAGGGAGGAAGGGAGGAAAGAAAGAAAGAAAGAAAGAAAGAAAGAAAGAAAGAAAGAAAGAAAGAAAGAAAGAAAGAGAAAGAAGTTGGACTTCATCAAAATTAAAAACTTTCACTCAGCAAAGGGCACGATCAAAAAGTGAAAAGACATTCAAAGGAATGGGAGAAAATATTTGTAAATCATGTCTCTGATAAGGGACTTGACCTAGAATATAAAAAGAATTCATAAAACTCAAAAACACAACAAAAACATAATGCAATTTTAAAATAGGCAAAGATTTTGAATAAACATGTCTCCACACCAGTACACACATGAAAAGATGCTCAACGTCATCAGGCATCAGAGAAATAGAAATCAAAACTACAATGAGACACCATTTCGTACCCACGAGGGTGGCTATCACCAAAACGATGGAATTAACTACTGTTGGTGAGAATGTAGCGAAACTGGAGCCCTCAGATCATGCTGGTGGGACGATGTAATGATGCAGCCACTCTGGAAAACAGTTTGGCACTTCCTCTAAGTTCAGTTACCATAAGACCCAGCAATTCCATTCCTACCAATGTACACGAGAGAGTTAAAAACATGTTCACACACAAATCTGTACACAAAGACACCACTTTCTAAAGCATGGGATTGTCTAGCCACTCTGCTGTACACCTGCAACTAATACAAAATAGTATTAAATGTAAACTGTAACTGAAAAAGTCAGAAGAAATTCTAATGAAAACAACACAAATATCCAGCCACTGTTGCATGGGTAAACAAAGTGTGGCGATATCCACATATTCAGAATATTATTGACCCATAAAAAGGAATGAAGTTCTGAAACATGCTACAACATGGATGACACTTGAAAACTATTCTAAGTGAAAGAAGCCAGACACAAGAGGTAATATATTTTATAATGCCACTTACATAAAATGCCCAGAATAGGCAGTGTCTGCCAGGGGCTGAGGAAGGAGGAATGGGAAGTGACTGCTGGTGGTTTCGTTCTGAGGCCATGAGATGTTCTGAAACTGGAGAGCAGGGATTCATGCACAACTTCGTGAATGTATACTGAAAACCACTCATTATACTGTACACTTTAGAAGGGTGAGATTCAAGGAATGGGACTTATACCAGAAAAAAAAAGCTGTTATTTTTTTTAAAAAGAGAGTTCGGGGGGCAAAAAACACTCAACAGTAAAGTAACAAACAATCCAATTAGAAAATGGGCAAAAGATGCAAAGAGGCAATTCACAGAAGAGGAGATACAGGTGGCAAATAAGCACATGAAAAGATGTTCGGCATCATTACCCATTAAGAAAATGCAAAGTAAAACCACAATAAGCGTCACCTAAAACAATGACCACAATAGAGGGGTCATGGCTCAGGTGGTGATGTGCCAAGATCCTGAGCTCACCTCCTCACACCATAACTGCACCTAAATCTGCACATGGAACAACTTCCTCTGGGGAAAAAAAAAGAAACCCTAAAATCTTTCTGTTGACACCTAGACTCCTTTGCATTGGGCTACCGAAAGAAGGCCACCATAGAAACAGGTAGGAGAGGCTGGGACACGATCCTGCCACAAACCCCACCTCCAGCACAGCCCGCAGTCTGGAACAAGCTCAAACCCAGAGCTGCTCCTTAAAGAGAAAAGGGTTTGAACCCCACATCAGGCACCCCAGACTTTTCAGATCTACACCTGAGGGATGAGCCCCCAAAGCATCGAACTTTGAAAACCAAGGGCAAGACCCACAGGCGCAGACAAATTGAGCACTGGTGGGCACGCAAGGACTCACCTGGCCAGGGCCCAGCCTTCTGCCTGTCTAGGGAGTGTGGGTCTGAGGGACACCCATTTGGAGCCTGCTGAATGCTCTCTGGGATGGAGCCTGGAGGGCACCATCTTCATGCTCTCTCTCCATCTGGCTTCTTCTGGAGGTTCCATCTTTTTTTTTTAAGTCAAAGTTTTCTGTTGTGCTTCAGAGTGCCTGTATTAGCTGCCAGGTTTTTGCTGCTGCCACTAGCGACACCTCTCCATGGCCTGGTTCTAGTGGCCTGTGGGACTTTCTCTTGCAGGATCCACAGGACTGGGACCAGCAGAGAAAGAGTTCCTAAATGGCTATCACCTCCTACGCACCACCAGAGGCAACAGACTCAGGAGTTCGGTCTTCCTGGGAAAGAAGCCTATTAGCTTCTGATCTTGGCTGCAGCCTGAGAGGTAGGCTCCTGATTAAACACGTGTAGGGGCTGACAGAATCCTTTCCAAAGACCTCAGAGAACAGGTGCTCTTCTCACATGCGTGCTGCCTCTGCTGAGATCCAGAGTGCTGGTATCTCCCTGATAGTTTTTACATGCACCCAGAGCACTGGTCTTTGCTGCCCCAGGAACACCCCTTGATTGCCTATCTCTGGTTGCCAAAGGGCTTTCTTCCCTTGGTCTCCAGGACTGTAACTATCTGAGAAATAGTTCATAACAGGCTACCACCCCCAGGGCACAGAGAGCCCAACGAGACACACCCCCAGTCTCTCTGTCAAAGAGGCCTAAGTGCTTGCTCTGGAGCTTCAGCCTAAAGCAGGCTTTGGGTTTAGCATACATCCACAGGCCTACAGATGTCAAATTATACTACAAAGCTATAGAGATCAGAACAGTATGGTGTTGACATAAAAACAGACATATAGCTCAATGGAATAGAATAGAGAGCCCATGCCTATAAATTCAATTAATTTTTGACAAAGTTACAAGGAATGTACAATGGGGAAAGGAGAATCTCTTCAATAAATGATGTTGGGAAAACTGGATAGTCTCTTCAAAAAATGGCGTCAGAAAAACTGGACACATGCAAAAGAATGAAACTGGGCCACTATTTTACACCACGCACAAAAATTAACTCAGAATGGATTAAAGACTTGAATGTAAGAACTGAAACCATGAAGTCCCTAGAAGAAAACATAGGTGGTCAGCTCTTTGACATTGGTCTTGACAATTATTTTTTGGATTTGATGCCAAAAGCAAAGGCAACAAAAGTAAAAATCAACAAGTGAAACTATATCAAATGGAAGAGCTTTGGCACTGCAGAGGAAGCCATCAGCAAAAAGAAAAGTCCCCCTAATAAATGGGAGAAAATATTTGCAAGTCATTTATCTGATAAGAAATTAATATGCAAAATATCTAGAGAACTCACAGCTTAGTATCAATAAAAAATGGGCAAAGGATCTGAAGACACATTTTTCCAAAAAAAGATATACAGATGGCCAAAAAGAACAGGAAACGATGCTCAACATCACTGAGCATTAGGGAAACGTAAATCAAAAGTTCAGGAGCTCTCCATTCTAAAATAAAAGGCACTCCCACCGGGCATAAATCACTACACTTTATGAAACTTCATATTTAATGCCCTCTATTACCTTCCATGTCTGCCTATATTATTCATGTTTTGCAAACTAGTTTTACACTCAAGATGAATACAGAACTATTTTTATACTTTTAGGTCCAATTTGCATACACACTCTACTTTGTCATTCTTTTAAAGATATGGTAAAAGTTGTTTAAAGTGGAAACAAAGATTTCTCCTATGAAAAACCAAGTCCAACTAAATTCGCCAATTAAAAAAAAAGAATGACCCAAATTAAAAAAAAAAGTATTGACATCACCAAATGATGGCAAAGATGTGGAGATACTGGATGCTTCATAGATTGCTGGTGGACAGGTAAAATGGTACAGCCACTGTGAAGAGCACTTTGGCAGTTTGTTATAACACTAAACATACAATTATCATCTGACCCAGCAATTGCACTCTTGGGTATTTATCCCAGAGAAATGAAAATTTATGCTCACACGTAAGTGAAACTGTCTGAAGACCTGTATGTGAATGTTCATAACAGCTTTATGGGGAATAGCTAAAAATTGGAAACAACCCAGATGTCTTTCAATGGATGAGCAGTTGGGCAAACTCTAGTACACCCACACCGAGGAACACTACTTAGCAATAAAAAGGAATGAATTATTGGTACACGCAACCTCAATGAATCTCCAGGGAATTATGATGAATTTTTAAAAAACCAAACTCAAAAGGTTGCATACTGTATTATTCCCTTTATATAAGATTTTTTAAAAACCAGGGCTTAGAAATCACAGGTCCGTGGTTGCCAGGAGTGGGAGACTGGAGCTGGGGGGAGGCAGGTGTAGTTATTCAAGGGCAACAGAAAGGATCCTTGTGGCCATAAACTATCTGTCTGTCTTGACTGTGGTGGGGAATACATGAGCCTACACATGCAATAAAACGGGATAGAACTAAATAAACACACACACAAGTACAAGTGGAAGTGGGGAAATATTAGTAAGATCTATCTGCAGATTGTATCAAGGTCAACACCCTGGTTGTGATATTGCACTACAGTTTCACTGGCTAAAAGATACACAGACCTCTCTCTAGTATGTCTTACAACTTCATGTGAATCAACAATTATCTCAAAATAAAATGTTTCATTTTTTAAAAATAGCCTACCTGATGTGATGAAAGGAAAGAAGGAAGCACCGGGGAGAAAGGGAAGAAAAGTAACGTTTACTATGGATTTACATGTTCCAGAATCCAGGCTCTTCAACACCTGGTTGGAGAGAAATATCAGCATCCCCATTTTATAGATGAGGAAACTGAAGCTCAGGGGAAAACTGCCCCCTTCTCAAAGACACACTTTGAGGAGCCAGGGGTCAAGCCCTGCTCTGACTCTCCCTCTGCCCACCTCCATCCTTCAGGCAAACACAGCCATCAATCACACATAGCCGATGACTGCCTTCCACGAGAGGAAATTGAAGCCAGACTGCAAGATGCAGTCCACAAAACTCATGATTTCTTCCCCCACCCCCACTCCCTTCCCTTTGCTCTCTTTTTCATATGGGTAGGGGCTTTATTTCTGCATTTATTGCACACAGAAATTACACATGAGAGCTTCGACTACACAAGTCATTACTCAGAGTAGCATCTCCCCAACTGCCACCGGACGAGGACGGAACAGCTTGTGGTTAATTTGCTATATAATCACTGCCTGTGACGGGGGGCAGGGCTGTGCCTGTGCTAATATTAGGTGACGGGGGGCAGGACTGTGTCTGTACTAATATTAGGAAAGGGGAAGCTGAGCAGAGAGAGGGGGGAAGCTGAGCTTCCTGGGACGAGGGGAAGTGGGGTAGAATTAGACCAGAGAGAAAAGAATACTGGTAGGGAGCGGAGGGAGGGAACTTTGCCCCAGTCAGAGGCTTCTGGAAGGGTCTGTTCCTCTGCCAAGGAGTAGAATTGCTCCATTAGCCATGTCTCCATGGAAGAGCTATCCCAAATCCCCATTCTTCTAACCTCCGTCATTCCTGGTCACTGCCACAGCCACCTCAGCTAGAGATGGGATATTCATACACACACATTGTAACCACTGAGGGGAACACGGGCTGGAGGAAATTTACCAACAGGCAAGAGTTAAACCACTATACTAGTGTTGTAACAATTCAATAAGAAAAAAGGCCAACGAGCCCTGACTGGCATGGCTCAGAGGGTTGGGCATCGTCCTGCAAAGCAAAATTTGGTCAGGGCACATGCCTGGGTTGCAGGTCAGATCCCCAGGTGGATGCGTGAGAGGCAACCAATTGATGTTTCTCTCCCTCTCTTTCTCCCTCCCTTCTCCTCTCTCTAAAATTAATAAATAATTTTTTTTTTAAAAAAAAGAAGAAGAGAGGCCAACGAGCCAATAAAAAATGGGCAAAGGATATGAACAAGCAGTTCTCAAATTAGGAAATTCAGCCTCTCCACGTACAAAAAGATGCTCAACCTCAGTCTTAACAAAAAAGAAATGCAAAGGGAAACGACAATGAGATAGCCTTTTTTACCTATTGGCTTGACAAAGATCAGAATGTTTGTTCACACACACTGAGCTTGTCGCCCTCTCCAAGGTAGAGGAGGGTGTAAATTGGCACAGCCTCCATGCACGGCAATTCGGCAACTCTGTCTACATGTTTGATGCACATGCCCGCTGACCCGTAAAGTCTACTGCTCTAGAATGTAATCCACAGACACACTTGCACATGTGTATGCAGAGTTGGATGTGCGTGCGGGGCTGTTCACTGCAGCACGGTTCATAATAACAGAAGACTGGAGACAGCTGGAACGTCCATCAGCAGGGGACTGCTTAAATAAATTGCCATACATGCGTACAATGGAAATCTTTATGGCTGTTCAAAAAGAATGAGGCAGCTCTTTATGGACGGATATGAAACCATCTCCAAGATATATTGTTAAGAAAAAAAAAAAAGCAAAGTGCTGAACAGTGTGATTAGAATGTTGCTATTCGGGAGGGTTTTTTAAGGATAGAGACATATACATCTACACTTTTTTACACCGTGAATCTCTCTGGAAGGTTGACAATCTTTGTCATATTTGGTTCTGTAGAAGGAAAAAGGATCTGGAAGCTGGGAACAAATTAAGAAGGAGGCTGATTGTCCACTGTTTACTGTATGCATGTATAGCCCATCCTAATTGATTAGTAATACTTTTTTAAGGCCTCTGTTTGTTCCTCTTGCCCAAAAATCAAACCTCTTGGCCTGACACCCAAGCTTTTCATGATCTGACTTGAGCTTGTGCCCCTTTGTCTCCTGACACATAACACCCAGGACTGTCCTTCTGAAGCACACTGAAATCATCACTTCTCCCAAAACACCAGGCTTCTTCATACCCCAGGCCCCTTGCACTTGCTGTTTTCTGTGTCTAGAATGTCCCCTACACCCTCATTTGCCTTATACAAGCATACTCAGGGTTAAGGCCCTGAATAAACCTGACTCCCTGAGTGTGGCCTTCCTGGACCTCCCCAAGGACAGCTAACCCTCACCTGTCTGCTCTGACAGCACAGTAGACAGGCCTCTGTCCTGGTATAACCAGGATTGTACCTGGACCAGAAAGAGCCTGCTTCTGGCCCATTTTCTAAAGGAGGCTGCTGATCTGTTCTGTCCCTGCTAGACTCCAGTGTCTGCCAGCAAGGGTCCACCCAATGTGGATGCCCATCTCCTCAAAGAGTAGCCAACAACACAGAGTCTCACAGTGTGGTCCAGGAAAAGAAAAGATCCCATGAGCCCCGTAAGTGGAGACCTCAATCCATATTCACATGTCAATGCCACTGAGCAGTCCTGCAAATAAAAACCCTGTTAAACCTATTTAACCAGCACGTCCCTCACTTTTTAACCACAGAACCTGTTTTGCTTAGAACACCAATTAGCATCCTACAAATCTCATGTTCTACAGGCAAAGAAAACATCATGAAACATTGAGCGAGAGCAGTGCCTAGCTGGGTCCTTTAATTCAGAACTTTAATGGACAATAAAGGAATATGAAGACCTATCCGAATAAGATCTCCATGAAATCTGCCAACCAGTTAAATTATAAATTCCAGAACTCCAATGAATCTTCAGAACATTTCTGATCTTGTTGCCCAATTGCTCCTTGCTAAGGAATTGCTGACTTCCCAGTAAGTAGAAGATAGAGTCACCACCTTGGTTCAGGATTTCACCTGCACCTCAGGTGCCATCATGGGATCACCTGTCCCTTGGATGGTATCCTGTCCCACCTGTTGCCTGGAACAGTCTTGACCTTGAATGAAAACTTTTAACCTCAACTGCACGAAATTCTCGGACTCCGCTGCGATTGCTCATTGTTCCCACTCTCCGCAGAGCCTTCACCACTACCTGTGGTTCCACTCATTTCCACTCTCAATGGCAAAGAACCAAGACCAACCTTCTCTTCCATCAGACGATGAAACAGGAATTGCCTCCACTTACTTCCGCCCCAGAACAAGGTCTCTCTTCCTCTTTCCCACTGATCCGTTCCCTGTGCCTGCCGGGTGAGCTGCCACCGAGGGAAGGGGCTTGGTGTTCCAAGCCTTGGGTGTCCGGGGAGATTAACCTCCAAACTGGACCCAGCTTGAAAAAGGATACCCCACTGTGTAGAGGGTGTGGACCTTTAATGCTTCCAGCATATCTCTCACTATATACATACCTCTGACCTTGACCTCCGCCAAGAACCACTCACCCAAACTACACACACTCCCCTTCCTACTGCCACAGCATCTCTCTGAACTCACTGTCCTGGTCGTGGTCTTGTCACACTCCTTACAACTAAAGTTTTGCCTTGCGTTCCAACGCCCTCACTGAGCCACCTTTTTGATGTCGCTAGGGAAATGCCCCACCTGGCCCAGCCATCCAGAAACCCTGCTACTCAGCGCAGATCTCCTGGCCAGTGTTCCCAAAGATCCGCCCCAGCCCTGCAACTCAGACCCAGACATATAGGGTGTCCAAATCCCCTCCCCTTCTCTACAGCCTTGTCCAGGGCAACAGCACCTCAGGCTGCACATGGCAATGTTCCCCTCTTAGTGAGTGCCTGTATCCTTTTAAAAACATCTACAAAGATGTTCTTGATGGCATTATTCATAATAGCCAGTCACTGCAGACAACCCGAACATCATCAATAAGACAATGGAAGAACAAACTGTGGTACGCCCATACAATGAAACACAACTCAGGAATAAACGAAAAGAAAAAACTACAGATACATACAACAAATGCAGTTGGATCTTGAAAACATTATGCTAAGTAAAGGAAGTCAAATGCAAGAGAGCATATTCTGTATGATTCAATTTACATGAAATTCAAGAACAGGCACAACTAATCTGTGAGGATAAGAGTCAGAACGAAAAGTTGGGGAGGGGTATTGTCTGGAAAGTGGCAGAACGGAACTCTCTGAGATTACAGAAACTTTCTGTTATGTTGATCAGAGATATACACATATAAAATTATCAGTCTGGATAGATATGTGATAAAGCAAATAGATAAATTGTCATTGTAGAATGATGGCCCGTGTATACTTCTCTCTTCCACACTTTAGGGATTTAACACAATAAATGTTTATTTTCTGCTTCTTGTAAGAGCCCAGTGCAGGTTTCACTGGTCAATGGGCAGGGTTTGACCCCATGATAAATCTTGGACCCAAGCTCCTTCCCTCTTGTGACTCCACCATCCTCTAATAGAGCAGGTCTCACCTGGAAGAGATTTTGTTCCCCCCATCCCAGTCCCCACAGACATTTCCAATGTCGAAGAGACTTTGGGTTCTCACAACCAGGGAAGATGGTGCTACCAGCATCTAATGGGTAGAGGACAGAGACTTTGCTTAACATCCTACAATGCACAGAACAGCTCCCAACAGCAAACGTATATTCAGTCCAAAAGGTCCGTATTGGTATTGGTGCTGCACAGAAACCCTGCTCTAGCAGACCTTAACTTGGGGTCCGCAAACCCCAAGGAGTCCTTAAAGAGAACTCTATCTATTTCAATATCATTGAAGAGATCCAGCTAGAAAAAGTCATCACCATGTTCACTTTCAGTGGCCTCCTCTTCCTACAGCAGGAAGCCCCCAAATCGTGGTTGTAAATATATATTTGCCCCTCTTCCTGTAACTTGTATCAGGGGAATGACTGCTGGACCCAGAGACCTGAAGGCACGTGGAGGTTTGGCTTTATAATCAAAAGTAAGAGCTGGTCCCCATTTCTGAGTTCTCTGGGCCAGTGGTACCTGAAAATGTTATCCCTTTTTACAGATGGAGGAACTAAGACCTATGTTAAGTCAAGACCGTGCAGTTAGGGAGCTGGAAGAGGTGGCTAAGCTCTTGATGGAGGTTCTCAAAGTGCTTTGCGTGGGTGTCTTGGGCTTCCTGCTCAGACATGTTGGGTTTAGGCCCAACACACCAGCCTTGGGCCTGGAGCCCTCTCCAGGCTGAGCCGGGGAAGTGGGGGAGTGGTCTGTAACCTAGAAGCAGCTGCACAGCCAACAGATGGCAACGGCTGCCTCTCAGATGTTTTGTTTTGCTTTTTTTAATCACATAGCTTTTTTTCTTTCACATTAGCAATTTTTTTCTGAAAACATGAGTTTTATAGCAATGAAGGTGTTTGAGTGTTTCTGAGAGATCCAGAACCCAGACTCGGTCTGTCACCTTGCTGGGGACTTGGTCTCTGTGACACATGAAGAGAGTAAGTTCAAGTTCGTTGCCTAGAAATGATCCCTGGAGGTGGGCCGCCTCCTCTTTGCCTGTAGCTAAGGCAGCCCTGGGATTCTGGAGAATCACACCCCAAGACCATCTTATCCCAAGCTGCAAGGAGAGTGGGCAGCAAGCCCAAGAGAACAAGGACTCAGGGGAACCAGCCCCTAGTGTGGGTGAGTGTTCTGGTCTCCGAACATATATAAGTCTCCATAGGAAGAGGCCAAGAGCAGGATAACATCAAACAAGTGACTTAATCTCTCTGAACCTCAGTTTCCTCCTCTGTAAAATGGAGATAATAAAGCTGTCTACCTCGTGAGGCCCTTAGGAGAATTGAACTAGGCTTATAAAAGGGCCTAGCCAAGGCCGGGGTCCAAGTACATTCCCAGTGAAAGTTAGCTTTGATGATTATTTTCAAGCCTCAGGAAAAAGAAAAGATCATCAACGGTGCAAAGGCCAGAGAAGATGGGACCCTGAAACCCACATGGGTGGGTCAGAGATGGACTGGCGGGATCAGAGAGCCCCTTGACCTCACACAGCAGTAAAGGGAGAGTTAGCTACAGCATACTCTCACGGCGACGGCTCATATGTAAGAGGACAAGCCTCGCTGTGTAGGCATATTTCAAAGTCCCGCTTACATCATGACTACTCACAGTCCATCGGCCAAAGCGATGCCCAAAGTGGCCCAAACTCATAGATGGGAGGAACCACAACAGTACATGGTAAAGGCTTGCTGCAGAGGGGGCTGGGGAATCAGGGCTGGCCATTCAACCTACCCTACATCTCCTGCTCAGTCACACTGACGAAGTACTAATGATTTATTTCATTATTTGGTTATTTGTCAGCTGTTTGTCTGCCCCCAGACTGTGTGCCCCATGTAGGCAGGGCACTGCCTGACCCATTGGCAGCTGCATTCCTAAGTGCCTAGCACCGTTCCTGGCACATATTAGGTGATCGGCTTTGCTCCTTCTGTAGGAAAGGCACAAGGTGTGCTTCCTGGTGAGGATGGGGGTATGCTGGACTCTTAGAGGCAAGGCTCCCTGGATCAGGATGGGACCTTCAGCAGCAGATGGACCTTGAACTACCAAATCCTAAGGACCTCCCAGATGACAAAGCCTCACTCAAGTGGAATCCTTCCAACAACTCAGTGACCGGAGCATTATGATCCACACTCCACAGCTAAGGAAACAAAGCTGACATGCATGAAGTTGTTTCACTCATTGTTACAACCTATCAGGCGTCACAAGAAGACATTCCCCAAAGAAGATGTACAAAGAGCCAGTAAGCCCATGGAAAGATGCTCAACATCATTAGTCATCAGGAAAACGCAAATGAAGACCACAGCCAGCGGCCATTTTACACCCACCAGGGTAGCTCGGTCCAAAAAGATAAACAATAACAGTAGTTGGTGAGGAAACTTAAAAAACTGGAACTTCATACATTACTGGCAAATCTGCTTTGGAAAACAGCTTGGAAGTTCCTCAAAATGTCAATGGCCCAGTTCGTGGGGCATTGTCCTGCAAAGCAAAAGGTCACCATTTCAATCTGCGGTCAGGACACATGCCTGGGTTTCAGGTATTGCTTCCAGTTGGTCCATGTGTCAGAGGCAACCCATCGATGTTTCTCGCGTTGATGTTTCTCACCCTCTCTTTTTCCTCCCCTGCTCCTCTTTCTAAAAATAAATAAATAAAATCTTTAAAATTAAAAAAAAAAAGTTAAACATATAGTTACCACATGACCCAGCAATTCCATTCCTCGGTATATATACACAAGAACAAAATAGTGATCCCTCACAAAAAACGTGTGTGCAATGGCTTATAACAGCATTATTTATAACAGCCAAAACATGGGAAAAACTCGGATGTTGGCCGACTGATGAATGAATAAACAAAACGTGGCACATCCATACAATGGAATATGAGCAATAAAACATGAAGTGCTGACACGCTACAACATGAATGAGCCTGGAGGAAATTATGCTAGGTAAAAGAATCCAGTCGCAAAAGACCACATACTCTGTGATTCCATTTACATAAAATGCCCAGAAGAGGAAAATCCACAGAGACTGAGAGTGGATTCGTGCTTTCCAGGGCCTTTGGAAGAGAGGGAGTGGGAAGTGACTCCTAATGGGCGTGAGAGCTCTTCCTGGGATGACGAAAATGTTCTGGAATCAGAAAGTGGGTGATTGCAAAATCCTGCGTTTTCTAAAACCCACTAAATTGTTGAACACTTAACACGGGTGAATTACATTTTGTTTGAATTTTATTTCAATAAAGCTGTTAACAAAAACAATCATAGAACTAAGCATAAAACCTAAAACGATTAAACTTCAGAAGAAAATTTAAGAAAAAAATCTCTGTGCTTTTGAGTTAGGCAAATATTTCTTTAGACGACACTAAAAGTGTGACTCATGTAAGAAAAACAATTGATCAATTGGACCTTATTAAAACCAAAACTTTTTTGCTCTTTGAAAGAAGCTGATAAGAGATGAAAAGATAAGCTACAAACTGGGGGTGGGGGAGGGAATATTTGCAAATGACATATTGGATAAAGAGTTTAAATTGCAAATACACTAAAACTACCAACATTCAGTAATAAGAAAATAAACAACTCCATTTTTATGAGAAAAAAAGATTGCGAACAGACACTACACCAAAGAAGATACGTCAGTGGCAAATAAGCATGTGGAAAAAATAACATCAACATCGTTACTCGTTAGGGGAATGTAAACCAAAACCCCTATGATAAGCCATTCCACTCCTGTGTGCAGGGCCAAAATGTAAGACTACCACACCAAACAGGGTGAGGATGCGGAGCAATGGGAACTCTCACACAATTCTGGGCATGCGTAAAATGATAGCACCACTTGGGGAAAGTTTAACAGCGGCTCAAAAAGTTAAACCTATGCCAACATGCACTCCCAACTTTTCTCTCCTACGTGTTTACCCAAGACAAAGAAAGCATATGTCCATGCAAACACTTGCACGGGGATGTGCACAGCAGCAGCCAAAACCTAGAAACAACCAAAATCTCCATCAACAGGCAGCTGGATAAATAAAAACTGCAGCCCTGGCCAGGTGGCTAAGTTGGTTGTAACATCATCTCAAACACCAAAAGGTTGTGAGTTCAATCCCCAGTCAGGGCACATACCTAGGTTTCAGGTTGAATCCCCTGTCTGGGCATGTTGGGCGGCAACCAACAGATGTTTCTCCCTCTCTCTTTCTCTCCTTTTCTCTCTAAAATCAATAAACATATCCTCAGGTGAGGAATTTTAAAAAATAAAATAAGGCACGGCACGGTCACGCAAGGGAATACTACTCAGCAATAAAAATGAATTATGACACAGGCAACAGCAGGGATGAAGTCTCAAAATAATTACCCTAAGTGAAAGAAGTCAGAAAGAAGAACATGCACTGTGTGGTTCCTTATATATCAAACTCTAGAAAAGCAAAGCAATCTATAGTGACAGAAAGCAGATGAGTGGTTGGCTGGGGAGGAGGGGGTGGAGAGAGGCAGGAAGGGGCAGGAGGGGGGACAGCAAAGGAGCAATAAACTTTGGGGAGAGAGGGATAAGTTCATGGTCTTATTGTGGGGATGGTTTCCCAGGTGTGTGCGTATGTGAAAACTTTTCAAATTGTACACTTCAAAGAAGTGCAGTTTATTATCTGTCGATTATGCCTCAAAGAACAGTAAGAAAAATTAACAGGATTTGTTGGTGAATTGGATGTGGCAGGTGAAGGAGAGAGAAACATTCGCCATGACCCCCAAGTTTTTAGCTGGGGCCACTGATGGATGGAGGTGCCATTCTCCGACATGGGAATACTCAAGAGAGAAGAGGATTGGGGTGGGGTGGGGTTGAGGGCAGGTGGGAGAGAATGAGGTCAAGAGCTCAGTTTTTGACATGTTAAAGTTGATGGCACAGTGAGAATGTAGAGAAGATGGTTGCATACAGGAGACTGTCATTGGAAGAGAGGTCACAGTTCACGAGGAGAAAGGGTAGGCACTCCATGTAGGGAGAACAGTGAGCCAAGTATGGAGGATGGGAGCAAGAAGAGGAGAATCCTGGGACAGAGATCCTTCTGTGCTGGGGGAGGAGGGGCTGGGCAGGGTGGATGATGGCAGGGGTGGGGCCTTGCAGGCAGATGCAGAAAATGGTAGCCTGGTAGAATGGAAAAGCAATCTGGAAGTCACTTTAGGGAGGGACTTCTGCAAGTCAGGTTGGTGGGTGAGCTGTGAGAGAAGTACCCTAGTAGCCTCTTTGGGACCTGCTGGATTCACAGGCAAGAGAAGAAAGATGACAAAAATCAGGAGCCGTAGAAAGGAAACTGATGTGGGGTGTTGGGACAGGAAAAAATGCGGGAGTCAGCTTTAGAGCTGTTGCACCTGGTGGAGACACACCATGGGCAGCTGGGTCCTTGGATCTGGATGACCGAGGAGGGATCTGGGCTAGACAGGGAGATTTAGCACTTCCTCAAGATTGAGTGCTTCTCTGCCCAGAGGGAGACTGTTAGGAGGGGCAGAGAGAGAGAGAGAGAGAAGGCCTTGGAGACAGCCCCCAGAGAGCAAGTGAGGATGGAGACAGGGTCAAGTAAGTACCCAGTAGCTTTACAGGAGCATCCCAGGCTAAGGGTCCAGGGCAGAGAGTGTCCAGGGATGGCCACCAGGCCTGAAAAGGGAGACATCCTTGGAAGGACACAAGATGGGAGGGGATGTCCTGCCCCTCCCAAGGATCTGGCACATACATCTCCACATTGAATGCTCACAACTCCCTCAGGAGATCGGTGTCATTGTCCCATGGGACTGACAAGAAAACCGAGCATCAGAGAAGTTAGATGTCTCCCAAGGTCACAGAGCCCATGTCTAACCCAGGTCTGGGAACTCAAGCACTCCTTTGGGTGCAAGAGCCAACTTTGAACCAAGCACCCACTGATGCCCCCCAGGGCAGGAGCACATCGGAGACAGCAAGGAGGAGGGAGCACGGCTAATTGCCTGTACAAATTAACTCTAATGTGATCGGCATCGATGTACTTATCTTTCTTTAATTACATTAATCAATTAATGAAGAAGATGGCTTCCTCTTGTTATGATTTCCAAAGCCCATATGGTCTCGGGAGTCTAGCTGGAGAGTGGGTTTCCCCCCTCTAGCTCCGGCTTCAGCAGAGGACAGAGCAGGTATCAACAGGAGAGACTGCCCCCAAGCCTTCTCCACCCTGAAGCTGAGCTCCAATGAGAGAGAGCTGAGAAAAGCAATGAATCCAGGAGAGGTAAGCAGGGGAAGAAGTCCAAACTCCTAACCCTGGCATTCGAGGCCCCTGTCCAGCACTATTCCTTTTCTCTTGACCCAAGTTTATCAGCCTGAGCTAATTGATGTTCTGTGGGCTACCCTTGCATGCCGCAGCCTCCACACCCACAGGAAGCGCCTTCTCCTCCACCGGGAGGTCGGCTCCCATCGGTCGGAGTCCAGGGCAGGCCACGGGTTCCACGTGCCTCCTTCCCAGCACCCTATAGAAGGCTTGCCTATAATAGCCTCCTCCATTCATTCATTTTGCATCAACAGATATTTACAGTCCCTTTGGGACAGACAGACATTATTGGGAGCTTTGATTACATAGAACAATCGTTCTTATTCTTGGTCTATTAGAATTACCAGGGGAGCTTTTAAAAGGACGATGCCCAGGCTGCACCCTGGGCTCATGAAAGCAGAATCTCTAAGGGTGAGGCCAGAGCATCTTTTTTTTTTTTTTCCAATGTCCCAGGTGATATTATGTGCAGGCAGGGCAGAGACCATACCTGCGATACCGCTACCAGGGGCTGCTTTCCCTAGAGGCTTTTGAGAGTATGATCAGCCCACGTGCTTTTTATAATTCTTTGTTTAAATAAGATGAGTTACCATCGCTACTCTGTTTCCTGTGTATAAAGATTTATACTCCTGGTGGAGAAAAGGGGAGCTCTGGTCTTTTCATCCCCTTATAAGGGCACTGGTCTCATTCTCAAGGGCTGTACCCTCATGACCTAATTACCCCCGGGAGGCCTCACCTCCTAACACCATCACATTGGGAATTTAGGTGTCAATAAATTTGGAGAGGTGGGGGAAGAGACACAAGCATTCAGTCCATAGCAGGGTACTTGGGGACAGAAAGAAAACCAAGCAGTGACCTTGTCCTCTCCCTCAAATAAACTCAAGAGAGATTTTCCTGGGACGACTCTGCGGCAGGAGCTCCACCCCAGGCCCAGGTGCCCTCTCTGAGCGTTGGTTTTCTCACCTGCAAAATGAAAAGAAGAACCATCTCAGCCGCAAAGAACCGCAGGGAGCAATAAAGGGAACAGGGGTGCAGCGTTGCTCATTAAGTAGTAATCATTGTCACTACTGTCATCCTCCCAGGCACCCAGCAAAGGCAGGGGACAGTCCCACCTCCCCCCTCAGCCAAGAAGCAGGTTCCAAATCCCATCTCTTCCTCCTCGGATCCAGTGCTGACCTCTCCATGGGGCTCGGGAGCGCTGTGCCCAAGGCCAACAATATTTTAGAGACGCCCCAGAATGTGTTCATTTCTCTTTACCTTATTTGATTTGGGTAAGAACACTTAACAAGAGAGCTACCCTCTTAATAGATGTTTAACTACACAATACGGTATTCTTGGCTAGAGGTACAATGCCGTAACATGGACCTCTAGTACTTACTCATCTTACTTAACTGAAACCTTTTATTGAAATAATATTTGACATATAACATTGTGTAAGTTTAAGGTGAATTTAACTGAGATTTTAGACTCGTTGATCAGTGACTCCTCACTCTCCCCCCAGCTCCTGACTCCCCCGTTCCGCTCTCTGATTCTGTGAACTTGACTGTTTTCAATGCTTCATGTCAGGGGAGTCATGCAACGTTCGCCTTCCCGCGTTGGGCTGTTTCACTTAGCGTCACGCCCTTGAAGGTGCCCTGTGCTGTTGCATGCTGCAGAATGTCTTTGTTTAAGGTTGAATAGTATTCCATTGTATATGGGTGCCATACTTTTTACTTCTTTTAAAATTAGAAAACAATTTGACTTTTAGAGTAGGCATAAATGTTTGGATTTTTTCTCTCATCAGAACAGATGAGATATTTAGGATCCACAAGAATCTATGATAGTGGAAGGGCTCAAATAGGCAGAGTGTGTAAGGTCCCGGGAGCCGTAAGGCAGCTTTGCTCAGAACTCACCCAGGCCGGCCTTTTTGCACCCCCTGCCCATCCTATTTTGGGCCACATTCACTGCTCTCGTAGACAGTGGGACAAGCCTCCCAGCAGGACTCCCAGCCCGTTGTCCCAAATCCTCATAAACATCCTCCATAGAAATCTGTACCTGCAGCCTGCATATTCCGTTCAAATCACAAATCTACCTGTGTCTCCCACTGTTGAAAGCTTTCCGTGGTTCCCCATGCCCTCTGGACAGAGTCCAAACTCCCTGCCATCACACACGAGGCCTAGATAGACAGTCACATGCGCCCTCCAGCCATTCCCTCCCACGCACCCAGCCTTCCTGCCGTCACACCTCCATGCCTTCGCACTCACTGTGCCTTCTCCCGAGAATGCCCTTTCCCCTGCAAACTCCTAGACATCCTTCAAAGCCCAGCCCCTCAAAGAGAAACTTCATACTGTCATGGTGCCCTGATTTGTGGAGAGTCTCCTCCAGGTCTGAGGCAGTGTTTCCTTCATTCTCATCCCCCAACCGCCACCCCAGTGTCGAGCTTAGAGCAGCTGCCCCACGGCATTTGTGCCGTGATCGCTGCCAACACCTGTGCCCCTCTGCCCCACCACAGCTCCCAGCCCCTGAGGCCCTGTGGCTCCCAAGTGCCGAGGACACCCTGTGGGCCTGCCCATCCCTTCCTCATCCCACAGGTTGGGAGTCCAGCACTCTGGGTGCACGGGTGGCAGAGTAGCTCTAGGTGGGTGGGAAGGCTTCCGACCCCAAGAGAATCCCAAGGGCCATTTCAGAGACTTGGCCGGGGACTAAGAGAGCTCGTGCGGTCTTTATATCTGGGTGTGACTGTGCGCCTTTCTGTGCCTCAGTTTCCCCATCTGTTAAGACTGGATTGGGCTAAAGCCTCTAAGAAAATCATTCTTCCAACTCTGGCTGCCAAAGCTATTCCAGGGACTTCCATCAGCCCGGGGCCTAGTTACCAACACAGAGGGAAGAGTGCCACCTACTGAGTCCCAGGCTCCCTCCAGAACATGCAAGCACCAAAGGAATCATCGGCAAAGCAGGCAACGTGAGTAATTAATTATCTGCTTTCTCCCTTTGCTTAGCCGCAGCCCCTTCCCTCGCATGGGGCCAAGGGGCACCCCTTCCAGCCTGGCCAAGGCATTTTAGCTGCACTGCCCCGCACTGTCCCCAGCCTCCAAACCCCAGGGAAGTAGGGAGCCCTCGTGCCACCATGCCCCCACGCCAGGCCCAGTGCTGGGGCAGCCTGCAGCTGCCAGCCCCTCTCACACGGGCCGGCGGCTGGAGGTGGAGAACAATGACCCCTATTGTGACTAAATTTTCCCCTGAAGATCTCATTCAAGATGTTAGAGTGAGCGATCATAAAAGGAATTAATAGTTGATTCGCTGTATAATTTCCTAGTTCAATATACTTTAGTGCAGCGACTAAATGAGCCGTCTCGGCCGTTCGGTGGGGCCAGATAGAGACTTTATCACTGGGATCTCAGGCTGAGGAATAAAAGCAATTCTTCTGAAGTAATTGCGTCTAATTAAAAGAAACATTTAAAAAGTGTAACCAAAAGGAATTCATTTCAAATGGAAAATTAATGCTGAAAAATAGCCCTGAGCTCTCTTGTCGCAGCTAATAGCAGGCAGCCGCAGAATAATTAAACTGTTTTGAAATGTCGATACCATCTTCCTCGGGAGATGGGCACGGCTGAGCACGTTGCGGGCGTCAGTGACGGGGGCAGCTTCCATCCAGTGTGGTGGCCGGCACTGGGACTCGGGGTGACAGCCAGGCTACCTGGGGCCAGGCTGGCAGAGGTTGGGGCCGTGGCACTTGAGGAGAGGAGCGCCACTTACTCACGCATCTCAAGTGCCTGAGTGTCCCATTGCCTCTTCAGAACCACCCTGCAAGTCAAATCTGATCGTTAAGTGTTATCAATATTATCCTCTTTGGCTCATAAAGGGATTCCTAGTGACAAGATACCTTGCCTAAAACATCTTGTCCCATTACTAATACATGGCAGAGCCAGCATGGGAACCCAGGTCCATTCTGAACTCTGAACTCTGGCTCCTGCGTCCACTGCCCTGGCTGCTGGGACTCAGCACCATGAGAGAGGCCCTGTGCTCTCTGATGCTGAGGTTCTTGCATGTGGTTCTCAGCTGTCTCCCCGCCTGAAAGATGTGAAAAACCCTCCGCAGGCTCTACTCCCAGACATGCTGTCTTCATTGGTCTGGGGGCGGCCTGGGCGTCAGCATTTTTTAAAGCTGCCCAGGTGACCTTACTGTGCATCCAGTAGAGTCTCACCCCCCAGTTATTGGCACACTTCACCCTGTGGACATGCCCTGAAATATTCCTGCCTGCTTTCCCTAGGGGGCGGGGGGGGGGGGGGGACAATAGAATTACAGTACACGTAACTTCCTTTGTAAGGCGGCAGCCAGGATGAATGGGCCAACCGACGAAGTCAGAGCTGGAGACATAATAGATGCTAAAGAAGTGTTAGTTTCCAAAGAGAGGACGGCAAGAAGTGAGACCCCGAGATGAAATGTCCAGCAAGCCTGAACAATGGCTTCTGACTCCACTGAAATCTGGGAAGAAAACTGAGTCCAAACGGCTTCACAGCAAAGAAAATCTGGTCCAAAGAGCTGTCTACGTTCCAACTTGAATTCAGGATGGAGAGGTCATGCTGGCTTTAGAAACAACCTTCTATTATCAAACGTACACAAAAACCCTCTTTTTCCTCAAGTGCTTACACTCAAACGAAGCTAAGGTTTGCCTGTGATCAGTGATTAGGGGACACGCTTTAATGAAATAGAAGAATAATTTGTAATCCGTGAGCTGTTTACATGCTGACAAGCATTTCTGAAGACCTTGGGAACGCTTGCAAAGTAGGTTTATAGAGGCACCTAAACTTTCTTTACACCGTGAAGATTCTTAGAAAACACCTTCTTTATACATACTCAAAGATCCCCAGCCTCGCTTTCTGAACTGCCAATAGATTCCAATTTTCAGAGATGATCAGCAAAGCACCCATCAGCTTTATTAATGGCTAAACCACTTAAAAGGCAGCCTGGGGTCTCTAAGTGTGATGGGGAACATTGGAAGCAGGAGGGGAAAAGCACCACCTTACCTTCTGAGGAAAGAAGGTGGGCTATGGTGACCCCAGGATCTTTGCAAGTGTGAGGGGCTTCCACGAGGTTTTGCTCTTGCTGCCAACCTCCACTCCTTGGCCTGAGGACTTTCAGTGGCCTTGAGTCTACTTTGTCCATCTGCATGATAGTGCTACCCACACGGTCAGAGCAGCTCTCAACCGAGCAATGGCGAGCAGTGAGCATTGCTGGACAAATACCTCAGCTCCCATCCTCCTTGGAGGAAATGACCCTGGTGTCCTATGCAGGCTCCCACGGTCTCCTGCCTCAGTCACTCCAATTGGGACTAGCGTGATCATGCACCCTCTCTTTCCTGTCTCCCCTCCCCATCTCACGTCCTAACTCCCATATGGTCTTCAACACCCAAATCAATGACTGGCATTTGATTCATATCTACTAAGTCAGAGGGCAAGAACTGAGTCTTCAGGGGGATCAGGTTAGCTGTTGTAATGAAGATCCACCCCACCTCGGCCCTGTGACTTAGGAGAGGTCAGTTTGCTGAGCCTCTCTCTTCTTTGCTCTGAAATGGGAATAATAATGGACCCAGGACAGAGCATTATTGAGAAGAATCATTGATATCCTGCAGGTTAAGCCCTTGGTACCAGCAACTGTTGATCCAACCAGTGTTGAGGGAGACTTAGCACAGCAGAGTATGCAGAGTTGCTCCCAGGAAGATAAAAGATGTAAGAAAAGAACTCAGCCTGATGTCGTCATTCACAGGAACCCCATGGGCTGGAGGCAGCTGCAGGGCTGCACCAGGAGCTCCGAAAGTGTAGCGCTGTGCCGTCCGACCTGGTAGCCACTAAGCACGTGGCTGCTTAAATTTAAATTAGTTAAAATTAAACACAATTAAATTTACTTCCTTGGTCACACTGGCCACATGTTAAGTGCTTAGGAACCACTCATGGCTGGTGACTGTCTGCTATAGATTAAATGTTTGTATTCCCCCCCACCAAAATATTCATATGTTGAAACGGAACCCCCAGTGTAATGGTATGTGGAGTGGGGTGTTTGGAGGGTGTTAGGTCACAAAAGGTGGGGCCCTCGTGAATGAGATTAGTGCCCTCATTAAAGAGGTCTCGGAGAGTTCCCTCGTCCTTCTGCCAGGTGAGGACACTAAGAAGATGTCTGTCTATGAACCAGGAAACGAGCCCTCATCACACAAGGCCCACACCTGGATCTTGGACTCCTCAGCCTCCAGAACTGTGACAAAAAAATTTCTGTCGTTTATAAGCCACTCAACTCATGGTATTTTGTTACTGTAGCCCAAGTAGACAACGATCACTACCATGCTGAGCAGTACAGACACAAAATATTTCCATCATCGCAGGAAACACTGCCCTGGCCTGGAGTCAGACAGGCCTGGGGTCAGACTTGGCATTGCCCTTGCTGCTGTGAGATTGGACAGGGCACCTGGCCTCCCTGAGCCTCAGCTTCTTCTCCTGTGAAATGGACTGTATTAATTAACTCACCCTGGGCAGCAGGATTATCCAAAGTACCAAATTAAAAGTTACGTGCGAAACCACCCAGGCCGGCATCGTGTCTGGCTGACCCAAGAAACACAAAGCAATGACGACCACCACTTAGTTTGCCTTTCTTCCTCTTAGATCCGTGGGCCCTAGCTGCAGCCCCTCCCCAGTCCATCCTCCGTGATCTCTGCCACCTCTCTGCCCACACCTTCAAGCAATCCCAGGAGCCTGCAGAGACATAACCAAGAACTCAGACATATGAGGGGTGGGGTCTCAGGGAGAATGGCTTTGCCAGGCTCTGGGAGGCGAGCCTGAAGAAGGCGTGGCCTTAAATGCATATTACTAAGTGACAGAAGCTGGTCTGAAATGACTGAATACTGTGTGACTCCAGCAATGTGACGTTCTAGAAAAAGCCAAACTACAGAGACAGTGAAAAGATCGCTGGTTGCCAGGGGTCGGGAGTAAGGAGAGATGAGTACGTGGAACACAGGGGAATTTTAGGGTGGCGAAACTACGCCCTATGATGCTAGCCAAAAAAGTTCGTTTGGTTTATTTCTGTAGTAGTTTTGGCTCTAGTAGTGCCTAGTTGTCTTTGACATTATTCAAAAGAATTTTGTTAGATTGTATGGTGACAGCTGTCATTATCAGCGTGCATTTAAAAACTTATCAAAATTGGTGAATTTTTGTGTAGTCATTTTCATATCGATGATGGAAAAAAATATGCAACATTTTCAGCATATTGAGCTTTATTCTTTCAAGAAAGGTAAAAACGCAACTGAAACACATAAAAAAGATTTGTGCAGTGTGTGTTGAAGGTGCTGTGACTGATCGAACACGTCAAAAGTGGTTTGCGAAGTTTCGTGCTGGAGGTTTCTCGCTGGACGATGCCCCACGGTTGGGTAGACCAGTTGAATTTGATAGCGAGCAAATCAAGACATTAATTGAGAACAATTAACATTACACCACACGGGAGATAGCCAACATACTCAAAATATCCAAATCAATAAAGTTAGGGGTGAACATGAAAAGTGTGTCTTTTACTCTATGGAAAATACCATACGGACTTTTTGGCCAGCCTAACACTGTAGTGATGGGTACCAGTCATTATACATTTGTCCAAACCCATGGAATGCAAATACGAGAGTGAACCCTAATGCGAACTAGGGACTTCGGGCAACAATGAGGTGTCCATGCTGGTTCATGAACTGTAACAAATGCCCCGCTCTGGTGGGGGTGATGACAGTGAGAGAGGCTCTTCTGGGTGGAAGATATGGGAACTCGGAACTTTCTGCTCAATTTTGCTGTGAACCCAAAACTGCTCTAAAAAAAAATAGTCTACTTAAGGATGAAACAGTCTCTCGGTGCCTCGGTCCAGAACAGATGTTAACGGCAAAAACCAGTATAGAACCAGGAAGGGCCATCATATGGGGGGGTGGGGGGGCGGGGCAAATGGAAAAGACACATTCCAAGGTTCCATCATAGAAAATAAGCATACAATAGAACATGTGCCTGGCCAGAGCGTGAAGAGAGCAGCACTTGGCTTATATCCACGGGACCAGCCTGCACTGGGGATTTTCTGTCCGTAGCCCCAGCCAGCCCTGGCCCAGGAGAGGCAAGCCTTTCAGGGTGGAGCATTCCTGCTCTCCAGCCATCCCCGCCTCTGATCGACACCTTCATTTCTCTTTATTTGCCTTTTCTTTCCCTTTCACTGCAATATGGTCAAATCACCCAAAACTTTCCAGTTATCACTGAGCCTCCCTCATTAAGCTAACATTATTAGAAGGCTAAAAAAAAGAGAGAGAAAAAACCCTCCCAAATTCTCTTTGCGTTTCACTAGCTCTTTAATATGCGAGGCAAGGAGAGATGAGCTGCTCCTAATTGCCAGTCCCTGGAGTAGCCAGTCAGAAAATGAATTGATGTGTTTTTTTCCTTATGAACAATGCATGTAGCACAAATTGCGGTGGCCGTCACCAGAGATTTAATTACAAAATATCATTACTTTCACACATCATTTCAGATTTGGCCTGATCAAATCAAAGTGGGGGCGAGAGGGAGCGAAAACTGCACTCTTAGCAGGGTCATTCATTGGGGTGGCTGGAACGCGGCGGGGGAACTGGCACTGTGGAGATGTCCCCCGGGCCACTGCAGGGAGAAAAGCTGCCAGAGACACGCATGGAAAGGGAGCTTCCCCGGTCTCAGCGATTCTGCAAAATGGAGGGTATGGGCCATGGGAGGGCCACCAGGGCACGAAAAGGACCCCCACGGGGCGGAATCAAGAATTGAGTTTCAGAGAGTACAGGACCCTGCCACTTGTCTCCAGGTCATTCATTCTACAAATATTTGTTGAGCACCCACTAGGTACCAGACGCTGTGCTCTCCCCAAGGCTGCAGAATAGTGAGCAAAAATTGTGGTCCCCACCTGCATCGGGTTCCCACTATGGTTAAGAAACAGATTTGAATCAAATAGTCCCAGCAGAGTGAGAGGGACAGGAGGGGGAGGGGAGACAGCCTTCCTCAGTTTGAGTCCCTGCTCCATCTCTTAATTGCTGGGTGACCTTGGCCAAGTCATTCAACCTCGCCATGCCTGGGCTTCCGCGTTTGTCAAACAAGGATGATGCTAACCCTTAGCTCATAGTCGTGGTGAGGATGAGATGATTTAGTATTTATAATGCCCTTGGAACAGAGCCTGGTACGTGGCAATCCCCATGGAAGTGTTAAATAAATACAAATATAAAACTGCAACTGTAAGAAGCAGAGTGTGTGGTATTCGGAGAGCCTGTAATAGGAGGGTTCAACCGAGTCAGGAAAGCCAGGAAGGGCTTGGGCTGAAAAGAGAAGGAAGGGGAGGCATCAATTAAGGGAAACACTGAAGCAAAATGGTCTTAGCAAAGAAAGCAGCACATGCGAAGGCCCTGTGGCAGGAGGAAGCGTTTTTTAAGGGCAAAGCACTAAACAAAAGCCATGTGGCTGGAGCATAGTGCAAGCTGAGGATGAGGAAGTTGGTAGGCCCAGTCCTTGTAGGTCCTGGTCCAGAGCTTGCCCTATGAAAATTAGCTGCCTGTCTTTGGAACATTCATCTCTCCACGAGCCTCAGTTGTGATAGATTTACTGCAAACGTGGCCCCCATTTTTCTCCTCCCTGTATCCGAATCCCTTGCCATGTGACTTGGCAGCTCCTCCCATCAAGAGATGAAGTGTATTTCGCCATCCCTTGAATCTAGGCTGGCCTTGCAACTTGTTTTGCCCAACAGAATGTGCTGGAAGAGATGTCGTGCCAGTTCTGAGCCCAGGCCTCGAACAGCCTGGCAGGCTCCTGCTTGTTCTCTTGGGACTCTGCACAGCCGCCACTGAAACAAGTTTGGCCCCGCCTGCTGGAGGATGAGAGACCACAGAGAACAGAACTGAGTCATCCCCGCCCAGGCCATTCTAGACCAGCCAATGAGCAGTGGACGTGGGAGGGAGCGCCAGCCAAGAGGAGTAGAACTGCTCAGCCAAGCCCGGCCACCATCAGCAGAGTCCTCAGCCAACCCACAGAATTATGAGATAGGTAAATGTTAATGTTTTAAGCCACTAAGTTTTGGAATGATGTGTTACCCAGCAGTAGCTAACTGATACACAGCCTGGGCAGAGTCAGGGGGGAGCATGGTGAGAAAGGAGGGGACAGCACATGTATACCACAAGGTGATGCTGACACATCTGAGATGTGCACAGAGGGATGAGAGCACCGAGGACGGAATGCTCATTCTGCAGGGCGGAAAGAGGAGCCACAGTCAGAGGAGGCTTTCCAGAAGAGAAGAGAGGAGAGCCTGTTTGTCAGGGAAGGCAGGTAGGAGGGGCCTGCCAGACAGAAGAAAGAACAAAGCAAAGGCATGAAGTCATGAAGAGAGAGAGGGCTTGGTCAAGGGCAGGGAGCTTCAGGCTTCTCTAGTGCATTCGAGGGGGCAGAGCTAGAGGTGGAGCTCCAGCTAAGGAGCACCCTGCTAGGAGGAGACCAGGAGCTAAGGATGAACACTGGCGGTGGCTGCAGAAGATGAACAAGGGGCTTGGACGGGGTGGGGCTCCAGGACAGAAGGAGTCAAGGCAGGAGGACCACGAAGGAAACAAAGTCCCTCCACCAGACCCTCCTGGCTCCTGGAAAGATGTAGGGCCCGAAGGTGCCCTGGACCGACCACAAGACAAGACCATTTCCCCACTGTGTGGACCTAGGCAGGTCTGTCCTCTCTGAGCCTGGCTCCTCCACAGCCAGGTGAATGTAAGAGTCTCACCCTGGCTTCCCAGAGCTTCTAGCACAGAGATCATAAAAGGAGTCTGGGAAGGTTCTCTGTGAGCTAGAAAGCCCAAGCATGCACTTGAGCGGGGAGGGGTTATTCCCATTCCTCATTCTGTCTATTTTCTCCAGCTTTATCCAGGAAAGGGAATTTTCCCAGAAAACCCTACATCTGTTGGGATCCCACAGGAAACAGATGGCAATTGAGGAGACTGTAATTTTTTTTTTTAAGTGACGTAGGAAAACCCACCAGGACGGGGCTGAGCACAAGGGACAGCCGCAGTGGGGAGCCCTTACTACACTGAAGCCTGAGGGACAAAAAGAGAAAGGAACAAGGTGTGGAGACACGGAAAGAGAAGGCCTCTGGCTGCAGGTCACCAAGCTCCCGGGGAGGGAGCTGGAGAAATGGGGGTGGGGGGGCGGGGGGAAGAACCCAGCAGTCTCCCATGAAGCCAGAAATGTAAAAAAGATTTGGGAAAATGTACAATACCACTCTTCTCCCATTTTTCTTGTTCTGGATAATATAGATACTTTCTGTTTTTGTTTTTTTTTTAATGTGCTTTACATTGACCTGAGGTATATTTATTATTGTTATTTTTAATGAATTAATTTTTTTTTACTTTCTGTGTTAATTTCTAACATGATAAATATTAGTAGATAGAGCCCACATAAATCAAAGCTCTTTGGGGTCCTCAGTAATTTTTAGGCATGCTAAAGGGATCATAAGACTAGGAAGTTTGGCCCCCACTCTGTGTGAGGCGCCCACAGCTGCTACTTGTAAAGAAGGTGCTGCCCTCCGGTTACGGAGGAAGACGCGGAGGCGCGGAGACAGGGTGACAGCTCCGCAGGCTCACGCAGCCGGCTGGCGGCACAGCTGGGATTCGATCTGGCCTGTCTGGCACCAAGGCACACTCACTGTCTCCCCCACCGCCTGTGCAGCCAGAAGCCAGGGCAGCGTCGAATGATGGAGCAGCACCTGGCTTCTGCCACCTCCTCCAAGGAGGCAAAATGACAGGGATTGATTGACCTCAATGATCAGCTACAAATGGTCCCTACATATGGCCATGTTAATCAGCTTCTACCAGCCAGGATCTGACCGGTTTGAAAGGTTTATAGCAACAATGTGGTGCTGATTTATTTCTCCTTAATAAAAAAGTGATCAAGTGAAACCCGCATCTATCATTCTATTTATCACTACGGGTGATTTATTAACTAATTACACTTGCAGCGGCCGCTGGTTCTAAGTAGGGGGAGGTGGGGTCGATGTGGTCATCAAGCGCTGCCCTGGACACGCCCACCGCCCTCCCCTTCAGCCTTAGCCACTCACGGCCAAGCAAGACCGAGCTGTCTGCAAGAGGGGGTCGAGGATAACAGAGAAGGGGGAGAGGGGAGAAACAGAGAGGCTGCGCAGCCACATTTGCCTCCCTGCCACTCCCACCTTGTCCCTGGAGCAAACAGTGCAGGGGGCGCCTCTTCTTCCCCCAGCTTCCTCCCAGTTCTTGGAGGAAAAGGGGGCCCTAAGGCAAGATCGGGATGGTGTGGATGGTTTGGGGAAAGGAAAGGTGAAAAGTCAACAGCCCAACAGCAGGAAGAAGAGACCCAGGCTTGCGGGAACCTGCCAGAGGCCTCCCTCTTACTCCTTGCTGCCCCCCCGCCAAGTTGTAGTAAAACTGGACACCCAGTTAAGTTTGCATCTCAGACCAACCATGAATAAATTCTTCATGTGACAATGTTCCAAATATTGCATGGGTGTCCTATAAAATCTGGCAACCTCAACCCCAGGACAGTGAGGGATCTGGGAGGATATTCAGCAGAGGGCTGTCATGGCCTCCCCCCTACTCCCCCCCACCCCACCCCTGTGAAGGTTGGGTTCCCTTTAGTCTTCTTGGAGACATAACACTCATAACTCCAAACTGTTTCTCCCCTTTCCTGAAACCCTGGGTTCGCGGCAGGAAAAGTCAGAAGGTAAGTTGGCACCACCTTTGCAGAAGAGCATGACGCAGGACCTATTGAAATTGAGAATAAGTGCATGCCATGCTTAAAATAGTGTCTGGCACACAGAAGCGCTAGTAAATCAGCGGACCCACAACCCCACCTTCGACGCAGGGACCCCACTCCCAGGGGTGGTTCGAGGGAACCGTGGGGCTCACACACTGGCTGTGGGACAAGGGTGTTCCCAGCAACACCATTTCCATCACTCAAAAAAGTCTGAAGCAACTCAGAATCTAGTAAGAAAGAATTAGGTCAGTAGATTGAAATGCAATCAAAGTATACTTAAGCAAAAGGAATGGGGGAAAGATGTTTACTATCCTGCCCAGATTTGGAAGGTATATTTAAGGAAGCAAGTTGAGGAGCATTCTAGACTGCGGTCTCTCAGCCTCAGCACTACTGACAGTCTGGGCCCGATAATCCTCCATTGTGGGGCTGTCCTGGGCACTGAAGGCTGTTTAGCCAGATCCCTGGCCTCTCCCCACCAGAGGTCAATGATGCTTCTCCACAGGTCATGGTGACCGAACAGTCATTGCCCAACATCCCCCAGGGGCCAAATCACCCCTGAGTGAGAACCACTGGTCTGGGCAGCCTCGGCACGTTTCCGTGAACACAAGCAAACACCAAAAGGAGTGTTTCTACAGGAACCTAGGTGAGTTTGGGCGTGCATAAAGAACAGTCTGGAAGGCAGGACCGGGGAGCTGCAGTTGCCTCCGGGAAGAAGGTCTGGAAGAGGGGAGGAGAGGGGTCAAGGGAGACTGTGGCCTGAAGGGTATGGTCCGCATGTCTGTGTTTGTCCACGATGAGTGTAGTGAGAAAGGGCAGAGGAAAGAAATGGGAGGGAAGAGGAGGAGGTGGGGGAGAGGAGGGCAGGGGACGGCAAGGGAGAGGTGGAAGGGAAGAAGGGAAGAGATGGGGAGCATGAGAGGGGAAAGAGGAAGCTAGGGGGGAGGGAGGGAACCCAGAAGCCAGGTCTGAGCTGAGATGCTGTGGGACTCCCCTGCTGCCTTCTCCCTTCTGATCCTTGGTAACCTCCAGGTAAAATAAGGGGCTGCACAAACCCCTCCTGCCCCTTCCTCAGCCCAGGTGAGCCCCAAGGTGACCCGGCCAGGCCCCCTTGGACTGAGGTCCCTCCCACTCAGCCCAGTTCTTACACAAAGAGAAGCCGGGCTGGGGGTCTTTGCACCCCCTCTCCCAGCTCTAACTGATTACCCCTCCTGGGAGGAGGGAGGCCGGGGCTGGTCAGCCGCCCGGCTCCACGCAGAGGATGTGGTCGGGCTGATTAAATAATTACACAGCACCTACTGAGTAATCACGCTGTCTCTAGAAGCAAGGAGCACCTTCAGAGGGAGGCCCCATTAGTGATTTGGGGGCGTGTGACTGAGTGTGTCTGTCTCCTGCCTATGATAAAATTATCATCCTAAGGCCTCATTAGCAAAACACATTCATCACCTCCATCTCATTCGAAGCCTCCCAAACCTGGATGTAAAACATCATCCTCATTCTACAGCTGAGGAAACTGAGGCTCAGAGAGGTTTGGGGCTGGTTCAAGGACCCAGCAGCGGGGTGGGGGCGAGTACCTCTCTGCCACCACCAGGGCCTGGTGCAAAAGGTCAGCACAAGCAAGGCTCAGAACTGAGAGGCCCTAACAGAGATGTTTCCTTTTTTGCTTGCTGGTTTGGGGGTTTTCTTTCCCCACTATGATGATTTCTCTTTCCTTTTGGAAAAGAAATCAAGAACCAGCCACATGCACCTTCTTCCTAAGATCTGTTTCCACCAAGAGGACAGCACGGGGTGTGGGGCGAGAAGTGGAATCCACTGCCCTGTCCCTACCCTCCCAGGCCCAGGGGGCTGCTGGAGGGTAGGGGACCCAGGCAGTCCCAGGGCAGGGCGGGGGGCTCTGCCTCAAGCTGGGACCACCTGGTCTTCAGTGAGCTAGCCCCTCTCCAGGGTAAGGGCCACCAGCCTGGCCATAGAAGAACAGTAAGGCTCCACACCCCTCCAAACTGAGTGTCTGGTTTAATTGGGAAGAGAAATAAACAGCTAACAAGAAGTTGTGCCTGGCTGTCTGTGGCCCAAAGGGAGAGAGAGACCCACCGCCTGCTCCCTGCTCAGCCGGCTGCCCACTGGCAGGCCCCATTGGCTCATTTATACTGGAAGAGCCCAAATTCATTAATAATGATTAGTCTCTCCTTGAGAAGAGGTGTGCAATCAAGGGGCCATTAAAATTAAGTGCCAGAGGAGTGGGGGCGGGGGAGAGGGGATGGGAAGAGGGAGGGGAGGGTGCAGGATGGGCAGGCAGAGCTGGGGGAGAATCCCCTTGGGGGACTCAGACACTCCCTTGCCTCAGGACCGTGGGTCAGTCACATCCAGTCCTGTTGCTGAGGCTCCGTGACCCCATCTCTGAAATGGACAGGCAGGTGTGACTATGGTGTCAGTGACAATGTGTGTGGAAGCACCCAGATAGGAGGATAAGTGTTGAGTGACCCTCCTACGTGGCTCCAGCAGCATGATCCTGGTAGGGAGTGAGTGGAAAGGGGTGACTTCTTGGACCCAGCTGCCCTCCCTTTGGTCCCTGGGCACCACACACTGCCCACCTCCCCCAGTCCCTGCGCCCCCAGAACAGGGCCACAGCTCTGCCCCCTCTGCTGATCTCCAGGCAGGAGCAGTGTAGGAAGGGAGAGAAGGGCACCTTGGAGGAGGCTGGATCAGGCAGGGCAGCCCAGCCATCGCCAGCCCCTCAGCCCTCAGCCCCCACCTGCCACCTGGTTTCTCAGGAGACCTCAGGGGCTGAGAGGAAGCCCCAGCACCCCCACACCCACCAACTGACCCTCCAACTGCCCGAGGTGGCAAGAGATCAAGATGTAGCCCTCTGCCAGCACCAGGACATCCCACACACAGAAAACTGTCACAGGCTTCCCTCTTCCTCAAAGAACAAAGTCCTAACAGGAACAAAGCAGGGAAGCAGAAGAAGAAAAGAGAATCCCGCAGCCTGTCAGTCCCCGCCTGCCTGGGAGAAGGGGAGATGCCCAAACGCCAGGTGTGCTGATCTCTGGCTTTGTGTAGCCGTCCGATTCCTCTTGAGGACAGAAAATGAAATTTTACAAAGTCCCCTATCACGTGCCAAGATCTCAACTGGGTTACTTTGTCTACCAAGCCCAAGGACACCACAAGGCTGGTATTAGTCATTCCTATTTTCCAGGGAAAAAAAAACAAAACTCAGAAAGGCCAGACAGCTTGCCTGGGACAGTCACAGTACCACGCAAGATTCAGGGCCAGAAGTGTCGGACTGACTTGCCTCTTCCTGGTCCCTTTCACTCGGCAGCCAGGCGCCTGGCTCCCGGAGATTGGAGATCTGGGCTGGGTGGGTTGGCAGGAGCTTCCCCTGTGCCCAGCTGTGGCTCTCCGCAGCTCAGAACCCGGGACAACCAATCACACCCATTTCCTAATGAAGACATTGAGGTACAGCGAAGTGCAGTGACTTATCCAAAGTCAAGGGATAAGGACATGAGAGCCAGGACCTCACCTGAGAGACTGTAAATTCCACAGGGACCTGACACAGCCCAGCCTGGCTCCCCACGGGACCCTGCCGGCACGGTGCTTGGAAGAGAGTGACTGAAATGACCAAGTGTTGGACAGAAGGGGGACTGGTAGAGAGAGGAAGAACAGAGTAGCCCAGCAATAGAGCAGAATGGTCAAAGGGCGTATCCAGAGCCAAACTGCCAGGGCCACCTAGTGGCAATGTGGGAGATGGCCCAGTTGACCCTGGTGACCAGCCAGGTGCTTCTCTCACTAGGAATATTTATTCATTTACTTATTTTTAATGTTTTTAATTTTTAAGTATAAATTAGTATATAACATTAGCTTCAAGTGTTACAATGTAGTGATTCAGCATTTATATACCTTTAGACGTTCAGTACAGAATGCCAGGGTTCAGCCCTCAGCTTTGCCATGTTTTACATGCGAGCTTCTTAATTTGTCTCCATGCCGATTGTCTTTTCTGAAAAGTGACTGTCATTCTAGTGCTTACCTGCCGGGGTTCTTCAGAGGAGCCAGTGAGTACAGCCCAGCGCCAGGTGAGCACTGTCCACCTTGTGGATGAGTGGAAGGCAGGCAGCCCTGAAGCTTCAGACTGGTCCACAGCTGGGCCCCAAGGTGTCCCTCTCAGAGGCCACTCTGAGAGGTAGCACCTTCACTTTTGCACCCTGGGCACCTTGTCTGCCTTACTGACCCTCTTCTGCCCACTACTTTCCATCTGGGTTCCCCTGGGGTCCAGCTGCTCCCACCCACAGGATGGGGGCTCTCGGGCCAGCCCTGCACAGGTCTCCAGCCTTGGAACAAGGAGCTCCCCAGGCGGGAGGGAGGCTGGAAATCCTTCCCAAGTGATTTCAGCGAGCTAATGAGCAAAGCCTCGCCCTTACAAATGATCGCAGCACCACCTAGTGGCAAGGTGGGAGATGGCCCAGTTGGCCCCGGAGGCCAGCCAGGTGCTTCTCTCACTAGGGGTATTCATTCATGTATTTATTTTTAATGCTTTTAAATTTTAAGTATAGCTAGTATATAATATTAGTTTCAAGTGTTACAGTGTAGTGATTCAGCATTTATATGCCTTTAGACGTTCAGTAAAGATTAATCGAGGTCCTAGTACCAAGTACTTTGATGGGTTGTTTTTATACGTTATATCATGGAATTCTAACAACACCCTAAAGAAGGTATCGTTACCCTTCCTACAGATGAGGACGCTGAGGCTCAGAGACACAAAGTTACTCGCCCAAGGTCACACAATTAGCAAGTGGCGAGCCAGAATTTGAGCTGTTGCCACGGCCCTCCCTCCTCATCGCTAAGTCTCAGGGGATTCGGAGAGAAGAAGGTGCTGTCTCCATCCTCATGAAGCTTACCACCTACTCGAGGAACAGAAAGCACAGGTTACTTATTAGGTGCTGCAGCTGCCGTGGTGAACCAGGTGGCCAAGGTCACTGCCTGAATTGAGCTCGTGGGGGACAGGGACATTAACCGAGTAGCCACACCAACAAACACACAACAGTGACAAGAGACATGAAGGGAAGGTATGGGTTCTGAGACAGGCTACCTGGGAGCCTACCTGGCCTGGGGGTCAGGGACTCCCTGAAAACGTGACAGGGAGCTGAGCTGAGGTCTGAAAGGTGACCAGGTCTTACCCAGGCTAGGAGGCATTCATTAGCAAATGAAAACTGCGGGTCTGCCATCCATGGTTTCAGGTTTTGTTACAAATATATAAATCTATAAATAATACACTGAGTATCTGCTTGTGTGACTTGCTTTCTAACAACGCACCGTTTCTCAGATCAACACCAACACCTGGAGCCATTTGTCTTCACTAAAGAGACCATCGTACCGCTGGCCTGTCCCGTGTGCACGCGGTGTCTTTATCCAGGGCCCTGCCGAAGGCACTTGGGTTGTTTCCAGATTTTCACTCCTACACACAGTGCTGCAGCCCACATCCCCAAGCACATGCACTGCAAAGTATACGTATGTTCTAATTCCCCCGGGCCATGTGCCATATTCTTCTAAATCTTTTTATCATCATCATGGTGGGGGTGAGGAGAAAATAAGTTTCTATTTTAAAATGTATACAAAAACAACTTCATTTCCTAGTTCATTTACCCAGGCTGAAGCCACGTTAAGGTTGTAGAACATATTTGTCAAAATGTTTCTCGCGTTTCTGTGGACCTTGTTCTTTATTCCCTTTTCTTTTATCATTTTCCCAAGATGATCAACTTCTCAGGACACGTACTTAAAGGTTTTTTTAAAAAATCACTTGTTTCATAAACAGGTCTACCTTTGCAAGCCTGATTTCAGGATTTCAGCTGAGTGCTCTGCAGCCTTCAGGTGGTGAGTCTCAGCTAGGTGGCAAACCCTGGTCCCCCTACCATCCCACCCTGGGAGGCTGCACCCCAGGACCTGCAGATGCACAGAGACAGCAGGCACCTGTTTGCATGTTGTCCAGTCTGTGTGGCGAACCTGAGGGAGTCAGCACCAGGCTTCCTGTTGATCCTCATCACGTGTTCTGGCCCCACACCCGGCTCCAGGTGCATGGGTACACTCCATCCACATTCAAGGTTACTTAGAGTGTCAGGTCTGAGGGAGATACCATTGACACAGACCCTGAGGCCCATGATGGTCCCTCTTTGTGTGTGTGTGTGTGTGTGTGTGTGTGTGTGTGTTGAGTGAGAGGTGACTCTCCAGTTCTCAACAGCCCCTTTTCTGAAAAGGTCCCTGATTTTCAGAACGATGGTGAAGCCTGGGAGACGTGAGGATGATGAAGGGTGAAAGGGACTCTACAGCCAGGCCTTACCACTTTCTCTACCAGATTCATTCACCGGGCACTCTCCTTGGACAACTCTATCAGAAGCTGAGCTGAACCTAGCAGGGCTTAACAGAAAATCCGCAACCCAAGAAACAGGACTGATTATCTAGCAGCAGTTCCAAAATCTGCCACCAGGTGGCAGAAAAGCACAGGTTCGGGACCTGGTCTCTCACTAGAATGGCTGTCCCCTAGGACTCTCAGACCTGCATCCAGACCTTTGCTTGTGGTTCCTCTGCCTGTCTCAGCTTTGTGATTCCTTCTGAGCCCCCCTTCTCCAATCAGAAAATCGCTCCAGCTGGATATTGCAGTCAGCTGAGGCACAGAGAATCTTCTGTTACCAAAAGAGCCGATTGGTTCCATCACACTGGAGACATAGGGCAGGGCTGCCAGAGAGCCCTGGAAAACCCAGGAGGTGACCCGGGGAGACTCAGGCCAGTGTGCATCACAGAGAGGATTTCCAGAACCCAGCAAAGTAGCCATTCTCCCTGTCCCAGCTTCTGTCCCTTCCCCCTCGTGGCCATAAGACTCTGAGCCCAGGTTCAGCTCTACTCCCTGAAGCTGTGGTGTTGGTTGGGGCCAGCCTGGCCTGGGAAGATAGATAGAAGCCCAGGGGGCGGTGGTCTGTGGCCACATTCCAAGCCCTAACTTCCTCTCTGCCCACCATTCCAGGCAGCCCTGACTTCACTGGCCTCAGACCCCTGCTCCCTATGCATCCACACAGGGAGCCCCCTGGGAGACCCCAGATCGCTGGACCAGCACAGATCCATCTGTTGGCCCCAGGATGCTGCTCTGACCTGGCTTCCTGCCCTCAGCTCCCCACTTCCTGGTCAGGACAGACCAGCTTATATAGGAAGGTGAGCCATGACCTGAAGACACTGCCTAAGCCTGAGGTCTGAAGCCTGACCTCCAAAGCCTAACATCTGGCAGGGTCCCAGCTCCACACACAATTCCTACATCACATGTGTGGTGGTGATGTTTCCATGACAGGCATGCTTGTGTGACCTTTTAATGTCCTGCCACTCTCCTAACCTGTAAGCCCCATAAAAGAAGAGATGGTGTTCACTCCCATAACCCTGCCACCGAGCCGAGTGCCTGGCTTATAGTAGGCGCTGTGGAAATAACCGTGGGGTGATCGTCCCGGAAGAGACCTCAGAACACCTGTAAATTGTTTCACAATGGACAAGGCACCCATCACAGGGAGCTCATTTCATCCTCCCACCCACCCACACGTTGCCCCCATGTTATGTACAATGTATTCATTTCCTGTCCCCGCAATGGCAAAACCCCCCAAACCTAGTGCCTAAATCAACAGACCCGGCTTATCTTACAGTTCTGGAGGTCAGAAGTCCAACGCAGGTCCCACTGCTAACATCGGGGTCAGCAGGGCTGCAGTCATTCTGGGGGCTCTTGAGGAGAAACCATTTCCTTGCCTTTCCCCCCCTCTAGAGGCTGCCCACAGTCCTTGGCTCATGGCCTCTTCCTCCATCTTTAAGGCTGGCAATGTCCCAGAGCTCCGCCTGAAGCCAAGAAGGGTTCTCTGCTTTTAAGGACTCATGTGATTAGATTGGGCTCACCAGGATAATCCAAGATAATCTCCCCATCTCAAGGTCTGTATCTTTAATCACATCTTCCAACATGTTCACAGGTTCCAGGGATCAGGACAGGATATCTTTGGGGGTGGGGGGACCCACACAGTATTGTGGCATCTAGCCAATACAAGATTCAAAAACAGAGGTGAATGCACTCACCCACCCCTCCCAGCTTGTGACTGGTGAAGGGGTTTCAGTTCAAACCCAAGTCTTTCAGGCTGCAGAAACTGGGCTCCTTCTCCCCTCGTTGTCCTTATACATAAATACCCAGAGCTCGGGACCCCTTTACAGGAAACCAAGGGCAGGAAACACCACACCACCCCCCTTAGATAAATCGACTTTTACTTAGTGTTTAAAGTTGTGCTTTATTGTCATGGTTTTAACAAAAATGCATATTTTTCAACTAGGGATTAACCCACCTCATTGGCTTGGGAGCGAAGGGAGTAGGCAGGATGCTCCCATTACTAAACGAAATGCCGCTCCTCGCTGCAATTACACAATTGGCCAGCAGGTGGCGTGGCAGGCTCACGGGCGGCTTTTCAGCCGCTTGGACCACCTCTGGGGAGAGCGGGGGTGGCAAGTCTCTGGGTCTTTCCTTTCTCTTCTCCAAAGCCCGCTCTCAGAGGAAATGCCCAGAGGATCCCAATCAGGGAAGGCAAGGGCGTAAAGTCCAGCGGGCCACCCAGCCTCAAAGCAACCAGTCTGAGAACCTACACCGCCGCATGCCCCGTCCGGAGCCAGGCACAAGGACGGGAGGTCAAATCTGTACGAGTTGAATGAGGTCAGGCATGGGTGCAGGGCACTTACACACATTTAGTGTTTCATCTCATCTTCCCTGTGGCTCAGAATGAGACCTGCCATCAGAAATAGTGAACTGGCTGGGCAGGTAGTAGCAACACATCATTTTTTAATCTCCCCCAATTCCCACATAAAAATTAACAGGTAAAATGAGCGGAAGCAAAACCACAGACATTTGCTTCAAAATTAGGCTGCATAGGCCTGACTGATGTGGCCCAGCTGGTTGGGTGTCATCCCACAAATCGAAAGCTTGCCCGTTCAATTCCCAGTTGCATCTGAAACCGGGAGGGGTCTGGCCCAGTCCCATAGCAGGTGAGGTCAAGAGTCCCCCGGAAGAACTGAGGGGCTGGAGCGCTCCAGCCTGGCAGACTCTCCACGCAGACCTGGCCCCCAGGAAAAATGAATTTGACGGCCCTGCTCTAAACCTTGGAAAACTTCACAGGCCAAACAGCTGGGCCCCGCAACACACAGCTTGTAAGGAAAGAAAGGGCTGAGGGGGCCTATTGATTAAAAGTGACTTTAAAGACGAATCTTTTTTTTTTTTTAATGGGCAAGTCTAAACCATACTAGCTAGAGATACCTGCTTAGGTGATACAACAAAGTATTGCTAGAAAATGATTACAAAGTCAATTGCAGGGGCACCGAGAGGGCGCAGACTGGAAAGGGGTGCTTGCAGGGAGCTGGGGACATGTGTGCTGGCCAAGTTCTATTTTATTAACTTTGGTCGTGGTCACAAAGGTGTTTGCCTGAAGATAACTCATTGAAACACCCATTCATTTGTCTTGTGTGGTTTTCTGTTTCTGTTCACTTTGTGATAAAGGTTTAGTAAAATACTGAAATGACTGAATGAATGAACAGCCCTACCGGGCCTCACTGGTCTCTTCTGGTGGATGACAACGGGAAAACTCAGAGAGAAAAGCAGTTCATCCGAGGCCACACAGCTGCTGAGCTGCCCAGCTGGGCTCAAAACCAAAGTGAGGCTCATCTGTTCATTTGTCAGTTGCCGACACCTGTGGAGTTGATGGCAAACAGCTGAGTTAAAACAGCCTGACTTCAGACCCACCTGCCCTGCCGGGGCATAGGGGTGCGGTATGTGTAAGAGGTGTTTCTTGGTCTCGGTACCCAGCTGGGTACAGCCGCAGCACGCCCCAGAGCCCTGGTGCAGGGTCCATATGGTGCTCTCAGAAGCTGTACCCACGCCCTCACCCCCAACTCTGGACATGGAAATTCATTTGATGAAGTTTCACTTTTGTTCCTCAATACCGCCCAGATTGTTCCAGAGGGAGGGTCTGGGAAAGCATCCTGTTCAGAAACTAAGAGGTCAGTTGACATCTCCGCCCACCTGGCAACCCCACCTGGGTTTGGGGGCACCAATGAGTTGGGCAAATGGGGGGAAGGCAAAACTGTGCCATCCACCCTGCAGGCCAGGGCCCCTCCCTTACCTGCCCTGGACCCTAGTATCCCCGGCACTGGGCATTAGGGCTCGTAGAAAGCAAGGGTCCAATCCATGTTTATTAAATGAATGAATGAATTTGATATGTTGCTTTTGATCTATTTCACACAGAGTCCAAGGCTCCAACAACACTTTTAAAATATGTCACCTTCCACTCTAACATGGGAGTCATACTATAATGTCCACCCCTGGGGCACTGGGAAGACTAAACCCGCTCATGAATATAAAACCCTTAGACTAGTGTCCAGCACATACCGCACACTGAGTGAGTTATTCCTGAAAACTGAGAGAAGTTTGTCCAAAGTTAGGACCTGGTCAGTGTGGGATCAGGGGTCAATCTGGGGCCAGGGTCAGAGGTCGGGCAGTGGAGAGAGCTAGTTTCGTGGGAGGTTAGGATGAGAGGACCAGTCTGCGGCCAGTCCGCAGTCAGATGTTTAAATGAACTGTCTACTTGTTCATGTATTCCCATATTGTTCCAGAGGCAGCTTTTAGGAACACCAACTGCAGAAACCAAGGAGAGAGATGGCACCCAAGGACCTCTCAGCACAGAGCCACCATTAAGGGACCAAGTTCCAAGGTCGGATGGCCACTCTGAAGTCCACGCTGACAGCCCAGGCTTGAGCAGGGCCAGCCTCACAGAGTCCTGGTGAGAATTCCGTGAGCTGACCCAATAAATAGTTGCTGTTTTCATAGAACACGGGGCCGAGGTGGACCCAGGGGCTTGTTTGGGATGTGCAGTGAGCAGTGGGCACCAGCGTGCCCTCGATGGCCCGATCAGCACACACCCTCTCCCCATGAGCACTCCCCACCCCCAAGTCAGAACCAGGGGCATGGGTGTTCAGCAGCATCAGGCTGGGATGGCTGGATCCACTCCGTCCAGGTTGCCTGACCAGCAACTCCCAGGGTTCCTGAAGTCCACTGGCTCCAAACCCCGTCTTCAGAACGTGCCTGATGGGCTCCGCCAGCCCAACCCCAGCCCCCCTGACACCTCTTTTCTCTCTGTTGCTGAATATGTTTGTGAGGGGAGGAAAAGTCCACAAGGCCTGAGGCCTGTTTCAAATGTTGAGTTTGTGTGTGCGGGGCCAGGGGGGGGGGTGCTGTGTTAAATTCCTGTTGTTGCTGTAACAACAGAACCACTTCAGCAATGCACAGTATCTTATAGGTCAGGGTCAGCAGAGCTGTGCCCCTCCCGGGAGCTCCCAGGTAGAGTCTGTCCCTTGCCCCTTCCAGCATCCAGTGTCTGCCTGCCTTTTGGGGCTCCTGCCCCTTGTCTGTGAGCAAGACTGCATCACAAGACTCTGCTGCTTCTTTTTCTTTTAGACTCGATTTCGTTTATTTCCAACCTGATTTGCATTGTTTTCTTTCCTTTATTCACTTTGGATTTGTTCGTTTGTTTTTTAGTTTCTTTAGTTGTAAGGAGAAGTTGTTTATTAGAAACTTTTTTTTTTTGGCTTTTTGAGACGGGCCAGTATTGCTATGAATTTCCCTCTTAGAATTCCTTTTGCTGTATCCCATATATTTTGTGTTGTTTTGTTTTCTTTTTTTACTGAGTTTTAGAGAGAAGAAGGAAGAGAGAGAGAAACACTGATTTGTTTTCCCACTTATTTACACATTCATTGGTTGATTCTTATATGTGCCCTGACCTGGGATCGAACCTGCAACCTTGACATATCGGGACAACACTCTAACCAGCTGAGCTACCCAGCCAGGGCTGATGACTCTGCTTCTTATCACCCTGTCTCTTTCTCTGACTCTGCCCCTGCTTCTCTCTCATCAGGACCTTGGACCTACACAGACAATCCGAATAATCTTCTTGTCTCTGGAAAGTGCCTTTTGTGCGTGAGGTAACACACTCACGGTTCCCAGGATTAAGATGCAAACACCCCTAGGAGACCATGTGCTGCCCAGCACAGGGGCCAGGCCTTCTACACTCCTCAGATGCTGGGAGCGCCCTGCCTTCTGCTCTACCGAGAGCAGAACGTGTGAACCAGGGAAACAGCCCTGATTCTCAGCCCAAAGAAATTTTCACAAAATGTCCAATCAGAACATAAAGAGAAGAAGCAAAGCATCCCTTCCATTCCTTCTCGAGTGTGCACAGGACATTATGCTCCCCTCCCTGTGGTCCCAAGGGGTCGTGACCAGTGGGAAGCTTTGCCTGCTGGGGGAAATCCAGGCCATAAAAGACTTCGCTAGACCTCCTGACTCACTTAGGATTAAAAAGCCCATTGTTTTAATCAGCTGAGGTGGCCCAAAGACACAGTGGCCACCAGCTCTGCAGAATGTAGACTCCCAAACACGGAGACCGTGCAGGAAGGACAAGGCAAAGGTGCTCAGGAAACCCTCCCGCCCCCGGTCCGTGGAAGCCACCGCAGCTAGTCCCCTCTAATAAAAACAGTTCTTTCGGCTGAAAGTCATAAATCTCCTCTTGTCTAACTGACAGGTTGATTGTTGCCTTTGCTTGCAGGAGACACAATACATAGGGAGCAGTCAGCCTTCACAGTGGGAAGGGGGGAGTCGGTCAAATACCAAGATCAGAACCCAATCTGTCAACCATTGGGCAGGAGAGCCAAGGGGGCAGCGTGTTGGGGGAAGGAGAGCCCACCAGGGGCCTCGCAAACCCAGGTTGCCCTGGAAGCTGTCCTGTCCCCACCTGGAGCCTTTGCAGGTCTCTGTTGCAAACAGACTGGGCTGATACCCTGCACTTAACTCTCAAAGGCAGTCTTGTTTCTCATTTTTGTGTTCCTGAGGTAGCCACCTCATTGCAACCCCAAAAAACTGACAATTCAAGAGTAAAAGGTTAAAAAAAAAAAGAAGGTGAAGAAATAGGGACAAGATTAAAATGGGAGAAGGAGAGCCAAGGGCAACCAAGAGTGAGGTTAGTATAGGCAACACCGCTTCACAGAGTCCTAGGCACATGGAAAGAAAGCATGGGCCACAAACCTACCTCTGAGCTCCCCAGTAACCGTTGTGAAAAGGGAAACTGTCCACCACGTGATTCATAAGGCCTGCCAGCTAAAATCAAAACCATTCCTCCCCCGCAAGGAAAATGTCGGTTCCTCTTAGTAAGATGTGGAAGAAATCATTCTGGAGATCTTGTGGAGAGCCACTGTGGGCAGAATGGATGCGCCCTGGCCTCCCCGAGATCCCCACAATAAATCCAGCAACTGGCTTTCCAGGGCTGTTTCCGACAACTGTTCCCGACAAAGGCCCCCAGCGTGATGCTGACACCCAGTTCAGTAAAACCAGCTCCTTCCTGGTGAGTCCTCCAAGGTGAAGTGCTGCAAATTACCCGGTCAGGTGAGGGTTCCTACGGACAAGAAGCTAAGTGATCACGGTCATCCTTTATGAGTTTATGGGTTTGGGGCATGTGTACATTTCTGCCTCTGTGCTTCCTGCAAATTGGCAGCTGGATCCAGAGACTTGATCAGAGTCGAGTTCGATTCCTTTGGCTAGGTTCTCCATGAGTGGGTGGAAACACTAGACATCAGTGAGTACGAGCTGTCAATAACCACACACGGAAATGTGGATAAATTTCACCAACACGATGCAAGAGAAACCAGACACCAGAAGGTAGGCACTGTATGATGTAAAATGTATAGAAACAGGCAAAACTAATAAATACTGCCAGCAGTCAGGATAGCAGTTAACCTTGGGAGGTGATGACCATGAGAAAGAGTGAAACGGGCCCTGAGTGATGTGGCTCAGTCGGTTGGGTGTCATCCCGCAAATCAAAAGGTCGCCAGTTCGATTCCCGGTCAGGGCAAATGCCTTGGTTGTGGGTGTGGTGCCTGGACAGGGTGCGGGCAAGGGCTTCTGGGACGCTGGAAATGAGTGTTGATGGCATGGATGTGTTCAGTCTGTGAAAAGTCTGGTGATACGGGCACTTTTCTTGGCGTATGCTACATTTGAATAAAAGGGTTTTAAAACTGGTATCAGGTCATCATGATACAGAGTTTAAACTAGGCTGCTGTTTGAGGAGAAAGGACCTCAGTTTGTGACCAGGACTGGAGCTTATTCTAGGGCTGAAATCTGAGTTCAGCCAAGGTCAGGGTCAGTGGGGACACAGGATCAAGACCCATCTGTGACGTAAGGGCTATTGCAGCTTGACAACTGCCACTCCAGAGTCTGGCCACTTGATGTCTCCACTAGACAAATTGCTAAGCGAGGAGCTGCCTGGACCATCAAAGGCCTGCGCTGGGAGAGATGGGAGCTCATGGCTCAGACAGGCTGGGAAACTCCAGAGAGTGACATCAAGTGGAGCAGAGCTGGCCAGTCTGGGTTTCGGGGTCCAGGCTTTATGGTACAGTGAGTGACAGAGGGGACCACAGAGGCAAAGCCGGCTCAGAAACCCTCAGCTTTGTCCCCTATCTCAGTCAGCATTCTTTCTTTCTTTCTTTCTTTCTTTCTTTCTTTCTTTCATTCATTCATTCATTCATTCATCCATTCACTGTTTAATGAGCTCCTACTCTGGGCTGGAAACTGAGGATTCAAGGACGGCAAACAAGCCCGAGTCCCTGTCTTCATGAGGTTCACATCACAGTCACACCTCCCTGCTTCTCTCTATGCCCACCCCTGGGCCTGTCATCCGCAGTGCCCTCTGAGCCCAGCAGAACCTCTAACATTCAAATCCACCTCCCAACCTCAGGCAAGACCCCCTTTTTCTTGTTTGTTAACTGTCTTTCCCACTAGGATAGGTGTCCCAAGGGCAGGGGTCTCATCTGTCCTCTAGATCCCGGTGTTCTCTAGACCCCAAGGTAGATGACCAATACACACTTGTTGAGTGGAAGTGGGATAGTAGCAAGATGGTCACATCATCCTTGCAGAACCGGGAGAAACAGAGCAGGGGGACTGCCTCTGGAGCGCCTGCCCCCCCACCCCCTGACCTTGCAATTTTGGAGGAACGCTCCGTCAGGGCTGTTGGTGAGGTGGGTGTGTGTGGGCATCGGAGTAGGACTGAGCACCGGAAGTTTCAGGGCTCCAGGACTGCTGCCAGCCCAGCTCAAGGGACCCTGGGACAGATCCACTTCCCCTTTTTCAAAAGTAAACACAGGGGGGCGGGTAGGGAGGACAGGGCAGGCTTCCGCACCACAGTGACAGGCCCCGGGACCTGGCGGCAGGAACAGGAAATAGGAGGCAGCAGAGATTAAGTAGGAACCAGCTGGGGCTGCCCTGTCTGACTCCGCCACCATTAGACAGCCACCAGCTACCTCAGTCCAACCTTGGCAGATGATGAAGGACAAACAGACCAGCTGGGGTGAGGCCTGCTAGGATCCAGAGAAAGAGCCTGGGCATGACTTTGGGGGAAACAGGCAAGAGAAGAGGGGACAGAGAGCAGGTACCCCTGGAAGAGGGAGTGGGGAGTAAGTGCCTGAAACATGGACTTGGATGGCCATGCGGATGCGGGCAGCTACCCTGGACCTTCAGAGGCCCAGTTTGTCCCATTTTCTTGGACACCAGAGATGAGGGACTAGGGTGGGGCCTCCAGCACCAGGGTCTGCATTCTGCTGCCCCATGCATGTCCAATCAACATTTCTACATCTGCTGGTCCATGGAGGGTTAGAGCAGACCAGCCCTGCCCACTAGAACTTTCTGCAAGGATGACAAGATCCTGGAGCGAGGTGTTCCAATGTGACAGCCATTAGCCACACAGGCCAGTCGCTGCCACACTGGACAGCACAGCTCTAGACCCGTGTGTAAGACGATGAGCGAAGCCACCCCCCCTCCTTCCTCTCTCACACCCTCCTCTTCTTCGTGGGGCTCAAGCTATCAGTCGAAAGCTATTTGCAATGGGTGTGAATTTCACAAGCCATAAACTCATGTGAAACAAATATATGACATACTTAATTTTTCTATAGTTGAGTGCAATGCCTGTCTCAAGTGCCCATCCTGCCTACTGGCAGAGATTTACTCTAAATAAATTCAGGTTAAAAGCAATCACGTGAGGGTTTCCTCTTTCCTCTTTTCTCAGAGTGCATCTGAGTCTCAGGACAGGTCAGCCCACGTAGGCGGCAGCCAGGCATCGGCAGGGGGGCGTTTGGGACCTGAGGGGCTACTGTCCATGCTGGCGTCCAGCTATTAGTGCATGCTCTACTTATTCATTCTCTTCTTTTTCTTTTTTTTTAATTTACTTAGAGAGAGGGGAAAGGAGGAAGAGAGAGGGGAAGGGAAGAAGAAAGAGAGGGAGAGAAACTTCAGTGTGAAAGAGAAACATCAATTGGTTGCTTCTCACATGTGCCCCAACTGGGGACCAAACCCACAACCCAGGCATGTGCCCTGACCAGGAATCGAACCAGTGACCTTTCACTTTGTGGGATGATGTCCAACCAGCTGAGCCACACTGGTCAGAGCTCAGTCTCTCCTTTAATCTCCAAATTTCATCTCTGGGTCCTCCTATTCCTACCACTCCTGTAGGGCAGACGGGGCAGGTACGGAAGCCTTTCTCAAAGACTCATCCCAGCATCTAATTCTATTGCCTCACCCATCACATACTTGTTAACGTTACTAAACACTTCCTATGTACCAGGCATGTTCTGAGGCCATTTAGTCTTCCCAACAACTCTCTGATATAAATGCTATTTTGCAGATGAGACACTGAGACATAGAGATGTAGTGTGAATAAACTCACAGAGAATGTTCTTGGGCTAGGACCTTAAAAACCAATATTAAATATATATCACCCAGCAATACTATGTCTAGTAATCAACCCCAAAAATATGCTGGCAAAAGTCAGAATAATTATGACAATACCGTTGTTTGGGGGTTTTTCTAAAGATTTTATTTATTTATTTTTAGACAGAGGGTAAGGGAGAGAGAAAGAGGAGAGAAACATCAGTGTGTGGTTGCCCCTCACACACCCCCCTACTTGGGGACCTGGCCTGCTATCCAGCCATGTGCCCTGACTTGGAATCAAACCAGCGACCCTTTGGTTCACAGGTTGGCGCTCAATTCACTGAACCACACCAGCCAGGTGACAACACCATTTGTTACAGGACTCTTTGTAGTAGCAAATGGCTAGAAACTACTCAAATGTCCATCAATAGGGCATTAAGTGAATAAATCATGGTACATTCAGGGGCATCCAAGCTTTTGGCATCTCTGGGCCACACTGGAAAAAGAGGAGTTGTCTTGGGCCACACATTAAATACACAAACACTAACAAAAACTGATGAGCAAAAAAAAGGTAAATTTATGATTTTGTGTTGGGCCGCATTCATAGCCATCCTGGGCCACATGCAGCCCACAGGCCACAGGTTGGACAGCCCTGAATGGAGTACTATGCAGCTCTGAAAAGGAATGGGAGCCATCTCTATGCACTGTAACTGAGTGAACTTCAGAACATAGTGTTAAATGAGACAAGTGTGTGTGGAATGCTACCCTTATGTAAGAAAAAGGGGATATACATACTATAAATATTCATATATGCTTATGTTTTTTATTAAAAAAACAAAAACTTTTAAAAAAATGATTACCTATTGGAGAGGAAGAGACTAGAGCAGAGGGAACAGGTATAGAAAGTACACTTACCTGAAAATACTTTATTTTGAAGATGTGGCTAAGGAACGATATAAAAGTTCTACCTAATTATTAAAGCAAAATTGAATTTTAAGTAAAGTAATCCCTAAAACTTGGTAGCAAAATGAAACAGATCTATCAAACTGTGAATTAAATCGATAGAGTAACCACTCAGAGAAGGATTTTTTTCAAATGACATTAGATACAGTAATTTGATTGTATATTCCCATCAGGATATACCTAAAGGATAAGAGGAACAGAGAAAAAAAGTTTTTAACCTTAAAATGTGTTTGGTCATTTTATTCTCTTTTTTTTTAAATTATTTTACTGTTGTTCAATGACAGTTGTGTGCATTTTCCCCTCACCACTCCCCCCTACCCCAGCCAATCCCACCTCCCTCCCTTGCTTCCACCCTCTCCCTTGGTTATGCCCACGTGTCCTTTATAGCTGTTCCTGATGGTAATTGTATTAGTAGTAAAAATCGTTATTTTATACATTATGGAATAAAACAAATATATCTAATGTTGTTCAACTGAATTTATTGGGTGATGCTGGCTAACGAAACCACATGGGTTTCAGGTGCACAATTCCGAGAACAAATAAATCCATTGTCATTGCCATTGGAAATGAAGACTCTTCGCCTCACAGGGAAGAAATACACACATAAAGTCGAAGAAGTAAAAACTCTGCAATCTAAATTGAAGATGAAAGTAGCAGTGTGAACCCAAGACCTCTGACAGTTTTATCTCTACCTGTTGAAAAGGCCTAGAAACAATGAACAAGGCAATAGCTCTGGGCACCCCTAGAGAAAAGCTGCGAAAGAACTAAGTACCATTTCCCAC
>VMDR010000284.1:0-286922 GCA_007922815.1 Macrotus californicus | reverse complement strand
GAGGGTGGCGGAGGGGGAACCTAGAAGCCAGCTGCAGGCATAAAACCCCTCAAATCCCAATAGCCAGGGCCCTCAGACTAGCTGGGTGCCTGCTTGCAGCTTCGTGCTCAGGTATATTTCGTCAATAAACTTGCTATCTCTTCTCTGCCATGCGTGTTAGCTGTCTCCCGAATTCTCCTCTTGCGAGTGAGGCAGGAGCCGAGGAGGGGGAGCCCCTGCCTCTGATCTCCCCGGTAACAGATATGGAAGAATGTCATTGTGGTTTTTATTTATTGTCTTAACACAGAATGATGTTCATATTTTTACATGTTTTGTTGGCCATTTGAGTTTCCTCTTCTGGAAAACGACCACTCGTGGCAACCTGCCCATTGCTCTGTTGGACTACTCATCTTTCTTAGTGATTCAAGGGAGTCCTTTCTACAATCTAGACACTAGCCTTTCCGTTAGTGCCAAACGGCTACATGTGGCAAACGGCTTCTTTTTCCTTATGAATGCTGTTTTCTCCTTATGGTGTCTTCCAACGAGCTAAAATTATTTTAGTGTATTCAAGTACTGGGTCCAGCAGAAGCAAGGCCTGGTTCGGTGTGGTTGGTTGGGTAATAATATGGGTAAATCATAATAATAATTTATAGTTCTAATTTGAACGTCTCACCTAAAACGTCATAGTGGTGTGCTTGAGTGTGATATTGTTAGGTTATAGAATTACATGCTTATGATTTTGTAATAAAGATTTTCTAATAAAAAAGGAGTGTTATTTATGCCGGACCCTGTATATTAATCTTTTACTTTATCATTAGTTTCTCTTGGTGTCTTATTAAGAAAACTTCCCCTAGCTGAAATCCCAGAGACAGTCTCTGTTTTTTTCTAAAAGCTTTTCAATTTTGTCTTTCAATTTGCACATCACAAATCCACTGAAGGTGACAAGCTTTAGGAGTCCCAGGGTTAGGCAGAACTCTCCAGTCACCCGCCCCTGACTGACCTCCGGTTTCTGCTCCTTGCCCTTGAGAACGCCTGGCCCGTCAAACCCGCGCAAAACCTCCACGAGGCAGTGCCCGAGGCAGACGCGGCGCCCGGGCCACGCCGCCCCGGAGTCCCTCTCTCCTCTGCTTCTGGCCTCTAATTACGTCCTCACTGCACCTGCTCCATCACACCTTCATGAGTGGTATTTACTTCAGGCGTCGGGAGAAGTGATTTCTTTACACTTTCAGTTTAAAACACTGCCCTCAATTTTACATCTAACTCAGTTGTATGCCTTTTCCCATTTCTTTTGATTTCACTTATAAATTGGTCTTCTTTCCTTTTTCATTATTGTTATTGTTTTTATTTTGATTGGCTGAGTTACGTTTTCAAGGCATTGCCCACGAAGGTTCATGACCCATTCATTCCTCTCCTGAAAAACTACACATCTGAGGGGTGCTCTTGCCGCCCCCACCCCAACACTCCACAGATGTGACTCCATTGTCTTCCACCGAAAATGACCCTGAGCGGTCTGCGACTGGCCTGAATCGTGGGCCTGGTTTTGCTTCTGTGGCTACAGGGTTTGAGAGGGGTGGGGAGGAAAGATGGAACGACAGGGCTGCATTTGTTTCTATTTGTGGATGATGCAAAAAAATGGGCTTTTCCTTTTCTTTTTTGATGTTGTTTAACTTCACCAGAATGTATCCTGATGTGAGTTGTGGTTTCTTAAGTTTTCCTGGGCCTCCAAACTCCCTTTCACTCTGGAGAGTCAGATCTTTCATTTGAGGAAAAATTTCTGCTGTTTTATCTTTGAAGATTTTTTTTCCTTTTTCCTTGTGTATGAAATGGCTGTTTTCTGTGTCTTCGATTTCTGTGGGCTCTTCTTCATGTGCAAAACTTCATTTCTAATGTCTTGCAACTCGGTTCTTCCCTTAGCCACGCCTGTGACCTTTCTTAACGCGTGTCCTTTTTCGCACAGTGTCCACATCACTCTGTCCCTGCTGCTGCGTCCTTCACCTTGTTCCGTAAGAAAACACAGGCCGGCCTGAGCGGCCGAGCTGTCAGCTCTGCAGAGCTCCGCCTCACCATTCTTGAGAACTACAAGGGGGGGAAAGTGTGACTGGCTTTGTGGTAAAGGAACCAAAGTAAATATGAAGGGTTAAATCATCATCTGTGATGTCTTTACAAACTCCTCTTTCGTCTCTTTTCTTCAACTGTATATTTCTTTTTTTTAATGAAGAAAATTAGCCTAACACGAGTGACTGTGGCCACATCCAGAGCGGGCTAACGGACGTCCCTCCCACTCCGCAGTTCTGCGCCATGTGCCATTCAGGTGACTGAAGAGCCCTGTCAACTCCTCTGACACAGCAAGGATCCTGTGCCTCACTTTGCCTTTTTCGATGAAATACTCGCTGTTCTCCAGCAATGTCACGAGACTCCAGCTAAGATCCTATTCAAAGCATCAAAAGGGAGCTAGGGCAGTCGTAGGGCTCCCCCTCCTTTGGGGTCAGTGACACACAAAGATCCCCGGAGAATAAGACCTTCTGCGGAGGCCGCAACGCCCAAGCCAGGTCACGTCTCACTTTTACTTATTTATTTACTTACTTTTTTTGGACTGTAAGAATACTTACTTCGTAGATGAAATAATTTCACAGATTCTAATTTCCATTATCATATCTGTTTTGTGACTCAGGAAGCAGGGGACAGACCTCTGAAAATAGCTGGTGAATGGAGAGTCCCATGAAGGCCAGACCCCTCATTTGTCCAGGTATTTTTAAAGCACCTCCAAGGACGTCCGTGCAGGCTGCGCTGGCCGCTTCGGAGTAGGTGGGGCACTCCTGCAAGGTGGTCATTTTTGGGGGAAAGTCGTGTGGGCGGCAGCTTCCTTTCCATCCGGACAAATTAGACCTGTGTGGGGACCTGCATTTATAGGGTGTTCAGGGCCCCAGGGCAGGTGCCACAGGGGGACAAGAATCCCTTAGGGTCATGTCTCCAAACATAAGAATAGATAAACAGAATCAGAATGACCAACTTAAGTAGGAAAGATTATTTAAGGTAAGAAGAGAGAATGCAAGGGCTAACCTTGCTCTTCCGAATACCTCGGAAGGAGTACGATTCTCGGCCCACAAAGAGGAAACTTGGAGAACTGGGGGAGAAGAGCTGGATTACATCACAAAAGAACTTTCCAGTTATAAAGATCAGGGGGAAGCACCAAAGAAATTCTAAGATGATAACGACAACAATAGTTATTTACTGAGTGTGTGTCAGTTTCCATTTTAAGCACTTTGTAGGCGTTACCTTATTTACTCCTCATAATAATGTTCTATGATCAGTACTGATACCTCCAGTGGGCATCTATTTATTCATTTAGCAGTTATTGTCAGAGGGCCTACTATGCGCCAGGCTGTGTTCCAGGCAGTGGGATGAGAGATTCGTTGAAAAGTTCTGTGCAAGGACTTAGGGACAGGCCAGTCAGGGAGCAAGCCAGACAGTCGGAGAGCACATCTCTGGGGAGGAGCCAGGGTACACTGACAGAGGGCAGGTCCAGGCAAGGGCCCCGGAGGGACAGGGCAGCCCTGAGGGGAGATCAGAGAGTGGGTCATGGGTCATCTTCGGGGTTCGAGTAAAGCCTGGATTTTATTCTAAGTATTGTGGGAAGTCCCGGGGGAGTTGCAAACAGGGGCGTGAAGTGGTCGGGTTCACCTTTCTTAACACATTGCGTACCGCTCACGAGTTTTCTCGTTTTTCACGCGCCATCTGTTATGGACCTTAGATGTCAACACACTGTCTTGTCCACATCGAATGAAGTGATCTCATTGGTGGAAACCGTGCAGGTCAATCTACGAAAAACTATATAATTGCACGAACCCATAAGGCATTGCAGTTACATTGTATTTTGGTCATTCGAATAGTCTTCATCTTCAAGTTCCTGGCACTTTTAGAAATGCCCCCTCTCAGAAAAAGGAAGGAAACCAAAGAAACTGATACACTTCCGGAAGTATTTAATGATAATTTATCAGATATTCCTAGTGAGATCGAAAATGCGGATGACTGTTTTGACGATTGCGGACACGATCTGTAGTTAGGATGATTTAAATAACATGCAGTTTGCCCCAAAACATGCGGTCCCTGGCGTATGTCTTAGAGATTTCTACGCGGTACACACTGTGTTAAGAAGCAAAAAAGGGAATCCACCCATAAGCGCACTACCCGAGTTCGTGACCTTAACTGTTTTGGTAGATTCCATTCCAGCTTTTTATCTTAGACAAACTTCATATTTTTAAACACTTAAGAAACAACTATATGTGCATTTTTAACTTACCTTTTTTTACTTAGCCTTATACATATTAAACTTTTCCATAGATATTAATAGGTACCAAATATTGCACTTGTAACTAAACCTCCATTTTTAAACATTCAGGCTGCTTCCAGTGTTTTCCTGCGATAAAAGGCACTAAAAATGTGGAGTTAATGACATCACAGTCCTGAGAAACTAAACCAGCTCCTGTTCCACGAGAGGCCACACAGGTGGCTTTCTCCTGCGCTCCCCCCCCCCCCCGCGCTGGGGCACAGAGCAGACGAAAGGCAGACGGACCAAGGAGGCCCCCAGCCCCACACTGACCAACAGGCAGGAGTCCACAGCGCAGACAGCCGAGTCATCGGGGACTTCTCCTCCTCGTCTCGTCATCAGCCACCACCCCCCACCCCAGGAAACCGGAAGTCTGCGGGCCGAACTGCTGAACATCCAGAAGTGCCCCGGGGCACCACGACCTCCAGCCAACTTCCCCAAAGTGCCTTCGCGTGTCTAGAACACGCCCTGCCCGGGCCAGGGGCGCACCCCCCATGGTGCTGTTTGTACTGCGTTGGGGGGGCGGTCTGTGGGGGCTGTGAGCATTCCCCAGCCCGTGTCTTCATCTGAACGCAGGGCAGAAAGGCGAGCACTTGAGGGCGACCTGAGGAGCCCTTTCCCGACCCGCCCCACACTGATGCCCAGCGCTTCTTGGCTTTAGCGTCCAAGGCTTCGCCCAGAAACGCTTTTCCAAAGACCCTCTGCGACACAACTGGGGGAGAGCAACGGAGGGCGCAGCGAACACGGCTGGGTGGGGCCAGGCCTGGAGCGGGCCGGGCGGAGGCTCAGTGGCACAGGGAAGACCGGATGCCAGAGACAAGCAAAACCACCAAAAAAACCCCTCTGTCATTCAACCTCCAGCCCATGCACAGGCGACACTAGAGCAATTCGAGCCAGCGTCACCCTCAGGTAACTATGGCAACAGTGAAAACAAGCGTAGTTCACTCTGATTGGACTCAACACTGTGGCCCTTCCCCCCATGCACGGCCTGGCAGGAGACAGGCCGAATCCTTCCGCCTCAGTCGTCACTGCGCTCGCTACCCATGCCGTGAGGCAAGCAACCCAAAATTAGACAAGACACGAAAAGTCAAAGAAAAACAACTCATTTTCAAAAGAGGAAGCAAGTGTTGGAACTATCAGAGAGGGAACTTAAAATAACTGGTTGAAATCTTAAAGGCTGTAGTAGAAAAGATGAACAGCATGTAAAACCAGATGGGATATTTCAGCCAAGCAATGACTACTTTAAGGAAAAAATGAAAATGCTACAAAAAAATCATAGCAGAATAAAGAATGTGTTCAGCTGGCTGATCACCAACTCAATAAGCCAGGGTGGGGAGCAGCAGGGGAAGCAGTGAACTTGAAAACAGGTCAGCAGGCATTACCAACACCGAAGCACAAGAGGCAAACAAAGTGGGACCCCGGGTCTAACATCTGTGCAGGACTGAAGAAACACTCAAACAGATAAAGACTGAGAACTGTCAGCAAAACAACGAAATGTGTCAAGCGCTGGGGTCAAGAAGCTCAGAGGGCGCCCGACTAGATTAAACAACAACGTGAGAGAAGGTGGGAGAAAAGGAGAACCCACACCCACGCTGGACCCGTCGAGGGAAGTGGCTTAAAACTAAAGACACGGCCGTGGGCGCCTCGCATGGAAGGAAAGAGCCCAGACGACAGCAGAGTAGGACCTTCAAAATGCTTGGTGGGCTGGGGGCACTATTAACCCAGAATTTATGCCTAGTGAAACATATTTCAAAACTGAAAGAAAAATAGAGTTTTCAAATAAATAAACAGGGAGGGCGTTACCAGCAGTGCGCTGGTAACACAGTGTCGAGGGAAGTCCCAGAGCCAGAGGGAAGATGGTGCTGATCGGTGCTTGGAATAGGGAGCCAGACAGGTTCCCAGAAATGGTGAAAAACGAAGTTCTCTTAGCTTTAGGTGAATAAAATTATTCTAAATGAAGTCTTAAAAATTCAACCTACAGGCTCCGTCGGTGCCCTCAGGCTTCTTTGCTGAGCTGGGGCGCCTTCTCCCTCTTGCCAGGAGGCTGGGGCGGAGGGAGGGGATATGAAGGGCCCCATTGCTGCGCCGCAGTCCAGTCCTGAGGACTGTCCTCAACCAGTGACAGCCACTTGGACACAGAACACATGGGGGCTATGCCTGGCCAAGGAGGGGCCCGCACCCCCCACGAACACGTACAGGCCTCCTTGTCTCAGCGAAGAGAAGCTGGCAGGTGACTCATGAACTGTTCAGAGCTCTCTGCTGGACAAGCCAAGGCTACTGTCCGTGGAGTCCACCCCTCCGTGAGGCCTGTTCCTGCCCTTCCTGCTCCGTCCCTTGCTCGCAGGGTCACCAGAGATGCTCCCTCCAGAGTCCCCCTCGCAGCCTCCCCCCAAGGACCCTCCCCCAGACACCAAAGTGTGATGTTGCCATGGGTGTCTGGACATGCTGCTTGTTGGGTTAAGGACCTCCCTTCCAGTCCTGGATTCAGAGTTTACGTCGGAACGCACGCTATTTTCAGTTAGCTCTTCCCCACATTTATCCATATGATCACATGATTTATTTGGTTAGTGCGGTAACTTATGTATAATAACTTAGAATTCTTGGAACAAGTACAACTAGGTCATAATTTTTCATAAAGAATTGCTAATCTGTTGATTTACCACTTTTCAAACTGACTGTGAAAAGCAACATTTACTTTCTTTTCTTTTTTGCAGGCCTCTGCTCCAAAGGTTCAAGGGAAGACACCTCACTGGGACTAAGCAGGGAGCAGCAGGGGAAATCCCAGACCCATCTCCACCTCCCAAGGCCGCCAACCACAAGAACAGCATGGCCCACTTCCGATTCGGTGCATTCACGCAGCGCCAGCACATGGAAGGAGCGGGTGGGCCTGCCTGGGCCCCAGCGCCCCTCCCCTTCCTGGCTGCTGCAGCCAGCTTCTGCTGGAAGAACTGGCCGGACTCTACTCGGCCCCGGGCAGAGCCTTTCTGAGGCTCAAACACGCGGCTCGTGGACCCCGTGGGGCCATGGCAGTAGGGGGCCCAAAGGAATCCGCCGACTGGCACAGGGCCTTTCCCAGACTGGTTCTCCCACCGGTACTGCCAGACGAGCAGACTCCTTCCGCCCACCTGTCAGAGCATCTTTCTCACCTTCGCCTGACTCAGTTGAGAAATTGAGTGGCACCCAGTTGCCAGAGGTGCTTCATCACTAAATCCTGACATTTATTCGTGAGGAAAGAAGAGCCGTCCACATTCCAACCAGAGAACACCCGAGTTTCCGTGTATCCAGTGATGCCCCTGCTGCCCCCAAATACACAAGCTCTGGCAGATGAGGAGCTCGTGCCAGCCCCCCCAACCCCTCGACGTCTCCTGTGAATCCTACCCAGAGGTGGCGGTCGAGGCTGTGAGCTCGGGCCTGAGCAGCCAGCGTAAGGGGCCCCACGCCAGAGTCCGCTTCCCTCCGAGGCTGCGAGGGCTCCTGTCTCGTGTGCTGCCTTCCCTGTCAAGGTCCTAAGGACACAAAATACCTGGTCAGTTACTTCTGAGTTGGGGGTGACTGGCCCAGGGGACCTTGGAACTGGGACCCTGACTTAGCAAGCCCACCATCTCTGCTGAAGCAAGGACCCACGAAGGCCCCGAGAAGGAAACGCTGCCTGGATGGAGCTCCTTAAACACTGCAGGCCTCGGTCTCCCTGAGTGGCCCTCTGGTGCCCTTCCACGTGTCGATGAGGCCGGGGCTGCAGCGCACACCTTACAGCCGCTCTGCTGTAAAATGGTGCCCCGGATCACCCGACAACAGCTGGTTTGTGACGTGGCTTTCCAGGGAGCTGTGCCGTGGCTCAGTGTGGTCATGTCACAGACAAGGAGGCTGTGCTGCTGGCCAGCTCACACCTCTGACCTTCGGAGGGACTGGCCTCACTTTTCGCCCTCCCAGACTCAGGCCGCTCCTTCCCACCCCTACCGACGCGTTTCCCAGAACAGCTGTTGGTGAGGCCGTCAGCGTGGGTGGCCGCCGGCTGCCTCAGTATCTCCTGTGACCCTAGAATTGCCCCAGTCCAGGAAACAACACCCCACTGGAGATGGCCGCTGGCCTCGGCACCCTCGCCCCCTAACCCAGACCGGTGCTCTGACCCTAAGCGTTTTGGCTTCTGTAGCATTAAATCCAGTTGCGCCAGATAATTTTCCTTCGCAGATCTGAGACATCGGACTTTTGGGGCTAGAAGGGACCTCCATGACTGGCCCGCCCACCCCACTGTACTAATGCCTGAGTCTGTCTCCAGAGGCAGGACCCAGAGGGAACGGCCGGTCTGGGCCCTTTGTGGGGACACCGGGCCTTGGCGCACGCGCAGGAACCAAAGCTGAAGGCGAGGACTCGCTGTCATCTCTAGCGGTGCCTGGGAAGGGAGCCTGCTGACACGGCCTCCCCCCAGCAAGCTGTTTTCCGACCTCTGCACGCACAGGGCTCACTTGGCTGAACTCTGAGCTGTCATCCAACGCCTGGAATTCCTCTCGTTCCACAGGGGAGGTGAGGCTCCCAGGGCAACGCAGGAGCTGGTGCTCTCCGGCCCCACCAGTGCACGTGGAGCGGCACCTGACTGACAGGGGCCACTTCCCAGAGCTGGTCTTAGAGGAACGAGGGGGAGGGGAGGCCGAGGAGGCTGGGGACACGGGAGACAAAGTCTGCCCCGTCACCACCTGCCCTGAGCAACGCTGCATTTAATTGCTTCGGAACTGTTCCCACGAAGGACACTGCCGTTGGACGTCTTCGGGGGGCGGCAGAGGAAGACGGACGGGAAGGAGGTTCTTCTAAACAGGTGCAGAAAGAGGCTTCACCGCACAGATGTCCTCGTGACCTTGATCACCGCGTCACCCAATCAGGGCGGTTTTACATCAGCTGGGTCCTCTCCGCTGGGGAGCTCAGAGTGCGAAGGGAACCATGGATTCACAGGAAATGGAAAAGCGACCTCCTGTGCCCACTGCCGTGCCCTCTGCATCGGGGTCGCAGAGGTGAAGGGTGAAGCCAACACTCCTGCTGAAGGCACGTCCCCGCCGGTGTGCTTGGTCCCACACACGGGGGAATGGAAGCGGTGATAGTGTGGAGAGAGGGGAGGATGCTGTCCCCTTCTGTGTTCTGGGGAAAGGGCGGGAACAGCAGCAGAACGGAATTGGACGGGGCTCTCCTTCACCGCTGCTGAGTGTGACAGGTCACTGACCAGGTTGACAGCTGCACAAAGCCACCCCTGTGGCTGACCCTCTATACAGGGCCGGCCACCTCCCTGTTGTGGGTATGGGAGGCAGCAAGTGCCCGAGGGGCTGAGCCAGGGGAAGCCGCACTGACAAAGGCCTTCGGGAAGGACAGTGGGCGTCCGGGGACTGGCCCCTCTCTGCACTTCTCACTGGTCTCTCTGCTTGGAAACTACTACCTGAGTGGGGGCGGAGCCACGGCACCCACGGGAGGCAGAGAAAGGTCTCGCTTCAGTCCTGCCCAAGCTGTAAAAAATGTCCCTCTGGGCTGCCCCTCACATGCCCCAGGATGTGCTGGGAAGCACTCAGCTCTCACCTGCAGCTTCTCGGGGCTGTTCGAACACCTCCCCACCTCCCACCCGCATCCTGGACACTGTCTGAGCTCCTGCCCCGTGCTTCTAGCACCCGGAGATGCCGAACACGCCCAGACTTTCCGTCAGGCCCGCCACAAGGGTTTCCCTGGAAAAGCGCCAGGAGTCCACCTGCTCCATGCTCTTGCCTCTCACATGCCTCGGGTGGTTTGATACGTGAAAACACGGGTGGTGTGACTCATCCTCACATGGCCTCGTCCTGGCCTGCACACAAGTGTTCTCCCTCGCCTCTTAACAAGTCAAGTTCAGACTCCTGACAGTCCAAGCAGCCCTCCCAGGGCCACTGCCTTCCCTTCCCTCCACCTTACAGAGCTTGACTGTATTGCTGCACGCTCAGCACCCCCCCCCCAAGACACATCCCTCAGCGCAGCCAGACTCAACCCCTCTGGGGAACGCCGCCTGTGTGCCCCTTGTGTGCACCGCACACGCCCTGGATGTGCTCAGAGCACCCGCCCCTCTGCCTCGGACACTCATGGTGCAGTCGGCAGTGGCCGACTGGCTTCCTCACCGACGGGGAGTCCCCTGGGGCAGGGCTGTGCCGTCCTGACTGACCATGCTGCTGCCCAGAGCAGGAGCTGGGACTAACCCTCAGGCTAGTCACTGCATTGCAATGACCTTGACCAGTTCCAACATCTGCTCCCTCCAGGAGCTGGGCCTCCAGCCTCTGCAGGTGGGGGTGCTCTCCTGAGTCGTCACTGGGGAGTCCCGGGCGACCTTGGTGCTTCCCACAGCCCTGTCATTGCCATGCATGGTCACCACGAACTGGATCGTCATCTCTGTCTCTGCTCGTCCAAGACTCCTTCCGAGCAGGGACTCTCATCCATTCTTTACATCGATCACAACACCAGTCGCAGAAGCATCACCTGGCTGGGACTCAAAGCTCCTGGCCGAGTGGGGGATTCTTTATTCAGTCAATGTCTGCAGTCCCTCAATCTGTATGCACATTGCTTTCCCTACATTAGAGTGAAAAAACTAACCAGTCGACAGATCTTCCAGCCCCTCAGAGTGCAAGCCGGGCCGCGTGCCACAGAGCCTTGAGCTCAGGGACCGGAGGCGGGCGCACAGCAGCTCTGAGACCAAGGAACGTGGTGGCACGGCAGGATGGCAGAGCAGGCAGGACCAGGGCCGTGCAGCTGAGGATGGAGGTGCAAACAGCCAGAGGTCCAGGAAACTCGCAGACGTGGCCGGCGGGAGCCTCAGCCGGGCTCCGTGTGCGCTGAGCTAAGTCTTCATGCAGCACGGACCATATGACCTCGGGGAAGCCACTTTCCTCTGTCACCCACGGGACAGCACAGCGGGTGCCTGTCTCTCAGATTGTGTGCGGGAGTCACATGCTCATGGGCGAGGACGTGCTCCGTCCTCTCAAAGGGACTCCGCCATGTGGTACCTCAGTGGGGGTGGGGGACCGAGGACCGGGGGAGAGCAGACGGAAGTTCCTGTCTCTTCTGGCGGAAAAGGGGGCATCAGCCCACAGCCACGTGGAGTCCCTGGGGCTGCTGGCACGTTCAGTGGGGAGGAGGTGACCAGAGTGTGAGGGAGGGGTTGGGAAAGGTGGGCAGGAGAGGCAGCTACACTGTGTGTGAAGTGCACAGGGTTGGTGGCGGGGGGGCACCAGAGGGTCTCAGGGGAAGGTGAGGGGCAACCGAGGAGCGAGGAGAGCTGGGCACTGAGGAGACTGAAGGGACAGAGCAGGAAGCTCAAGGGTCCCCCTGGGAGGTGTCAGGTCCCTCCGGTGAGAGGTGCCTCAAAGGGGACCCCTGGCCATAGTGCTGGGGGGGGCAGGGCAAGGTGGGGTGCAAGGGGCTCCCACAGAAAGTGGGGCTGTGCGTCCCCAGTGTGCACAGTGTGTCACTGTGTCCCAGCGAAGATGGGACATGGCTTGCTGTTCCCTGCTTACCAGAGCTAATCAGTACAACATCCTCACGGGGCTGGGGGGGGCAGGGGCACAGGACCCAAGTGGCCATCTGTGCAGTTGGATAAAGAAGACTGACCCGGAGGGGGGGACGAGGCGGCGGTTGTCTGCAGCTGGGTGGGGCACTTAGGATGGTTAACGCGGGAAGTCTCACGTCACGTGTATTTTACAACTTTAAAGGTAAGGAACGAATACATAGAACCCGTGCGCTAAGGAGAGTCGGCTGCACTCTCTCCCAAAGGGGCGTAGAAGACAGGCGCGGTGGGCCCCCCAAAGAGCTGCCGGCAGGAAAAAACCCACAGCAACCAGAGCTGCAGGAAGTGCCCACGCCAGGCGCTCTGATCAGGTGACAGCCCCTCTTCCTTCCAGACATCAGCCCAGGGCACCCTCCCGACTCCCTCGCAGCGGGTGTGGCCCAGCAACCGGAAGCAGGTGACAGGGCCCCCCCAGACCAGACAGGATAACCTCCACCTGTGCCCTCCCAGCCGGCCGGAGGGCAGGCACTCGTGTCCAGGGGGCTTTGGGAGCCACAAGATAACAGAGCTCAGGCCCCCGCACACGGTGTGGACACCATTTCTGACTTTGTATCAGCAAGAAAAAACAGGTCTATTGTGTGCAAGCCGACATACTCTTGGGGGGAATCCCTCGCAGCAGTTGTTCTGGCCTTCATAAACGCGTGGGTGGCACTGGGGTGTACCCAGGAGCCCACCCGCTGTGCTTTTGGATCATGGGAGTGAGAATCCCAAGGAGAGGAAGGGGAGGAGCCGGGAAAAAGCAGAGGCTGGCAGCCCGCATCTACGGTCATCTTTCAGGCCGGGTCCCACAATGAAGGTGACACTGTAAGAACGTGGCTTTGCACAAAGCATCTCGAGCATTATGACCTGGTCAGTCCATCCTGTCTGCTGCTCTTGGTCATGACATCTAACCTGTCCTTGGCTTTGTGTTTATAGCCACACAGAAAAATACCAGCCAAATTTCTGTAACTCCAAGCTCCTTCTCTTGCTCTCTCTCTTTTTCCTCCAATTTTTTTGTTCACTGTGGTGAAATGTTTTGTGAGAACTGCGTTCCTCTCTGAGCCACTGCCTGGGCCGTCGAGAACTAAATGACAGACACAGGGAGACACTAACCGGAGGGGACTTTACAGGGACAGCTCCAGCGCTGACTCGGGCGGCCGGGAAGATGAAAGGAGCTGGAGGACTGGTGGCCGTCCGGGCCACGTTAAATAAACACTCTGCTCTCCCTTCCTCCCCAACAGGCATGGTAGCAGCGCCTAGCTCATTCCGGGCTCCTGTCAGTTCCTGTTATTGCTTGAACATTCTGAGATGTCCAGATGAGTCCGAGGTCAAAGGACAGTCACTAAAGGCTCCAGTCTGCAGAGACTCTGAAGCCATTCAAGCAAAGACAAGTATAAACAGGATTTATTATAAATGCTATTAATATTTTTATTATTTTAAGCACATAGGTCTGTCCAGGGCTTGCAAACTTTGTTTTTGAGTCTCGGTCATAAATCTTCGGGCACGTTTAAGCCCTCATTAGAACACCAATGAGAGGCTGAGCACGAAAGCCAATCTGCAAAAGGAGTGGCTCCCTCGTATGAAATTCCACGCCAGTGTCCAATAGCCACACCTCATCTTCGCTCAAGTCCTTCATCTGAAAGGCTCAAAGCGCTCCTGGTGATGCTGGCTCCTTCCAAATCCCTGCAAGCCGGGGAGGAGAGTCCCCGTCCGCAGGCCCTGTGGCCACTGTGGCCATGGCTGAGGTCGGACAGAGTCCCCATCTTCGTTCCAGGTGGCTGTGGGTGACGTTTCCCGGATCACAGCTTCACCTCTGGCCCAGAGAAGGGGAGATGAAGCCCAGTGGGCAGGAAGTGCCGTTTCAGCCCCAAGGGATGGGCAGGAAAGCTCAGCCTTCGGATTTAGACCCACACCTGGCTTTCAACAAAGTATCTTAACCTCTTCGGGCTCAGCTTGCTCATCCGTAGCAGAGAATGGAGGCTGATACTATAGTTTCTGACACACAGCAGGCACTCAGTAGAGACTTGCTTGGGGGTCCCAGTCCGTGTCGTCCTTCACAGCCCTAATGTCACTGGAGCTTTGAGGCTCAGCAATGGCTCATCTGGTGAGTGCCTGGGTGGGAGTCCCCACGGGCACCGCCCACCAGCCGTTCTGTGAGCGTCCCCTGGGTCCCCCTGCTGCGGAGAACCCTGTGTCCGACACCAGTGCTGCCCAAGCCGCTTGGGCTTCGCCAGGGAACAAGTCCAGTATTACCGCACGTAAACGCAAGTCCCCAGCAGGAAAGACTTACTTCCGTGCCGTTGCAACCCCCACCCCTTGGCACACCAGAGCTGGTTTCCCAAATCCCACGATGTCCTGTATTTATGAGCAAATGAACTGTGGCACTCTGTTCGACACCAAACACTACGTGATTAGGTAGAGACTGGTTGAGAAAAGTCTTTCCTATATTGTCTCGTGAACACTGGAACGTGCTACTGTGCTCTCTGGATCTGTCTGGATTATTTTTGGAAGGCAGATGCTTAGTCTTTTCAACTATTTGACAGTGACATATTACATCTCTGATTATAAATGTCACATTTCCAGTAAGTTTTTCATAACTTTACCAAAAACCCAGCCAAACCACTTATCAATCAAGAGTTACAAGTCGAAAGGAGTCCCTATTCCCTGGATTTAATTAAAAAAAAAAAAAAAAAACACACGACTTCTAAATTTCCTTGGAAGGCAGAGCTGGTGACAGGACTTCCTCAGGACCTCGACCAGTCGGGGGTCAGCAGGGCGGGGGAGGGGCTTCCCCGCAGGTGGAATTGACACTTAAGACACTGGTGTCTGACAGCTGTGAATTCTACTCGTAAGGCTCTTTCAGAAGGTCTCTCAGAGCTCAGTCACCCTTGCTTTGCCCGCGGTCAGCAGGTGAAACGCGGCAAACAGCAAGTGGGTGCACATGAGCTGGAGAAGGGTCGCTATGGCCCTCGGCCAAGAAGCCAGCAAACCAACGCCCCCGTTCTGCACGGGGGTGGTGTCTCTGGCACGTGAGCTGATGCTCAGGGGCAGAGAGCACGTGCCAGGGTCCCTGGCCCCCACCTTTGGGCGAGGGTGGATGTGCGGTCCACACAGGACACACATGGGAACCTGTGAAGGAGGCAGCACTGACCACAGCTTTAAAAGAATCCAGAGAAGGGTGGAGTCGGCCTGGGGGAGAGCACAGAAAGTTCGTACAGGAGAAATCCTTTAAAATATTATAAAAACCAGAGCAAGCCCTGTGTTTTAGAGACAAAACAACAAATGTCTACAGCACGAGGCTTTGAAGTCATTGTGGGGCACATTTAAAAGGTTAAAACAATATTTTCTCAGGAGAGAAGCTTCACCACCCAGACCCAGGGGTCTCTGTGAGGCCCGAAGCTGAGTGTGCAGAAACCAGCTGGTGGTGCAGAAGGAAAGGGCTTGACGCGCCGTGTCCGAAATGCACTGCTTGGTTTGAGGCCCCTTTACACGCTGCTCGGTGACATGGTGAGGAGGTGAGGAGCGGGCTCTGCGGCCCCCTCAGCAGTCTTAGGCTGTCCCCCACCCCCGCCCGCCCTCCCCACCTGTCTACCAGGTGTGCTGCCATCTCCCAGCAGAAGGCTCTCTCCTCCCAGGAGGGTCCGAAGAGACCACCTGTGACCAGGATGCCAGCAGGGCTTCCTGACTGCTCCGCTCCTCACCCCGGTGGGGAAGAGGGCCAAGGCCATGACGAAAGCCACGAGCCAGGACCCTGCAGGGGAGCAAACACGCACCCACACATGTGCTGCCAGAGCCCTGGGGTCGGACAGACACTGGCTGGGATTGAAGGGGCACCAAGATGACCCCCAGCATCTCTCGCCCACGGACAAGAAGAGCCATGCAGCTCTCAGGAAAGCACTTAGTTGCAGGGAAGGAGCGCGGGTTTTTCCGCGGACAGGACGTGAGTGAGCATGACACTATGTATAACGGTGTGCTTTGAAGGCCCCAAGACAAGGCCCCAAACCCCCTCCCACCAACAGGCAAGCAATGCAGGACGGTGAAGGGAGGCTAACGGTCGCCTTTCCCCCAAGTGAAAAACGGGGTAATAACATGCCCACCAGCCAAACACAGCCCGTGATGTGTGTCCAGGTAAGTGGTCATTGACAAACCTGTCCTAGATCAAAGATGGGAGAGAATGGTTTTCAGAAACAGAGACTCTGTTGTCATTTTCTGGTGCCATTCACAGTGTAACAACTACAAACATGGCAAACTTTTGTAAGTTTGATTTGCATTATTATCGACATTTTCTCCAGCTCGGCCTCAGGTCTAGACTCCAGATGCCCACAAAGCCATCGACCCAGCCCTGATCGGCAGCGTCGCAAACTTCCAGGGCAAACAAGCCCCCACACAGCATCATAGGCCGCAGAGCAGCCCCGCGTCTGGTTGCACTTGCCTCACACAGATGCGAGAGACACACGGGGTCTCGGGCACGGACAGCAGGAGAGCGCGGTAAAACCACAGGGAAGGGGTGGGGTTTTAGGATGTGTTACCTTTGCGTTTGATATGATTTTTACTCATGAATTGACATAATGTAGTTTTTAATGATGGCTGTGTTTAATAACTGGTTCACAAATTCCTGAAAACCGAACCTCGGCCCTCAAGAACCAGGACAAGCCAGATCCAGCATGCCTTGAGGCTCAGCTCTCCTCTCGCCTGGCCCTGGGCCGACAGATGCCCTCAGCCGTCCGGTCCACAGAGACCGGCGTGCTCCAGGCACCTGCAGCCAGAGACTCTCGGCTGGTTACAGGGCTCCCTGACAGCTGGGGCGGGCGGGGCAGCTCCTGCTGAGCCAGGATTGAGCCCCCACCTCTGAGGACCAGCCTTCTGGCCTAACCAGCACCCTCACAGCCCCCACGTGGGCTTCCCACCCTGCTGGGAAGGGTTTCCAGCGTGGGAAACAGAGCCCCGCCCCGCCACAGTCCCTTTAAATGCCTCCAGGAGGGAGAATGTCTCAGCAGCTGAGCCAGCTGCTGACCCCTGGGAACTCAGGAGGGTGCCAACAGCTCACAGGCCCTCCTGCCATCTGGGGAGCCCCTGTGTCACTTTGTGAAGCTGCCCGGGTGAAATGGGTCTTGTCCCGGGGAGGAAGCGGCTGTGGGATGCCATTCCCACAGCAGTGGGCGCTGAGCCTGGCCTCTGGGGTGGGGAGTGGCCTCCTCGGAGACCAAGCTCCAGAGGCTGGCTGACTTTCTGAGGCGGCCATGGGGCCTGAGGCAGCTCGGGAGGAGAAGCTTTGTCTCCTCCTACCAGGGTTTGGAAACCTATGCAAAGGTTACCCTGTGTCTTTCCAAGCCCCTCATCTGTCTTCAAAACAACCCTGGCAGAGGAAACAAAGATGGTTTGGGAGCAGGCGACGAGGGCGGGAATGGACGACAGCCTCCCCTGGGGCTGGGGGGGCTGGGACAGAACCAGCCAGGTCGACCAGCCCACCGCCATGTGTCCTGCAGACGCCCAGACAAGGGTGCTGCTGAAGTCCCCTGCTCTGCATGAAAGTGGGGGTGAGGCCAGGAGGGGGCATAAGCGGGGCTGAGGGGCAGGGGTGTGGATGCAGTTGAGATGGGAAAGGGGAGAAGGCTGGACGTGGAGAAATGGCGGGGAAAGCAGGGGTGCAGCCCACCCGAAGCCTGGTCTGACGCACATCCTCTCAGGGGACGTCGAACCCCTCAGCTGTGCATCCAGAGTTGATTAAAAACCTGCCACTCCCCATAATTGGACCTCATTAGTGAGTCCCCCAGGGTCCCTGGGCTCTGAGGAGGCACGACGAGGGTCCAGGAGATGAGAGCCCAGGAGGCTGTAAGGTCCCAGGTGGTGGAGTTAACTCCACTGAATCAGCTGGGAGGATGCGCTCTCAACACGCCTGGCGGGTTTTCTCTCGCTGGCTCTCCCTCACTTTTTAACCCCCACTTCCAGCACAGGCGAGGGCTGCCCGCACGCTCCGCAGCTAGCTGCTGGGCACTCGGGGTCTTCCCTCGCTGGCTTGGCGGGCAGGTGTGATTCCAGCAGCTGAGCAGAGTCCCAAACTCTGAGTTGGGACATCAGTTTTGGTTTGCTGCCACCCCTAATCAAGAGTGGTAAGTGGCAAGCCTGCCAGGTTTCTAATGCACCTCATCTTTTCCTAGTAGAACTGAGCCACAAAGCACCCGAGGGTCAGGTACCTGGGAAGCAACGAGAAGCACAGGCCACCCTGGGGAGTCAGCTTCTGAACAAGAAAGGACAAGGCTCAAACGCGGGGTTTTGCCAGAGCTCCAAGCGGCTCGTTCCCCTAGGACTTGTATCTTGAACAGTTCTTCCTTTTCCGGGCATTTCAGGGGGCCCTGGGTGTGGTGAGACCGATGCATATGAGGCACAGCAACACCAGTCTCCATCCCCACGGGGCCCAAGGCCCTTGGTCCTCCAAGGGGGACGTGCGCCATGGGGTCAAGGGCCTTGTCGCTGTTCGGGCTGGGCTGCAGAGGCCGGGGACTTGTGCAAAGACGGCCGACGTAACTGTACTTGTGATGATGTAGAACCGACACAGACACGCGCGCACACGCACATGAGCTACCACACGGACTTTAAAAGTTCTGCGAGGAAACTGGGGAAAGCTATCTCAGCCTACTCAGGCTGCCATCACAGAACACCCGGCGCGGGACCGCGCGTGCACGGCAGCAGTTCCCGGCTCACGGGTCTGCAGGCTGAGAAGTCCCAGGGCGAGGCGTCGGCACAGCTGCCCTCTGCTGGGGCCCACCTCCCAGTTCCTGCTGGCACCTCCGCCCTGGGCTCTCACGTGGTGCCAGGGGCCAGGGGTTTCTGCAGTGACTTTCCCAAGAGTCCAGACCCCTTTCTTGAAGGAACGGCCCTCGTGACCCCCACACCTCCCGCAAACCTTCTTCCTAACCCTGTCATCTTTTGGGTTAACATCTCAGAGTGTGAATTTGGGGAGGGGCGGGCACAAGTATCAGGCCATAGCAGTAGGGTGAGAGGTGAAAGGACAGAGGGGCTTCTATTTTTTATCTGTAATGTCCCTGTTTTAGTTTTTTACCAAGCGTATTTTCTAGTATTTTTAAATTAATAAATAAACGTTCAGCTCTGGCCATACGTGCTGGATGCTAACCCTTCTCTGGTGCCCAAGAATGCAGCCTCTCCCGAGACAAACCCAGGGCTCGCCCATCGGTTCCCATGACCCAGTCCTTCCCAGGTAGAGCAACTTCTGATAAATGGGGACGCTCCGTGTCAGAACGGCTGATGTCGCCTCCAGTCCCTTCCCCTGCAACCCCTTCACAAGGAGTGGAAAAAAGCTAGGGTCCAGGGAGCGGAAGTGGGGTATGACAGAAGTGCCACCCACTTCCTGTGCTTTGTCAAGGTGCTGGCCCTGCTGGGTGGAGAGCAGGTGTGCAGAGGTCAGCAGGCGCTAGGACACCCGCCACAGTGACACCAGCGGGCCCTGCTCCCCACAGACCCACTGTGAAGAGCCCTGCCCCAGGATAGGACTCCAACCACAAGGCATTCCGGAAAAGGCAAAACTACGAAGACAGCAGACACATCGGTGGCTGCTGGGGTGTGTCGGGGGCGGGGATGGCCAGGCAGCGACCCAGGCTCACTCAGCATGTCAGGCATTCAGGGGACCCGTGAGAAGGCGTGCACAGGGCTCCACTCCCAAACACCAGCTCCCTGCCATTTTCTGCCTCTCGCAGAGCGGCGTCCCCACCCCCTCTTTACCTGCCCTCCTCACCGCCTCTGGAACACTGATGAGCGCATTTCTTTCTGTTTTCACAGAAATTTGGACAGAACCATGAAAGATGTGTCACAATCAGGGTCTCAGGACCCTCAGACGCACTGTAAGAACCATACCTCCCAGCAGGGCTGTCTCCGGGCCTCGCCTCTCTGCTCAGCCGCCGTCCACGTCCGCCTCTCTCCACAGTTCCTGGTCTCTGCAGCCCCATCCACTGCGGGGCGTGCTGCCCCTTAGGGTCCAAGTGTCCAGCCGCATAGGAAGACAGCTGGCTGCCTCAGGACCTGAACCTCAGATTCCTGGGGAAGTGTCAGATCAGCCAGGCGGAAGAGGGTGCTGGAGCAGTAGGTCACACAAAAGGGGAATGGCCATGGTGAGGCACCCTTGGGTGCTAGGCCTTACAGAATGGATAAGGACTATTCCTCTGAGGATTTGAGGTCTGCGTATATTTTCAAAAGGACTATGTTTTGCTTTGCTTTGTTCTCATTGAAGTGAAACAAAGTGCAGACACTGGCATCGGACTGATCTGGTTTTGAAGCTTGGCTCCGTCACTCAGTGAAACCTGGGCAATGTTGAGAGTCACTGAGCCTCTCTGGCCCTCCGTCCCCTCCTGAGGGAGGACAGGGGTGGCCCGTCCAGAAGGGGATGTGTGCGGGGTTCTGCCTACCCCTCGGGGCTGGTAGTCAGTGCCAAGTCTTCCTCATGCAGGGAGAGTCGTCTTACCACAGCCCCACCTGGCAAGTCACCCCTCGTGGGCTCTTTCTGGGCCCCCAGGACCCTCCGAGTAAAGTTCTGTCTCCTCATCGAAGCCCCTAAGGCCCCTCTGTTCTCTGCACTGCTCCCCCTATCACCAAACCACGGCAGCTTCCCGCCCACTACCACCACCCCGTGGGCCTCAGGTTTGCCCCCTCCCCCCCGGAGCGGTACTCCCAATAGGCTTCCCTGGCCATCACCTGTGCCCACAGCCAGACTGTGTCCCTTCTGCGTGCTCCCAGACAGGAACCTCCTTGGCTTTCCTGGGAACCAGCCCGAGCAGCCTCGACAGTTTTAGAGATCCTACATGACAAGACAGCTTGCTAGTTTCTAGAAGGTGCAATCATCCTCCGCCCAGCTGGCAGTCAAGGTGAATGCCTCTCCAGAACTTCCACCAACAGTCTCAGCTCTGACCCTAGAATGACCCTCAAAACACAGGAAACCTGAGTCAGTCACCCTGTCCCACATCCAAAATCTCTCTGACACCCCCTTCATCAAGAGACGCAGTCCTGGGAGTGTGTGTCATCCCACGATGCTCTCTGGTTTGTCTCTGTTCTCCTCAAAGCTTGGTGCTTCCACGTGAGGCCAAACACCACCCATCCTGACAGCTCACAATGACCTGTCCAGCCTGAGTCTCAGTGGCTTTCTCACTCAGGTGAGCTGCCTCCCCCCTGGGTCCCGTGGAGCTTCTGGTCAGCCAGCTGCAGGTCCCCATCACGGGACCTGCTGTCCTGCCCAGTCCCGTCTCGCCCCCTTCCCAGACTTAGACACTGGTGATTGAGGTTCCAAGACAAGCCTGGCGCAGGGTCAGGAGCCACCTGGAGATCTGTGACCTTGGTCGAGGGCGGCTCAGCAGTTCATCTGTCCACAGCGCTCCGAAGGGCAGCCGTACCTGTGCTCGCAACAGCAGGAAGCATGCCTACGCACACCCAGAGCCTCCGTGCCTGGCTCTGCGCTGACCGGCGTGAGTGTGATTCCTCACTAGTGCCCACAGCAAAGTCCCTGGGATTTACAGACGAGGAAACTGCAGGTCCCAGCGATGAAGAAATTTAATCATGAGCTCAACAGAATGGAGGGTTAGGTTAGACAACAAAGCAGTTAGGGCTCAGAGCACCGCAGATACGGCAGCTGGAGATCCCCATGTCTCCCTTCTATAACAAGGAGTCTCCTAGTTTTAAATTCCCAGAGGCCAAACTTGGCCTCATTGAAATAGAGAAACCTCACAGGCAGGTGCAGCCCGAGGGTGCAGAGCAAGCCCACCTCTCAGGAACTTGCCTTCTCGGGTATTCAGGTCCCTTGATGAGATGACCAGAAGCCATACAGCTTTCGCCTCGCCCACCCCGCTGCGTTTGTTCACCTGAGTGCGGCGTGAGAACCGAATCTGCAGGCTCACCAAGCCTCGGCAGACGTTTGCTGTCTCCTTCACAGACAGGACGGAGAGGCTGTATCTTGTCCACGCGGTCTGACATCAGAGCTGCAAACTGTGGCAAGACTTTTCCCTGTTTATTTAACATGATGCCCAGAGTTCCTTACCTCCCGGTTTAAAGGGCAACAAGGACTCGCCTCCACAGCCAGACCATGAGGAGAGAGACTGGCACTGCCCGTGTCGGTGGCCACATGAAGAAGAGCCCGGGAGCCTAGGGGCCCCTGGTGACGCAGGCCAGCTTGACTGGCAGGTAGAGCGGGTCCCATCATCACCGTGCAATGAAGAGCACTTCATCCACCAAACCTTTCCCCCACTCCTGGGGCTCGGGGCACCCAGGGCCGCCCGCCAAGCCCTGGGGCAGAGCTCCCTGTGGACGTCTCTGAGGGTTGAACTTGGGTCTCGCCTCACTTGCTCTGAAGCAGGATCACACATCCGACTGCTCAGTGTGTGGCTTCCCAGATTTGGAAACATGCTTGATGTGGGTACGGGATGGAGACAGGGGAATTCTTGTGGCCTAGGGGGCAGAGGAGGGCTCCAAACACAACATAGGGTTTGGCAAAGCCCAGCAGCATTGTGCCACGACCTTTCCCTTTGCTGGTAAGCCCAGGCGCATCTCAAAGGGAGCTCAGTCCTCACTCCAGGAGTGACCACGCTGCAGTCAACGTATGCAGTGAGGTCAGCCCTACGATCTGATGCCTAAAACAGTCCCCTCCCCCAACTTTTTGCTTTTTTTCCCATCCACTGCCTACTTCTCTGTCACAGTCCTGTTCCTTTCCCCCGAGACTGCCCTCTGGTCTTCCGTGAGCAGTCTCACCCACGGCAGCCCCTAGTCCAGGACAACGCAGCACTCACTGCCAGTGGGGGCCAGGCCCTGTGCGGCCCGTGGCATCGGCTGAGCTGCCCCCACTGCCTGTACGTGCACAGCACAACTCTCAGTGCGGTTACTAAGCTGCCAGGAGAGGAAGTCGGTGCTGTCCCTGCCCAGTGCACTTGGGGCGCACACAGTTCTAAATTTTTTGACCCAGAAGTGGGGCAGACAAGAGGCCACAGACACAGCCACCCAGCTGGGACTGGATGTGGGATGTGGAGTCTGTCTGCCACGGCTGACTCAGACATCTAGGTGGCCTTGCTGGCCAGCAGGGAGGCTTCACACGTGTTTTCTGAACTTGGAAAGGGAGGAAGGAGGGGACAGATGTGCCCAGATTTCCAGGTTCTAGGTAGCACCACACACCAGTCGGGCCTGTGCCAAACACACCGACCCAAATCGCCGCCTCTGCCCTGCAGGGGTAGACTCTTCAGCCAGGTCACAGTCTACAGATGGCACCTCTCTGCTGGACCATACCGCTCCGCATTTCCCACGCCTTCCACTGACAGGGCTCTATCCACCTCGTACGCAGCCTTTGTTCCTCCCGCCGAGATGAGAACTGGCCCACCCTCCGCGGGCCCCCTGGAGGCAGAGGCACCCCTCTGCACAGCACCTGCCACACTCCTGTGCACGGACAGCAGTCCCTCTGCCCCGCAGCAGGCTGCTCGAGGCAGAGTTAGTGGCCACTGGGCGAAGGAGCAAATGGCCATTGATTCTTGACCCCACTTCAAGTGGGAATTCCAGTGGAAGCTGCTGTCCTATCCAGTAGAAGGGCGACCACGTGGGCCTTCTTGTATCTGCCGCAGCTGCAACTCTGGGCTGTGTCCACAGGTCTGAGTGGTGGTTCCGTGGGGGCGACAGCAAGGTGCGGCAGCTAGATAGGAGGGGTGGGGCAGGGCGCAGCCGACAGGGACAAGCTCAGTAATCTCAGGACTTCACTTGCAGCCAGAAGAGTAGAGGACAGAGTCTCCACTCAGATGAGAAAGAAGCAAAAGGGGAAGTGCTGGCCAGACAGCCAAAGGGCTGGGCCCTGGCCTCCATGCCAGCCTCTGCTCCATGTCATTCGGGGTCCCGAAGCTCAGTTTCCCTCCGTGGCCTGTACTGTTCCTCGGACCCTTGTCATGCGGCAGCAGAGCCGACGGCCATAGCTCTGTGTGTGTAACCCACCCAGTCAGCAGCCTTGCCAAAAATAGTCTTTCCCAAAACTTCCCCCAGATCTTCCAGGGTCGACTGTGATGTGGCCCAACCCGTGTCCCATCTTCTCCACACCCCACCCTCACAAAGCCAGGAGGACAGAGGGCTGGCCAGAGAGCCGTGGTCACCAGGAAACCAAGGGGCCTCCAAGGGCAGGCTGACCCCACTGACACCACGTACAAGTAGAGAAGGGGTGGCCCTCCAAGGAAAACCAAAGCGTTGTTACCAGGAAGAAGAGTGTGGGTGCTGGGCAGGGGAGAGAGCCCGTGTCCCCGCCGGGGGCTCTCTCCAAAGCCCCCCTCTTCATTTTTTGTTTGTTTAAGGATTTTATTTATTTTTAGAGAGAGAGGAAGGGAAGGAAAAAGAGGGAGAGAAACATCGACGTGTGGTTGCCTCTCAGAGGCCCCCAGCTGGGAACCTGGCCTGCAACCCAGGCATGTGCCCTGACTGGGAATCGAACCAGTGACCCTTTGGTTCGCAGGCCAGCACTCAATCCACTGATCCACACTGGCCAGAACCCCCTCTTCATAGTGAAAGACCCCTGACCCACACCAGAGCCCCCGGGCCACACGATCAGCGGCATTCTCGGGGTACCTCTCTGAGTGGCTACCCACACGATGGCACAGACAGAACACGGGGCCCCAGTTCCAAGTTCAGCTGAGACTGGGAGAGAAAGGAGCAACCAACCGGTTCCGGGTCCTGAGCAGGACAGCGGGGGAGGAGGGAGGGAAGACGCCCGGATGTCAGCGGCGGAACCACGGAGCAGCTGAAGAGGAAGCGGCTCCCTCTCGTGTGTCAGTCGGGCCTTGTGAGGAACAAGGGCGGCACCTTCTCGGGAGCCCCAGCTGCTCCTAAGCCTTTCCAGCCACCCCCAGGGAAGAATGAGGCTTTCACGGCGGGCGTGGTGTCAGCCTGGCGGCCGCCCAAGCCCAAACAGTGTCCCATTGAGGGGCCCCAGGGCCAGCCGGGTGCCTCTCCCTTCCCCTGCTTCCCTGAATGGGCCATTTGTGGGCTGAACAAGGACCGGGAGACACCCTGCCACCTCCTGTGAGGCCGCAGCTGCGGGCCTCCTCGGGAGCGCCGCCGGCTACGCATCCCTGCCGAGGCCAACGAGGGGAGCACGGGATCCGGGAAGGGTCCCCAGGAGCCTCGGTACGAGAGAAATACTCCAGTTCTCTCCCACCTCCTAGACCTCTCTGCCAGCTTTTGGGGTGGCAGCTCTGCACCCCCAAAACACTTGGTGCCCTGCCCGCCTGTGCCCCAACCCTCCTTGCTGGCTGGAGAGAGAGGAGAGAGCAGGGACGACCCCACCCTGTGGCCGAGTTTATGGTCAGGGCCGCACTCAGCCTGGCCTCCACGCCCACAGCTACTGCGGAGCCGAGCGACCCAGCCTGGGGGAGAGGGCCAGACACTCTCGCCCCACACCAAGTGGCAGCCTTGTTCGCACTGACCGTTCAGTCCCGGAACAGTGCCAGAGGAGCTTCTCCTGTGCCCCAGGGAGTTGGGTGGGGAGCCTTGTCCCGGCTGTGTGCTCCGTGGGTACAGGGCTTCCCCGGTGTGCAGGGACCTCAGAGACACGAGCTGCTATTCCTCACCTCTCCCCGTGGAAGCCTGTGACTGCACGTGGGAGTCTCCCATGCTAAGGACTGGCCTCGGTCTGCAGGTTGAAGAAGCCTGCCATTTGCGGGAAATGTGCTGACCTACACACTTCTCTGGGCTCGGGACAACAACCTTACAAGGAATTAATATTGTGATGCGATGCAGGTAAGCCTGTCCTTCCCAGAGAGACAGCTGGGATACAGGGGACAGCCCAGCCCCGGAGACAAACTGCGCTGACTGGACCGTGGACAGAATGTGAAGGGGGATCCCAGGTGGCCCCCCACGTCAGCCCCTGCACACCCTCTTCACAGAAGCTGGCTCTCTGCCTCTCTTCTGTGCCCAGTCCATTGGACAGATCTTAGTCCCTGGAGAACCCTCCCTGTACCAGCCTCCAGATCCCCCCCACCCGGTGTGCAGCCACTGCCCCTGGTCCTGCCCTAGGGCTGGACGCCCCCATTCCAGGAGCCCTGACCCTTCAGACGAGTGCATCCTCCTAGCCTTTCCTCATTGGGCTAGTGCACGTCTTCTGCAATTCCCACCACTGTTGCCTGCTTTCTACCCGCTAGCTGGCGGTGTGCAGACACGCTCGGGTTGTCTTGGGCCCTTGCAAAGGCAGGAACGCGGGTGAGGTTTGGCCCACCACCATCCTTGGGGCAAGGGTCTCTGGAATGCGCTCCCCAAGGTGACGGGCACTAAACTTCCTGGTGAGAAACTCACGAGACTTCCCACGTGAACTCAGTTAGCCCACCATCTCCAGTTGATCGGGTTTTATTTTTAACCCAAGATCTAATATTCATCTTTTATTCAACTTTAATTTATCCCCTTAGCTTTGGTCCATCAATCTAATGTGTGGGGTTCTTTTAGGAATGTCAATTCAGTGAGTGGGATCTCCCACGTTTATATAACCTATAAATACCAAAATATGACTTATGGATCCTCATTCAAATTGTCAGCAAGAGTGAAGGCAAACCTGGCACACTCAGACCAGGGGTCCGGATACCCTGTCAGAGAGGTCAAGACGCAGGGTTGCAGCCCCGCCCCCACCACAGGGACAGAGGCCCAGCCCTAAGAGCTCAGTCCTGCTTCCAACCCAGGGACCCCCTAGCAAAGAAAACCGCACTGTCGGACATCAGGACACGCGCATGCGCCTGCCCCCGCTGGTTTCAGATAGGGGAGCTTAGCATTGCTTTTCCTACTTCGAGAAAATAGGAGCCTGTGGGTGCAGCAGACGCCTTGACCTTTGGACCTAAATTATGCATTAGGTAACCGTCTCTAATCTTTAAAGGAGATTATTTTTTATCAAAACAGCCTTCCCGCCAAAACCCTAGGTGCTCCTTTCTAAGACACATTCCCCGGTGAAAGTCTGCACAGCCAACGCGGCATGGGAGCCTCATGCCCACACCACCTCTGCACTTCGGGGGTCTCCAAACCTGCCCAAAGAGACGCTGCTTTTCCTCCCCGGAGAACACCAGAGCGCCTCCGCACATGGCCCGCAGACGCTGGCTGAATCCCAGGACCGGGCTGTGCGCAGCCAACCTGAGCGCTGCAGCTCGGCCGCTCTCGGGACCGGAGCTGCAGAAACAACGTCAGGCAGAGTCATGGGAAAGAGCAGGCGGGGCCCAGCCCAACGCGCCCCGCAGCCCTTCCCCAGCTTCGTGCCCAGCACGGGCTGAGTGTGAGCTGAAAAATGGATTAGATAATAACATGAGAATGAACAAGGCTTGTGGGGTTTCCACTGGAAAAAACTTCAGTGGAAATAAAGTCACAGCCAAGCTCATGATTTCAGCGCGTCCAATCACGGGACGCACAGCCAGCAGGGACCCAGGTAACTCAATCCCTCTGGACCCGAAGCCCCTCAGACTGTGTCCCTTTCCTCCAAGGTCCAACTACAAAGAGTGAGTACAGCTCACCGTGCCCACGTCGGCCTTACAAAGGGGAGTTTCTGCTGAATCGTTAGGTTGTACACTGGAAACTAATGAATGTCCTATGTCAACTGTATCACAAAAACTTTTTCAAAGAAAATTTCCCTCTTTAGAAGGGGTTTACTGCTCTTCAAAAGCCCTGTTCAAACTGTGCACTCCTCTCCATCATTCTGTTCTCATAAAATGTTACTTCCCTCACTCAGTTCCAATGGTGACACTTCCCCCCCAGTCACCAGATCTGTCCCTGTTAGCATCTCCCCACTCATCCCTCTGTTTTCTCTCGTTACTTCCCATGGAATGACAGACACCAGAGTCTTCCGGGCTTCCCGTCACACACAAACACAAGGACTGGTTTCAGCATTTCGCAGGATCGGCCAAGGCTGCTTCTCCTGGGGGGCTTCCTGCCACCATCCCTCCAAACCACTGCTCCTGCTCCTCCCAGTGAGCTCGGCCCTGCCACCCTCTCCTCCCCACCCTTTGTCCATCACACATGTGCTGATCTTGCTCTGTCCTCCTGTGAGTCACCGCCAGGCAGGGTCCTGCCATGTCAGACTCACACTGAAGGTTTGGAAATCTGGGAAAGAAAGCACAGTGTGAACTTTATCTCCAGCATCACTGCTGCTGTCTACCCATTGTCAGGGGTCCCTTCCTGGCCGAGTTACGGGGACGCCCTCTGGATGGAGCCCCAGGCACCACGTCCCCTCTCCCTGCCCAACAAGGGAACGTTAAAAAAATAAGAAAACCACCAACCAAAAATCTATGATAATTCGGCCATCCTAAAACACAGATATGTCTGTAGCCAGGATTTTCAGTAGTGATTTTTAAAATTTAACAAGCAAGAAAAAAATGTTTTCATGACATACAGATACAAAATTACCGGCATTTTTTAAAAAATCACAGTAGATCTATGTGATGTAATGGTATTCACTTCTTTAAGGTTACTCTACACCCTCTGAGCAGCAATTGCACCTTCCTTCAGGGATGGAGAAACCGTTTAGGTCGGTATATGATGCTAAAGAGAACCAGGGTTTGGGATTGTATACAGAGTATGATTTCAAGTTTGCAAAAGCCCCAGAAGGGAGAGCGCCAGATCACCCTGAGCCCGGGGGACTGCCATTCTCTGTGGAAGCCCCCCTGTGCTTAGAAAGCCCCCGGATAACTCCCGTCTTTTATGAGCATGCAGACCGCGGGGCTGACTGACACAGACACCTGCCTGGCAGATACGAGGCCACGTTCAGGCTGGAGCCGGCCCTAATCCCATAGACGTGCCTCCTCCCACAAGATTCAGCCCACGCCCACCCGCAGCCCCTCCCCACTGGGTGGCCAGTTGTTTCCCCCACCCCAGCCTGCACAGCCTCATTGGTGCTTCTCACCCACGAGTCAGCCAGGGCTGCAGCCACGCACAGCAGCCTTGCACTGAAGAGACTTTACTACGGAGACTGTTCACGCAGAAGCCGGGTGTAGGGGAACCACAAAAGGAGGTGCACACCCAGGGGAGACAAGAGGGCTCTGTGAGCGCCCTGGCCTGAGAAGGTGGCAGAAGGGGAGGTCCGGAAGCCAGGGAGAGGAAGGAGGGGGAGCTGATGGGGAAGGAAGGGGTGCAACCAGCGACAGCACACCCTTGCTGAGGGGCAAGGGCATCCATTCACGTTCCTCCCTCCCTCCAGGTATCTACACTGCTCATCCTTGGACAAGTGCACCCGGGAGCCAGGGCAAAGCGCCCTGTGACATGGTCCATGGGGGCAGCCTCCAGGAAGAACGCAGGGAGGATGGTGGTCGGACCTGGAGGAGTGAACCCAAGGCCCAGCACAGTGATGTAATTTCTGGACAGCAGGCATGGCCCCCGGGGCTGTGCCTGAGGATCTCTCCTTCCTTTAAAAGGGTCGAGCACAGAGAGCTCAAGGGGGCATCCCACACCTGGCCAAGTCCAGGTTCTTTCAAAGGGCCCCAGTGCGCAAGGCCTCCCCGGATGCTGCAGCTGGCTCCTCCCTCTTCCCGCCCTGCTGACCCACTTCCTCCCACATGGGCGCCACCCCCCCCCTTCCTTCCTTTTTCTTAAATCAGCAGGAATTCAGGGGTTATCGTACAGATCAGGCACCGAACTGAAGGGGGGACTGGGGGTAACCGTGGCACAGCGTGACGAACAACTCTGAAACCCTGACTAGGCATCGCTTCACAAACAGGCACCAACCCTAACCCTCCCCTGCAGAGGAAGCCCGTCTCTGGGGACCCGACCTCCTCCACGGTGCACCCGTCTCCCTCTGCCGACAACTCTCCAAACCCTAACTTGTCTCGATCTAACCCTGTAGACATTTTAATGCAACCATTAAAAAAAAATCAAACTGGCAAAATTTAAAAAACATTTTTTTTAATACACAGGGCCCAGCAGAAGCAATGCCTGCTTGAGTGCGTATAGTAGGGTACACGAACGTCTCGCATAAGGTGGACAGCAATTTGAACATTTCACCTAAAATGTCATATGGTGTGCTTGAGTGTGATAGTTACGTTACAGTACTATATGCTTATGATTTTGTAATAAAACATTTTTACGTAATGAAAAAGGGGCATTATTTGTGCCACACCTTGTATTTTATTGATTTGGCTATCATTGTCCCAATTTCCCCCTCTTTTTTGTCCTCTGCCTGGTACCCCCAGTCCCTCCAGCAATCCCATCCTTTAGTTCATGTCCGTGGGTCATGCATGTAAGTTCTTTGGCTTCTCCATTTCCTATACTGTTCTTAACCTCCCCCTGTCTGTTTTATACCTACCAATTATGCTTCTTATTCCCTGGACCTTTCCCCCTCTCTGCCTCCACCTCCTAGCTGATAACCCTCCATGTGATCTCCATTTCTGTGATTCTGTTCCCGTTCTGCTTCTTTGCTTAGTTCTGTAGACTACGTTGTTAACAGTTGTGAATTTGTTGCCTTTTTTATGTTTATAGTTTTGATCTTTTTTCTTAAATAAGTCCCTTTTAACATTTCACATAATAATGGCCTGGCGATGATGAACCCCTTTAGTTTTACCTTGTCTGGAGAGCACTTTATCTGCCCTTGGATTCTAAATGACAGCTTTGCTGGGTAGAGCCATTTTGGTTGCAGGTCTCTGCTTTTCATCACTTTGAATATTTCTTGCCAAACCCTTCTAACCTGCAAAGTTTCTTTTGAGAAATCAGCTGACAGTCTTATGGGAGCTCCTTTGTAGGTAACTCTGTTTTCCTCTTGCTGCTTTGAAGATTCTCTTTATCTTCAACCTTTGGCACTTTCATTATGACGTGTCTTGGTGTCCCACCTGTTTGGGACTCTCTTTGCTTCCTGAACTTGTCTATTTCCTTCACCAAATTAGGAAAGTTTTCTTTCATTATGTTTTTCAAATAAGTTTTCAATTTCTTGTTCTTCCTTTCCTCCTTCTGGCATCCCTATGATGCAGATGTTGTTATGTTTGGCGATGTCCCAGAAGCTCCTTATTCTATTCTCACTCTTGTGAATTCTTTTTTCTTCTTGCTGTTCTGACTGAATGCTTTTTTCTTCCTTATGTTCCAAATCGTGGATTTGATTCTCGGCTTCATCCCCTGCACTGTTGGCTCCCTGTGGATTTTTCTTTATTTCACTGAATGCAACTTGCATTTCTGCCTGGGTCTTTTTCACATTGTTAAAGTACCCAATGAGTTCTTTGAGCATCCTGATAACCAGTGTTTGAACTCTGCATCTGATAGGTTGCTTATTTCCATTCAATTTAGTACTTTTCCTGGAGTTTTGATCTGTTCTTTCATTTGGGCCATATTTCATTGTCTCCTCAATTTGGCAGCCTCCCTGTGCTTGTTCCTGCGTATTAGGTAAAGCTGCTTTGACTCCCTGTCTAAGTAGCGTGGCCTGTTGTAGAGAAGGCACTTGTCTGGATGAAAGTGGCTTCTTTAGATCCTTGGCTATCAGACTTCCAACCAGCTCAATTTTCTGATGAATCTGGGTGATGTTTGTTTTGTAGTCTAATCGTAATTCTTGCTGTAGTTGTGCACAGAGGTGAAGAGTGTTTACCTCCACCTCCATCTTGGCTGGAAGTCTCTTTTTATGCCCATGGCCAACCAGGAGGTCCAGGCGGCGGCCCCTCGCATGTGCTAAATGTTATTTTTCAGCTACAGCTGACATTCAGTGCCGTTTTGTATGAGTTTCAGGTGCACAGTACGGTGGTTAGACAATCGAACACTTTACAGAGTCATCCCCCTATTCCCAGTCCCCATCTGACACCAGTCACCACAATATTATTGCCTACACTCCCTATGCTGTGCTTTCCACCTCTCTGAATGTTCTGTAACCACCAGTCTGCACTTCTTAATCCCTTCCCCTTTGTCACCCAGGCCCCCAGTCCCAACCCCTCCTGCAACCATCTCTCTGGTTTCTGTCTATGAACTTGTTTCCATTTTGGTTTTTATTTATTTAAATTGGGAATTTTTTTAAAATAAAGTTTTCTTGAACAAAGGCCAGAATTTGGGTGAGGAAAGTGAAGCAAGATTGTTCACATGTAGGATAAGACCCTCTCTTTATCAGATCTGCTCTAACGTTTTCATACTTTGTTCATCATGGATTTTTTTTTCACTGACCTTGATTTTCATTTTATTTTTTTAAAGATTTTATTTACTTATTTTTAGAGAGAGGGCAAGGGAGAGAGAAAGAGAGGGAGAGAAACATCAATGTGTCGTCGCCTCTCACACACCCCCACTGGGGACTTGGCCTGCAACCCAGGCCTGTGCCCTGACTGGGAATCAAACCAGCGACCCTTTGGTTCGCAGGCCAGAGCTCAATCCACTGAGCCACACCAGCCAGGGCTGATTCTTAAATATTAGCTCTTGACCACTGAGTTTTTTGGAGTCCCCTTATTTCTGGATCCACAGCCATTCCCTGCTGCCCTCCCAGTCCTGGCCTGCCAGGGGCTCATCTTTCCTTACTAAGCGTGCCCACCAGTGCTCGTTTCCAAACTCACCAGGAGAGTCCCTTTCCCAAGCAGAATTCTGCCTCCAGCTCGTGCCAATTCTGAGAATATTTCTTTTCACTTCCCTCATCTGGACCATAAGCCCCTTCAGGATAGGAAATGAAGCTTCATCTGTTTCCACATCCCCGGTGTCTGGACTTGGGAGATGAATTACAAATATTTGCTGAAGACCGGACCCAGGGCAAAATCTGTAAGTGAGGTCAGCTCGTTAGTTGCTAGATCTCTTCAGAGCTTTTAGTTTTCAATGACTTAGCAAGCTGGCTGGCAAGGGCCTGGAGAGATCATTCACTTCCCACTGGAGGGCTAGGGCTATGCCCGCAGTGTGTTAGCAAGCAAGCCGCCCAGCTGGATGATTCTGACAGCATCCCAGGGGCCAGAACAGAGCAGAGATCTCCAGGGGGTCCAGAAAGCCCCCACAGGATCACAGTGCTATTCCTTCTCCCAAGAGAAATCTTGGGGCCTGGGATGGGGAGCTCACAACAGGAAGAAACACACAAGATGCAAAATGGGAAAATCACCGACACCCAACCTAACACCCTGGGTCTGAGCTGCTTGTGTTGGGAGTGAGGCACAGAGATACCAGCATCGAAGGGAGAAAATGCACCTGCCTGGGGAAGGCACGGGACAAAGACGGACAGGGGGGAGAGAGCACAGCAGTGTGAAGGAAGCTTGCTTCTTCACGGTGAGCTCATTCTGTACAAGGCGCGAGACGCCCAGAGAGCTGACAAGGGTCCTTTCACCCCTGTGCCAGGACTGTTTGGCTAAAGGACATCTAGGGTGACATGCCTCAAACAGCCAACACTAATCTCTCCTCCCGGAATAGCCCAGAGAACCCGTGGAACCTGACAGGCCGCCTTTCAGAAACACCTTTGGAATTCTTTGTCCCGTTGGCTGACACTGAACCGTCTCTTCTGGCACCTCTCCGGTGAGCCGATCTTCGTCCTCAACAACATCCCCCGGGAGACCCACAAACCCCCCAATCTGTCCTGTGGGCGACACTGGCAAGGTCCAATTAGAAGAAGCACATCCCAAACAGACCAGGCACACATTCACACAGTTGCTCCTTCCTTACAGCGTCCCCCTGGTGAAAAGAGGTCAAACTGACCTTGAAGAGGAAATGTCCTGTTTTGAACCGTTACCGTGGCAACGCCAGCCCTCTCTCCCAAGGCACCTGCCCCGGGGTTCGCACCTGCCAGCTGGTAGCAAGAGTGGCCCAGTTCCCTGTCACTGGGCTTGTCTCACCAACAAAGGTGGCAATAGTGCCAGCTGGCTTCATGCGATGGATACCTGCCCACTAAGCACTGGCCCCGGGATCGGGGACTTTTCAAAGGCCAGCCAACAGCTGGCAGGCAGGCCCCGCCAGGCCGCTGTCACCCTGGGCTGAATGGGAGACAAAGGCTCGTCTGTGACACAGATTTCCCCCCGCCCCTCAGTGTCCCTTCCTTTGGGAGGGCCGTGTGGCTGAAGGTGCCTTTCTCGGGTTTTGTGTTTTCTGTGGCCCCTGCCTGTGCTTGCGGGGCAGAGGCGCTCCCCCGTCCTGGGTCTTGTCCTGGTGCCGATCCGAAAGCTGCCGCCAGTCCCCTCGGGCCAGTGGGTTCAGGTTCAGAGCTGGTAACCAGAAGCCACTTTGGAGTCCCTCCTCTGGCCCCACACCAAGGCCTCGGAGGGTTTCTTGTCACATGAGGTTAGTGCGGTTTCACATCCCCTAAAGCAAAGCTCTGTCGAAACTCTCCAGTCTCACGTGGCTTCAGCTCAAAACCACCACCCGCCCAGCTGCCCTCGGAGCAGACCTCCAGGTCCGGCCTAGGCAACATGCCCCGAGCAATCTCTGGTTCTCGGTCGTTCTCATGGGAAATCAAGGCCAACACAAGGGTCACTAGGGGTGCTTCCAACTCTCCTTAAAAAAAAAAAAGCAACTTTATTTTTTTCACTGCCTAACTTGGGAATCCCTGAAAACTAAGAGAGATTATTTTGATCTAAAAAAAAATGGATACACACAACAACATGGGTGGAAAGGGTGAACCTCAAAAATATTTGGCAAAAGAAACCTCGTACAAAGGTCTAGAATAGGCAAAACTAATCTACAGCAAAAAAATAAGTAAAATCGGGAAGTGGTTGCCTCTGGGGGTAGGTGGGAGCAGGGGTTACAGGAAGGGGCGTGACAGGAATTTGTGAGTTGAAACTTATATTTTATGTCTGGATAGGGGTGTGGGTCACACAGGTAAAGAAAGCCTTGGTCGAGACTCGGAATGCTACTCTCACGATGGACTGATGGAGGGAGGCAGTAAAATGACTGCAGCAAATAGTCGTTGTAGACTCCACGTGGATATATCAGTGCTCACTGTGGACTTCCATCAACTTTCCACGTCTGAAAACCTTCGTAATAAAATGCTGCAGGGAGACACACTGCAGTAAATTGTAAAATATCTGACCTACCCACTCCTTCCCTCTTTCTTGGCACATGATCCTTTCTCCCATGAACTGAGGTCAGTGGACCTGGGACTGGTCCTCGATCAGCACAGACAGGTCAACAGTGCTTGTGATGAAAGAGGACTTCGCCGCTGCCCACGGCCTTCAGGGGAAGAGGGCACAAGCTCTGTGTACCCAGGACCCGCCCTCTGTCCTCACCACCCTCTGCATGAGGACCAGACACGGGCGGCCTGTCTTCACACTGGGAGCGCCTCCATTCTTGGACTACCAACACCCTTAGTGGCCCGACAATGAACACCTCCCAGTGATGGCATGGACTCCAACCCCAAACACAGAGGACATGTATTTTCAGACCCACTCTGGTGGTGAGTCAGTGACCAAGGGACACTTTGCAAGCATGTCTTTTACCCCATTGTGCGTAGAAATATCATAAACAGGCCCCTACGATATTGGCTTTCTTGACCACTTCCCTTTAAAACTCCCAAAACACACTCTTCTGCCACTCCCTGGTTCAGCCTCTCCTCTCGGGCAGCCTTTAGCCCAGACACACACAGGGGCGCCAACTGCCATGCTCTGTGCTGGAGGCAGCTAGCTCCTTCCGGGGGGAAAAGTTAAAGGGAAAAGGTGATTACCAAGAAGGCAGGGGAACGTCTCTCCAAGGGACACCGTTCAGGACCCTCGTCTCCTTTGCTTGTGGGCAAGATAATCAAATCCAGCAAAACACACCTAAGCACGCACACCAGGGTGGTTCGAGGACTTGAGCGTCCAAGGAGAGAGGTTTCTTTACCCCACACCAGCGTAATATCTCAGCCATCAAGGGGATGAAATATGAGCTCATGCGAAGTTCAATGACAGAATATCTAGACAACTGTTCCGTCCATCAGTGGAAGAGGTCCAAGTTCACGAGCAAAGAACTGAATGGTGGGGGCTCTGGAAGTTGAAGGAAGGACAAACCCCTCTGACAGAGTGGGACAAAGGCCCCCAGGGTGGGATTGCAGCTACATAAGGCAGGCCAGCCACAGAGAGAGACCACCTCAGGCAGGTAAAACCAAGTGAATAAGGGAGCACTGTCCACAACGCTGGGACGTCCCGCATGTGAACGGCCTCTGTGACCCAGAGTTCCTTGAAGCAACTGCTGTCCGAATTCTCCACCCACGGTCTGGGGGGAATATTCAGAAATAACATCAAATTCTCTAACATCCACCTCAGTCTGTCCAAATGGATGTCAAAGCAGACGAGGGTAGACCACGTCCTCAAACTGGACCACAGCAGCAGGAGCTCACCACCCAGGAAGGACGTCCCGATGGCCCATGCACCCCAAAGGACGGGCTGGGGGATGGCAGCTACTCCAGATGAGCCCTCACCCAGCGCTGGAGGGAGAGAGGGAGGGAGCCATGATGGGCAGGAAGCTGACACTTCCCTTGGAGAAGAGAGACAACAGGGAAGCCGGGGTGCCGGGCTGCAGAGGTAGGGAGGGTGCCTGTGGCGTGCTGCACTTAAGTCAGCCTTGCCGCTAAGCATGGCGGGGGGGGGGAAGAAATGGGAATGCAAGGTCTGTGTGCCCCCGAGGAAGCTCTTCGCGAGCTGGGAGCCGGGAGCAAAGGCCTGAAGCAGGAGTGGCCTGGGCTGGCATAGCAAGAAGGCCGGTGCGGTGGAACACGGAGGCCAGGGGCAGACGACAGCGTCTGAACTGAACAGTGGCTGAGGCCAGGCATGTGGGGCACTGGAGAGGCTGTGACTTGTGGTTGGAGGAGAGAAGCACTGCAGGGTGCGGAACGGGGGTTGACATGACTGTGTCCCCACTGAACGGACCCCCTTGCCGGCTCGCTGACAGTAGCATCAGCCTACCGCTGGCTCGGACAGCCACCCAGGTGAGAGAGAGTGGTGTCTGCACGGTGAGGGTGTGTGTGGGTGGTCAGAAGCAGTGAGGTTCTTGGAGACACACCCCACACATTTTCTTAGTGCACAGGGAGTGGAGTGTAAGGAAGAAGAGAATCGACGGCCCCAAGAAGTCCCACGGGAGCCGTCATGGGTGGGTCCGCCATTCGCTGGGATGAGGAAGACTTTGGGAGGAGTCAGTTTGGGTCTTAGGGGAGAGGTTATGAATCGGGAGTTCAGCCCTGACCTTGCTGGGCTCGAGATACCTACGAGGCGCCCAGTTCACAGACACAACCTCATTAGAGAGGCGTCTCAAGGATGCATCTCAACCTACACCACCGAGCAGAGAGCCAGCCGGCAGACGGGGACATTGGTGTTGTCGGCATGTGGATGACAGTGAGAGCCAGAAACTAGCTGAGACCGCCTGATGAGGGCAGACCAGCAAGGCACCCGCGGCCTCCTGGTAAGAACGCCAACAGCAAGCATGGCAACAATGAGGAACGACCACCGATCGAATGCCCACCGAGTCCCAAGGACTGTGCTGTGGCAAGTCGCACACGCTGCACTGTGCTGAGAAGGGCCCGAGTCTGCCTCTTAGCTTCAGGAAAAAGACTGGGTTGTGCTTTCTGCCACGGACGTGGAACAGGGAATCGGCATCAGTTTGGCAGGTACGGGTGAGCCCTGTGATGGGACTTCGCCAACACCGTCCGTGGGGTCGCCGCACCTCTGTGGTGGTGTAAGCAGCCCCACTTGACAAATGCAGGGGCTTTTCCTGCCTGTTCTGGGGCCCAGGTCAACGCCACGGCCAGGCGGCCCCTGCCCCACATCGCAGGGCCTCCCCATCCCATCCGAAAAGGGCCCAGAATTTCAGATCCCGGGCACCTCTCCTGATTAAAGCTGTGGCACAGAAAGCAGAGAATCAAGAGTATCATCTTCAAAAGAACTGGTCCCTTTTGGCTAAAAAAAGAAAAATGGTGCTGCTGGGTCCGTGAACTTCTATTTGTCCTATTTGCAAACTGAAGCGTAAGAGAAGAAGAAACAAAACACAGGACGGGAGTCGTCGGGATGACTCACAATACGAGTTGTCTCAGTCAGTCAAGGGCGATCGAAGACTACCCCGTAGCAGCGACCGTTCAAAACGTGGCTGTTATTTTGTCTTCCTCACTCCCACAGCCGCCTGGCACCTCTCCCTGCTGAAAAATGACTCTGTGAGCACCAGGAACTCTCAGCCTCTCTTGCTGCACCAAACCCTCCCACAGTCATTTGTGTTAACATTTCGCTTATTTCCCTTTGGTTTAAGTAACTCCGCATCCCTCAGACTTTCTGTGCTAGGGCCTGGCCAGCTGCTTTCAGGCCAGCGGCCATCTCCTTGTCCGGGGCTGGGCGGGAGGGGTGGGGGGGTGTGGGGGAGGAGGCATGAAGGGCTAGTTGTTCAGAGCGAGCCCCCTGCAGGGAACAGAGAAAATGTGGATGAGGAACCAGTGTCCTGCCACCCTGAGGACGGGGCCTAGGTTCTGAGCAACAGACATTAGTGACCAGCTCACTCTGGACCAAGCCCTTCCCTGGGGCTGAACAGAGGGCTAGAGCAGGCTCCCAACTGAAAATTATCTTCATCATCCCCAAGCATCTGTTAAGCACCAACTGTATGTGGGGCTGAACACTGCATTTCAGAGAAAAGTTCAAGGTCACCTGCAAAGACAGCCTATGGCTGAGCAACTGGCCCAAAGTCCAAGGGAAGTGTTGTCTCTAGACTTTCGTCTGGTGGAGACTGGAAAGCACATCTCTGTCTGATATTTACTACTCATTTTCTGTAGATACTCTGCTCTCTCTTTCCAAGCAACTAGGGCGCTCAGAAGAAAGGTCAAGTGTCCAATTAAAAGTCCACTGAAATCAAAAGTAAAAAGTACTATGATTTCAGCATTTCTTGGGATCAATCAACCTTTCACTAAATTCAGTTGCAGAGTGAATTAAATGTTTTCCTGATGTAGACTTTGCACATTTAGATTCTATTTATTATTTCAGAGGGGTCTTAGCAAACTCCCCAATTAATGCCTAATGAGTACAATTTAGTAGCCATAAGGCTATTGTTCAGAATACAGCTATTTTCAAAAAGTATACCTTCTGGTCTCTGTTATCCTTACTTCAGCTTTTTCTTTTCCATAGTCAAAAACCAGCCATATTTCAACATAAAATTCTCATGCCAGCGCTCGGAAAACCACCAAAGCACGTCCGAGAACAGCACTGAAGTGATCCAGAAACAACAGGCTAATGCCGTTACGGTAACAGTGAATCTATCTACCTGTAAAACTACAGCTGTGCCCGCTCGACAGCAGCTCCGTCTGACTGCACGCCCTGGAGAGAAGCACACCTGGCACGCTGAGGCACGCCTGTGCCCTAAACCGCCCTACTTCCTGTTCTGCAGATAAGACGGACTTCCACCCGGCGGACACGTCTGCGTCTTCGCCAAGGCCACTGCTATCTTAGAAACGCTGATGAAGGGCTGTTTGTGGGTAGAGTCATTTTTCTCTTGACATTTATTATCAGTAGAAGAGCTTGTCTGTGTTAATACCCACATTCTGGCATATAATTACCGTAATAAAGTCTCCTTTTCCACTCCAGACGAGTGCTGCCAGTATTATGAAATCATGGCAATGGTTGTAAAAATCAGGGAGGTCGCAACCTCTCCGCGCACACACACCCACTCCGCAGCTGATACCAAATAGCTGTGGTGGGAAAACACAGACCTTTAAACCCTCCCTACCAAGCTCAATGCATGCTGTATTTAACTTCATCTTTAAAGCAGTGTGTGCTGCAAGAATTCAAAAACTGCACTCGGCCACAGGGGCGTGGGGGGCAGCTTACAGCTAATGAGCCCTGAAGTCCGACTTGGACCAAGCAGTGACAGCCATGCCTTTGTACTATTTTTAACGGTCTGCATCACAGGCATCGGCCTGTCCACCGTGGGCTGTCCCAGCACCAGCCCCGCTCCGGGGAGGCTTTTGGCAAAGGCCAGTGCTAGGGAGCGTCTCCATGTCAGGTTGTGCCATTTTGGTAGTGACAGCGACTCCTCCAGCATGAACACCTCCTGAACCTTAAACTCCCACGGCAGTTTCATGACACGGGAGTCAACACCCAACTGCACCAGGCACCGCCCAGGTATTCTACTCCCTCGGCGCTGTGGTTCAGCCTGCCTGGGTTCTAACTTCTTGACTGTCTTCATCTGGCTGCTCTCAGTGACGGTCTCACACAACTGCTGGCCCCCGTCTCCCAGGGCACCCTTCATGATGGCCATCATCATCCAGAGTATCCGCACCACCCAGAGCACTGGCAAAGCCCAGGTCGAGCTAACCCGGGGTCAGAAGGGCAGATGAGCCGAAGAGGGAGGACCTTGTGCCCTGCTCTCATCTACTAGTCCTATGTGGAATCGGACTTTCCTTAGGGAGGGAAGATTTTAAAAGTAAAATCTGGGGTTTACAAATTCAAATAATCCTGAGTACAGATGCTGTTTGGGGGAGGGAGTCAGAAGATCAAGATCTCTTCTTACCCTCGGAATGGGAAGTCACTGGAATCCACTGTCTTCCAAAATAACCCAGAGACAAGAGAGGCAAATGGGATGCTGGGGAACCAGTGTGTGAGGCCTGCAGGGAGCCCCTCGGAGCTGGAAGAGGGAGGCCTGCCCTGGGACAGTCACCTGCTTCCTCCAGGCAGAGCTCTGCAGTCATCTGCTCAATGTCCTGGTCTTGTGCAGGTTCTGTTTAGGGAGGGAAGATGCTCCTACGCTTTGGAAAACAATTGGAGGTATGCATCCTGTGTGACCGGCAATTCTGCCCCTAGGTGCGTACCCTGGAGTCCTTTGTGCACAAGCCCCCAGAGTGCACACGCATGAAAGCTCACAGTGCTGTGTCCACAGTCACTCCCAACCAGAAGCAGCCCAGCTGCCTGCCCTATGCACAGCGGATAGAGTTAATGCAATGAAAACCAACACAGCAGCAGCAATTAATAAAGATGGGGGGGGGGGTGCCCCAGGAGATAAAAATGGCAAATGCAATGTTGTATGAAAAAGGCAAGACATAAAATAAAAACAAAGAATCACCCCATTTATATGAAGGCTAGCAATAATAACCTATATGCAGGTGGTAAATACAAGGCCCGCGGGCCGAATCCAGCCCTCCACCCTGTTTCTGCCCGGCAGCAGTGCTGAGCTCTTTGCCCCCCCTGGGTAAGGAGTAGTTACATGTATACAGTCCTGAAATTACATTCGGCCCTTTGAAGGCAACTGCGAGGCTGATGTGGCCCCAGTGACAATGAGTTTAACACCGCTGAACAATGTTTAGAGATGCACATATAGGCCATAAAACTAGGGGGTAAGCAAATAAATGATTATCACAAAAGTCTGATGGGTATTTTTTTGTGGGGTGGGAAGGTTGTAATCAGGACTCAGATGGGAACTAAGGCAAATGCCTGGGAGGCTGGTCATGTTCTGTTTCTCATTCTGAAACTTTTTCTGTAAGAATATTTTATCTTTTATTTCAAAATTGTAAAACCAAAAAGCACCACTCCGACAAACGAGAAATGTGAAGACACCCTGCTGTAGCTCCGCTCCTTCGTGGTAGAAATAAGGAAACAGAGGCCAGGGAGGCTAAGTCGGCTGCCGTCACTGCGTTGTCACTGGACGTGCAGCTGCTACGACTCGGCCTGCAGTGCTCGGAGGGGACGAGCGCAGGAGGCTCAGAAAGCTGTCCCCGCCCCCTCCTGGTTCCAGCTTACACACTGACCCACCCTCATCCCTTCTCCCCACGACATGCCCGGCCCTGAGCGTCCTCCCTGTGGGCTCACAGCCACAGCCTCTTCCGAGGCCCACTGGACAGGTGCAGGCAGTGCCCCTGCATGTGTGGATGGACACACGTGTCCACCTGGCTGGTCCAACCTATGTAAACAATAACTGATATCTGATCTGCACTGTAAAAGCTACTATATTTTGCATTTTATAGATTTCTTAAACCCAAAATAAAATTTATTAACTACAAATATTAAACCCATGTGTGTGGATAAGGAGGCTCAATACTGCTAAGGTGTCGGCTCTTCTCGACCTGATCGGTGGACGTACTACACCCCTAGTCACAGGCCCAGCTGTTTCGTATGGAGGGGCAAACTGGTTCTCAAGTGTAAGTGGAGAGGTGGGACATCCGGAGCAGCCAGCTCAACGATGCAGACGGGCAGAGCTGGGAGACTGAGGCTGCTACCCCCTCCAGGACTTGCTGTGGGGCTGCAGCCATCAGGCAGTGGGGGACGGGGATGGGACAGAAGAGAACCTACAACAGACCTGCACAGATACAGGCACCTGGTCTCCAAGAGAGGAGCAAAGGCAAACAACACAGCAAAGAGTTTTTCCACAGATGGTGCTGGGACCACTGGGCATCCACCTGAGAAAAAATCTGAAAAATCAACAAAGAAATTTCGGCAACTCATTAGTGACGACAGCAAGTTTATAAGATACAAGGGTAAAAACAAAGGCAGTCCCTTTTCCTACATACCAGCAAAAAACAAGTAGAATTTGAAATTTAAAACAAATACCATGTACCATAGCACCCCCCAAATTACTTCGGGATAAACATGACAAAATGTGCACGAGACCAGCAGAACTAAACACGGATGATTCCCTTCATCTGCGTTCAGTGACACGCCTGCCTTCATCTTGGTCATTGGAATTTGTGTCCTCTCTCTCTCCTCTCGGCCAAGCTAGAGGTGTATCGACCTTATTGATCTTTTCAAAGAACAAGCTTCTGATTATGTTGATTTTCTCTACTGACTTCCTGTTTTCAATTTCATTGATTTCTGTTTTAATTCTTATTATTTCTCTTCTTCTGCTTAATTTGAATTTAATTTGCTCTTTTTCTCGTTTCCTAAGGTACAGCCTTGGATTTTGAGAATCTTAAAGAAAGTGAAGGAAAAACAAAAGAAATTTAGGGTCCAGAAGACAGACTCCAGAGAGGTAAATGAAAGGGAAGGAGCAAACGCCCAGAAGTGCTGGTACCTGTTTATTTTAGGGTGTTGGGACAGTCAGATCCCTGTCAGCCACTTTAAAGATGCCAGCCCCAGCCACACTGTCCTGCTTGTCGAGCAAACGCATTAAAATAAATCTGCAAGACAATGGAAGAAGCATGATAGTCCCTGAGCGGCCAGGGAAATGGGATTTAAGTGCCTCCCAGCCTTCCATTGCTGCAGGAAAGCTGTTGGCTTGATTACAGAAGTCCATCAAGGTATCCTCATTTCTGGACCGGAGATTTCAGACTTGACAAGGGAAAGGTAGAAAACTGAAGCTATATCCCATAGGTGAGAAATTCTAAGATAATTCTTCCAAAAATGGAATCACAGGAGCCAAAAATCCAAGGTGCCTCCCTACCAAACAGAGCAAGAGTACCAAAGAGGAAGAGAAGGACAAGAAGAGATGTGGGCAAGGAAAGAAAAACATTGTGTAAGAAAATCCAAACAAAGGGATAGAGTTCTTAGCTCATGAAAAACTCTTCTCCCAACAATTGCTATCACCCCAGAGAAACCTGTGTGCGCAGGCGTTTCCAGGCATGGAGACGTCTTTTCAAGGACTGGCAGAGGGGAAAAGGCTTGTGTCAGAAAAGCAGCCGCGTTCCCAGTCCCCTGCCTTTTCTGTAGAAGGCCAACGTAACCCCAACACCCTAAGAAGCCCAAATCCCCAGGGTCTGCCGTGCCACCTGGACTTGAGGAGGTGGCTGGTCACCCGGGAGGCTCATTGTACTCCCTGGTCTGTCTAGACAGAAGCATCCTTCTCTATTAAATCACCCAGAGAGACCACTCTGGGCCCTCACATGACCCTGGGCACATGTTTGTGTCCAATCCAGACAGCTCCTGAAGCACACTGGAAAGGTTCTCTTCACCCGGGTCAAGTTCTTTAAGTCCAACCCCTTTCCAATTACAGGCCCCAACAGGCATACCCGGGGCCCTATGGACGATAGTCCCCAAAACCCCTGGCTGGGCTGTTTCTAAAGGAGCAGGGACAGGACGAGAAGGGACACCAGGCTTGTCAGTCCAGCTCCATCTTCCCACAGAGGGACAGCGAACGGCTCCAGAGCTGCTCAGCAGCCCACAGGCTCCCAGCCAACCAAAGCGGGCAGGCCGGCCCAGCCCTACACCACGCTGTCCTCCGCGGAAAGCCAGCGGTTGACAACACCAGCCTAAAGTCACTCAGAGCCCATCTCCAGCAGCTCCAGCTTCAGGATGTCACGCTGCCTTTGCAAGTGTCACAGGCTCCCCCGCCCGTGTGCGTGGTGCTGAGAAAGCAGTCTCTCTGCGGTGCAGCGGGCACTCAGAGGGGGGACAACGGCCACACAGCAATCTCAGGCAGTAGTTTCAGCGCCGAAAGAGGTGCTGGCTGAGGGTCGTCGCTGTTAGGAGAGAGTATGTGTTTCTATGTAAGAACTGGCAAATTGCTTTTTTTCTTTTTTTGCACTTCTCCAAATACACTATTTTTCAAAAAAGGAACAACAATAATTCATTATGTAGTTACTGTGCTAAGTGCCTTAAATGTGCGGTCCATTCCCCACGTAACAGGTATAATCATCATCCTCTTTAACCCCTACAGATGCACCACACACACAGAGTAACAACTCACCATTTACGAAAAACAAAATCTGTTTACAATCCCCACATAAAGAGAGACTGACACGTTTCTCCAGAGTCCCGGGACAGCGACATTACTGTGGTGTAAGCCCTGTTACAGTGCACAGATCATCACTGGGGAACACTGTGTGTTCACTGTGGTGAGCACGTAACAAAACCTACCATCAGAACTGATTTTCAGTGCACAGCTCAGTACCGTTAAGTATAGTCACATTGTTAATGCAATCAATTTCCAGGACATTCCCATCTTGCAAAACTGAAACTGTCCCCATTCAACACCACCCCACTGCCCCCCTTCCAGCCCGTGGCACCCACTGCTCTATTTGTTTCTATGATGGTGACTGCTCTAAAAACTTCACATCCGTGGGACCACACGGTCTCTGTCTCTCTGCAACTGGCCGGTCACACTCAGTGCAACGTGCTCCAGGCTCACTCACACTGGAGCCTGTGCCAGGCTTTCCTTCCTTTCCGAGGCTGAAGAACACTACACTGTGTGTAGAAGACACACCTTGCTGACCTCTCCAGCTGTCGATGGACACGTGGGCTGCCTCCAGCCCTGGGCCACTGTGAGTGACACTGCTGTGCACATGGGTGTGCCAGCAAGTTGATTTGATTAAAACAGATCGACTCTGCCCTGTCACGTTGCTCCCACGAGTGGTCTCAGTCCTGTTCTCCAACGCTGGCTGCAGTCCTTCGTCCTCGGGCAACCACACACACATCAGCTGGGCGAGGGGCAGCCCTGCACCGCACATGCACAGCGCAGAGGAAGGCGGTGTGGCTGGGAGGGCCTGGCTCCCAGGGGGCTGGCCTCCAAGACCCACTACTGAGGTGGAGACTATGGTCGTCAGGGAGACAGCGAAGGCACAGACAGTGGTTGTGAGTGGGGGCCTGGGGTCGGAATCACAGCTCCAACACTCACCAGCTGTGTGACCTTGAGAAAGTCACTCTACTTCTCGACATCGCAGCTCAGACTCTCCAAAACAGGGGCAGTGACTCCAGCAGCACCTACGTCCTGGAGTCACAGTGAGGGATCAATCAGGGAGTTCACATGTGGAACTGACCCAGACGCCAGTCTGGATCCTGTGGCTGTGAGCCCCCAGTGCCACCGCACAGGGGCAGATGGGGCCCCACAGATGCCAGAGCCGACACACCTGCCTTCATAGCCACAGAGCTCTGGGCGGATGGAAGAGACCCCTTGTCTGACATGAAAACACTGGTGGCCAGGCATCCATTGTTTTCATCACAAAAGCCCGGTTTGTTTCAAATCTTTGATAAAAACCTATTGCTTAACCTAAGGTTGAACCTCTGAAGTCTATAGGCTTAAAAATACAAGCTAAGAAACAGGAACTGAAAATTTCATAAAATCTGAGCCAAAGAAAGTGGACATCACAGGAACCTCTCTGCAGAGAAGACCCTTGACCTCGCGTGTCCCCGGTTGTGCTGGGTGCGCTGGTTTTCTTTTGCTTCTGCATCCAGTGTGGGTCGTCACAGCCACGCAGCAGAGACTACCGCCCACCATGAACATTTTCAGCAAAAACTTCTATTCCTTGGCCTTTCATGGCTGTTCGAAGCTTCTCCCACCTTGGCTTTTCTACCTTTGCAATTCAGGTTTACTTAAAGTTTAACACGTGTGGGCAGTTCTTTGACAGCAATCCCTAGCTTCCAGGCAACCAGGGGCCATGTCAGGGGGCAATCCAGGACCCAGCCTGCTTGCTCAGCACTGTCCCCTCAGTCACCTCATTGCTGGCACCTCCCTGGCCTGAGAGCAGCCTCCAAGGCCAGTGTCCTCACTGAGTCCCTGGACCGTAGCATCTTTCATACAAGGTGGGCTTCCTCCAGCGGCCCCGGCCAACTAAAGGAGCCCACGGGCCTCCTTCTTTAGTCAGACCTACAGCCCATGCCTCCAGGCCTCACAGCGAAAAGCCACTCTACAGACTCCTTCCTCCTTCAAGCCGCCTCGCTTGCTCCCGTTCTCTGCTGACGCCCTCAGCCCAAGAACCACAGCACCTGACTGGTGAGCACCCTGGAGCACTTTTTATAAAAATAAAATTGGGTGCCTCATGTCACCCCAGACCACCTGAAACTGAACTTCTGGGGGAGGCGCTCAGACACTCTCAGGAGCTCTGCCGGTGGCCGTAATGGGCAGTGAAGCCGCCAGCTCTGACCAAACAGGAGCCCAAGGACGGTGTCAGTCTCTGAGCTCCAAGGGCAAGAACCCCTTCCTCGCTCATCTGCAAATCAAGCCTGCAAATCAGAGCCATTTCCACGTGGGCGGAGGGCCTGTCCCCATACTCTAGCCAACATCACTTCCTGTGTGTCTCATCTGCTGAATTCTGTGTCTGTCCGTCTGTCTGCAAGGACTGTGCCCACACAACTCAGCTGCACGGAGTAAGCAAAGTACAGTCACAGGGATCTCAGGGGCCACCAGCAGGGTTCTCTCTGAGCAGCAGGACCAGCAAACGTGAAACAGCGAAGACCCGGAAAGCAGGCAGACCGCTGAGCAAGACGCCGTGGAAAGAGATGAACCCAGAAAGGCTGCAGGGTCCAAGAGCAGGACTGCACAGGAGGTGCACAGGCGGGACAGCCAGAGCGGCAGGCCAGGAACCAGGGCAGAAGCTGACGGAGAAGCAGGCGAGAAGCAGTGCGCATAGTGGGTCCACAGCTGGGCTCCAGTGATCAACTGCCTGGACTGAACCCTGACTCTGATCCATGACTTGGGGCAAACAAAACTAAGAACTTCAAAAACTAAACACTCTGCGCCTCAGTTTTCTCATCTACCAAATGGGAATGATATTCCCTTCTTCCCAGGGTCCTTGAACAGGACGGTGAGTAGGAGAACCTGCACATTAGCGGGTATGTAGTTAGAGAAAAGCAGTATTATTGTAAGAAAAAGAGGCAGCTCCCAGGACACAAGACAGAGGGTTGGTCAAAAGGACATAAGGCTACAGCCAGTTACAGGCTAAGCAGACCCTGCTAGAGCGGAGAAGCCAGGTCCCCATGACAGCTGTGGCCCAGAACCCTTGGTTCTAGTTTCTCTGCAGAAACAGGACTGCTGGCAGAGTCTCGGGCAGGCTGGGCGGCTGGGGCCTTCTCTGCAAAGCTCGGAGGCCTGGAGGCTATGGGGGCCAAGCCACCCGTGACACTGGCTGGGCTCAGGTTCAACGCCAAGGCTGCTTCCCAGGGCTCCCAAAGGCCGGTATCCTGTCAAGGCACAGGTCCCTCTTACCCTCCCCAGTGGGGACCTGGCCTTCAGGAATTACTTTCTCGTTGTTGTTGTTGTTACTGTTATTTTAAATAACTCCTAGTGTCTCCTCCTAGTACCAGGTGCCTGTCCTTCCCCAGCCAGTATCCCCTGCTGTCCCCTGGCCACTGGCATTTCAGGTTCTCTAGCATTTCCCCCTGTGGCTCTGTTCCCTCACCCCCAGCTTTCGTTCTGGCCCCCTGACCAGGCCCACGGAGTCCCCCGAGGCCAAAAGGAGGCTTTCTTCCCTAGCCTTTCTCACCACCCCCACCACACCCACACCCTGACCGCCCAGGCCCAGCCTGCCAGGGTCTGATTAGCCTCCCACACCCTCCTATAAAGCCTCCATTCAGGAACCCTCATACATATTTTCATGTTAATAACACCCACCATCTTCCCTGGAAGGTCCCCACTAGCTTGTCCTCAGCACTCAAACCACAGTTAAGACCTCACATCAGTGTCGCAGCACAGAGACCTCTGTCCCACCGGCTCCCAGCTCACTGTCCTCGGGGAGGGGAGCACTGGACCACACTCAGAAGTCAGGAAGTGGACAAACGGGGACATTTCCCTAACGTTTGTTTCTGACCTTCTCCCCACCCTACACCAACTCCCCCAACCCGCACGCCCACCCCGTGAAGCCGATGCGCCCGCAGGATTAGACCAGCAGGCTAATCTTCTCTCGGGACCCCAACCCCCTCTCCGTGCCGCAGACAGATACCTGGAGTCCGTTCCCAGCACAGGTCAACAGCTCTGTCCTCTTTGAGGGCGAAGCTTGAACCATCAGGCCTGTCCAGCCATCTCACAAGGCTGGTCAGATGTCAGTTACAGCCCTGTGGTGAGCGGGCCAGGGCGTCAGTGTGGCTGCCACCAGCCAGCCAAGAGGTAATTACCCGCCTGGCAGCAAGTCCCCTATCTGTGCCTGCAGGGCCTAGTCTCCTGCTGCGTGTCCACTCTCAGGAGAGGAACTGAGGGAGAACCGAGTGGTGACAGTGTGGCCAGCGCACTCTGCTCAGCCAGTGCAGGAGGAGCAGCCCCACTGCCTCCAGACACCGACGCTCAGACCATCTCCACAGCTAGAAGGGACTTCAGGACAAACCACTCCAACTGCTCGCTCTAGAGACGCAGGACTGGTCTTGGGAAGTAAACGGATCCAACAAGAGTCACTAGGGGCAGAACAGGCTTCTCTCCCACAGTCTGTGAACACCTTCATCTTGGACTGTTGCAAAATGCACCTGTTCAAGGTAAACATGTGACAGACACTGAACAAGAGCGGATTTTTTCCTTGAAAGTACTGGTAAGGCAACAATGTACTCACCAGCAATAGGCACACCTGACTTGTTCTTAGAGAATGAGAATGCTCTAAGTCATCGAAGAAGTTTGGCTGCAGGGAAGAAACAACAATCCGGCGGGGAGGGGGCGCCAAGGTGGGCGGTTTAAACAGCACTGAGATGAGTGCAGGGTCAAGGGAGGAAGGATGTCTGGACAGACAACCAGGGACCGGGACAAAGGGGACGACAGATCAGAGAGAAGAAACACCCAGAAAATCCAGAGAAGGTTCTTTCAGCGGTGAAGTGTGAGACTTCTTAACATCAGAGGCTGACAGCGAAGAGATGGCCTCTGTTAAGGAGATGATGTGTGCAGGTCCTCCTTCAGTCCTCACAGAAACCTCATGAGAGAGCCTCATACCCACTTTACAGAGGAGGACCTATCTCCCCGAGAAGTGAGCTTGCCCGTGGTGGTCACAAAACGGAGACGAGGGAAGCCAAGACTCCACGCAAGGCTGACATGAACTCCAGCCTCTGGGTGTAGGCTCCCCTTCCCCCGGGAGCAGTCACCGTGTCACCATCAGAGGCAGAGCCTGCGCTGCCCGGGAAGGAGAGCAGCGGCCTGTCACAGCATCACCACCTGGACACACTCTCATCTGCACGCCCTCACCGTGGGCCAGGAGTTATCTCCACGCATTCCGGGGCCTTGCACTCAGGCCTGCGGCCAATCGAGTCATGATTGACAGGGGATGTCCTTTAACTCGCCCAAGGGGTAAAAAGAAGATTGTCTCAAGGGTTCACCTCCCCATCTCAAAGCAGGACAGTAATTTATTTTCCTAACTTGTTTCTTTCTTCTTAGAAAATATGTTTTTTAATATTATATCTTCTCTTTGCATGCATAACAATTCACTTCAACAATCACACAGTTGTTTTCCCAAGGTCGCAAGCTGGGTTACAAATAAAAGCTTGTACTGCTGCTTATCAAAATATACAAGACAATTGTTGCTTTATATAAATCCACTTTATGTTAAATTGTTTCTGAAAAACTTTTTTGGGGGGGACTGGTTTTTAAAAAGGCTGTTACAAATATTTATAGCATCTTCTTCTGTTAGATGAAGAAGGGGATTTTATGAACAGACCTGTAAATGTGAGACAATGTCGGAGGCTCCTAGCTGCACTATTTTTTCCCGACATACAGTACTGAAAATGTCCATCAAACCCTTGGCAACCTCAAATCCATTCTGTTCACACGTGAAAGTCCATTTTCTTTAAGTAGTCTGCTCACCAATATGAAATAAAAAGAAAAGGCCATTTTGCAATGGGTCTCCTTTTAGAAAGGAGTTTGGGAAAATGCTTAATAGAGAATTATTTTTGATGTTTTTTTTCAACCTTGTTTCAAGTCAGATCAGGTTTCAAATGTCCTGGAACTTAATTCAGTTTCAATTCCCTTATTCTTATGTTTTTGTGAATTAAAGTCTGACCTTATTTTCAGTATAATTTTGCTTTAAAAACTCAAATAGTTCCTCTATTAAAAATATGTCACTAGACAGTTACATGTTGGAGAAATGCCAAAGAACTGATTAGAAGTTCGGACTCCTTTGCTAATTTACTCTACTCCAAGGAGATCAGTTGAATATCTGACAATAACTAGGAAGGACATTTTGATTTCTCTTATGACTAAAACATAGCTGGAAATTAATTTCTATGATCTCGTGCGTAGTTTTCCACTTCTGCTCACAGCTTATTTCCTAATCCCTCTGCAAACTGTAACATGAAAATCACTGATGTCATTTTTGAAAGTCCTAAAAGGACAAAACAGTTTTAACAGCTACCAGAAGTTGATTTTAATAAATTAGTTATGGTGTCAAATAACAGTGAAAAGGTGGGGAAGAAAGTGGAGCGGTTAAGATCACCAAGAAGAAAGGAGCTTCCTCAATGAGAAAGCTTTTTGTCAAAACTGTTTAAGCCAGGATTAAATTCACATTTTATTCATTTTCACATTATGTTATGAACACCACGTTCTGAGGTGTTATTTTGAGATGTTCTCACTGTGTCTAGTCTAACACACAACCTAAAAATTTTCCACTTAGGGCATGGCGATGCTTGGACACCAAACCTTTCCCATCCCGTCTGACATGGAGGCTCTGGAGGCCATCTGGGCAGACGAGAGAGGGTCGGACGCCAGCAGCCCCGTCACTGAGGACGAAGAGGAGGGCTCTGCCGGTCATGGCTGCCCACAGTTTCTTGCCCAACAGGCAAGAGAATTCTCAAACTGTTGGTAAATGTTCAATCCAGTTTGCTACATTTCATATCTTCTCAGTCTTCAAGGCTACAGATTTGAAACATTTTTGGGTGGAAGGTTTTGAAACTGGAGTTCCATTCACTCTTGGCCAAGCCCAGCAGTCTGGTTCCGAGGGTCACTGTTGAAATAGCGTCTGGTGATTTCTCCATCACATAATGCTCCCCGGGGTGGGGGTGGGGGTGGGGCGGGGTATTTTTTAAAGTATGGGTCTAAAACACCACTGAAAGGTGTTCTTGTTTGCTTCCTTCTGTATTCTTTTGGCAGCCAAAGTCCAAGTTGCCTGAGACTATAGTTTGAGCCTCACTTTTCTTTTTGGGTAACTTCCATTCTGAGTACACTGCTGCTTTGAAAGAAACTTAAGGATGAACGGAAGAGGCTTTGTGTAGGTTTACACGTTACTGCTATGTAACAAGTGACCAAAAAACCTCCAGCTTCACGACACACACCTGTGTCGTCTCAGTTTCTGAGGGACAGGACCCAGAAGCAGCTTACCTGGGATTCAGGCTGCGCTTCTCCCAGGAAGACCCGCAAGCTGCTGGCCGGCCTGTGGTCCCCTGAAGGGGAGGGACCTCTTGAGCACAGCCACGTGGCTGCTGACAGGCCTGGTTGCTGCTAGCTATTGGCTAGAAAGGTCATTCCTTACTATGGGGGCCTCTTAACAGCATGGCTTGCTCCCCCAGAGGGAGTGATGAGGGCAGCAGGGCCGGAGGGGAGAAGGGAGGGGAGAAAGGGAAGGGGGGGAGAAACCATGCCGCAGATGGCAGGCAGTCTTTTCCCTGCAAAGGTCGGAAGCGGGATTCCATCTCCTGGGCTGACCCTTCCTAGCCTCACGGAGCGCCAGGCACACGGCAGCAGGGACCACTCCACGAGGGCACGGGCCCCAGGACACGGCACCGTTGGGGGCCGTCCCGCAGGCTGGCCACCTCAGAGGGCACAGGGCAGCGCCTGCTGCCGGACGCTCATTGTCGTCTTACACGCGGTCACTGAGACTTCTCACGGCCACAGTGCCCGAGCGAGCCGGCGGAGAATGTCCCCAGCCGTGGCGCGGTGCTGTCCCAACCAGCAACGGGCAGCGTTTAGCCAGAGCTTCAGCACCTGCTTCCGAAACCAGCTGAACATCCCACCGGCCTGAGTTTCCAAGCTCCCCGCGGAGAACCCTGCTCGGCCCAATCAGGGCAACTCCGCCGACGTCTGTTTGGACACGCAGGGCTTCCTTTGAAAAACGGTTATTTTGCTTAAAAAAAAAACTAAAACCAAGGTTTGCGGCGTGCCCCGCCGCTGTGCGGAGTGCAGGGGGAGGCGGAAGTGCGACAGCGCCCACACGGCTGGTCGCCCCTGGGCGCGCGAGGCGCAGAGTGGTGGGCAAGGGAAGCGCGTCCGACTCCAGAAATACGCGGGGAAGACGGCGCCTCGCAAGCGCGGCAAAGCCAGAAAGTCACGCCGAGTCTGCCTTCGTGCGACCGTCCCGGGCGTCGCCCCGCCCCGCCCCGCCCCGCCGCTGGCCGCGGTGCCCGGGCAGTCAGAGCCTCGGGCCCGTCGCCTCCCCCGCAGCGCACCAGGCACCCGACTCTGTCCAAGTGGCCCTTCTTCACCCGCGTTCTCACACCGCCAGTGTCGCGCGGGCCTTCCGAACGAGCTCTGCGCTTTGCGTCCACCCCGCGTCGAGCCGGGCCCGGGCGCCCGCCGTCGCTGGGCCGTGAGGTCCCCTCACCCGCGCGCCACCCGCTCACTGTCCCCAGAGGAAGGAGTGAAAAGGGCGACGCCGCCGCCTCCACGTGTCGCTCAGGAGCTGCACCACCTAACGCATAGGTGCCGGGCTCGGCTGCGTGCGCCTGGCGACCTCGTTTGGGGACTGGGGCTAGGGGTTATAGCTCGGTGCGGGGCGGGGCGGTCTGGCTGGAGCGGCGCTGGGGCTCGGGGTGGGGGGGGGGGCGGCCCCAGAAGGCTAGCAACCTTTCTGCAGGAGGGCCCAGCGGGGGCCGCCACCGGAGCGGAGCCGCCCTCAGGGGCAGGAAGCCCGCCCTGTCCATCAGGCGTGGGTTTCTGGCCTCCAGAGGCGAGAGTCACCTTCTGCTGATTGCTCACTCACCGTGCGGTGCAGGCGTCCCCACGCAGCCAGGCGCACGCCCTCCACGTCTCAGTGGCCCACGGTCCGAAAATAGTCAATGAAAAATTCCAGAAACAAACAACTCCCAGGCTTGAAATTGCGCGCCAACCAGAGTCGCGTTCTGACATCTCGCAAGGCCCGCCCTATACCCATTCAGATAGGTGATGAAATCTCGCGAGGCTTGTGTTATTCCCCGCCCCCCCCATTCGGTGTAGGTAATGAAATCTCACGAGGCTCGCGCCGTCCCGCAGGACGGGGATCCCGTATTCCCTGCTTCCGCTCCCCTCTTGAGTTACCTAGTACCTGGGGCCTGGTGTCCCCTCCCTTGTGTTCCAGTAACTGTTTCACTGTTTTATTTAGACATACCCCCGAAAGTGCAGGCGCCCCCGCGGTGCTGACTATCCAGCTGAGCCACAGAGAAGTCCTGGGAGCGCCTCCTTTCTGGGACAGGGCAGTTCTCGGCTCCCTCGGGAAATAACCCACCTGCCGAGGCTGCTCGGACCGCGAGGGGCAGAGCTGCCCGTGTGCGCTGGGGAAGGCAGAGGGAGCCCGCGCTGGTGTGCGGAGCGAGGACACGTGCACACAGCCTGCGGTGCAGTATGTTCTTACCATTGCTCTCTGTTGCCATTACCAACGGCCTCTTTTGTGACACATTTGATCACAGGTGCGCATGAGAGGGCCACACGGTACATATGGAGCAGTTCCAGGTGCCCACGGGGCCGGGCCATGTGCCCGGACGCCAGGGCCCTTTCACGCCGGGGCAGCCCCAGGGCACTAACGCGGAGCCCGCCTCTCCCTGCCCCAGTCCCCGGCTCAGAGCCCCAGGCAGGTGTACCCGCACACCTGGGCTGGTCTCCTCAGCAGGGCACACAGCCTACACCTGCCTTGCCTGACTATATCATTTTGCTCTTTGATTTTTTTGTAAATTTTAGTTTCGGATCCCCATGTGTGTAAAGTTGGGAGATTTCCCATTAAAATCTGGATTCCTGGCTTCTCTTGAAAAATCATAAAATCTGGCAGCAAACTCAAACTCAGTAGGGTCCTAATCCTTTCTGCATGTGATCTTCCATGCAGTGAACTGTAGTTATTTGTACGCCTGCTTTTCCTCACTCACCTGTTTGTCCTCTACCAGACTCCTAAACCTTAGCAGGTGTGCAGTCACCTGGATTCAGCAGGTGAGGCCAGTGATTTGCGTTTCTCTGGTGTCCCAGGGCCCCAGGACCACACTTTGAGAACCACTGTCCTGCAGCAGGGAGTGGGGCCTTGCATTTAAAACGTGCTCCATAAGATGTTGAATTATTCAAGTTAGTGCAGAGAGACTCAGAGCACCCAAATAGCTTTTGCAAATTTCAAGTTCGCCTCTATGACTTTCCACAAGGTACTCATCTCCTTGTGCCCCCCCACCCCCACCCCCCACCCCCGTCCATGCCCATGTAATAAGGACAATGACAGAGCCTATGTGCTCCCGAGGGTTGCTGTCAATATTAAATGACATAATGCACGGAAACTACTGCACCTGGCAGTCAGTGCTCAGTAAACATGGGCTGTTATTTTACTATTTGTTAATTCTCTCTCTTCCTAGTCTGTAAATGTGAGGCTAGAGTCACCTCGCTATTTCGTAATGTAATCCTTCCTAGGATACTCACCAGTAGATAAAGCTACGGCCTCACACATAAGATACCAATCAATGTGTCTGGAAATGCATAAATGAAGAAACAAGCTAACACATTTAAATTTCATGGGTCAAACAGGTCAAGTCGGGCCACAAGCTCAGTCCACACTTTTATAGAGACCTCATAATTACAGTACAAAGCCAAATTAAAATGGGTATTTCTACATTAAGGTGTAAACCCAGAAATGATTGGTCAGGCTAACGATTCCCCAAGGGGCATGAACGCCGCCTTTGTACCCACTTCCTCAGGGCCAGGCACTGTCCTCTGCTCTGTGTATTAACCCTATGAATCAGGCCTCGGGTAAGGTTAAACCTCAGGTTGACAAATCAGCTAGAAATTGCATTTGTCTACTTGTGACAGAGAACACCCAAAATAATGACCCAAACACACAGAAGTATATTTTCTCAAAAAAATTTATGAAGGAGGCATGTCAGGGCTGGCGTGACAACTCAGTAAGTCTTCAGGGCCTGAGGTGCCTGCTGGCTTCCTGGTTCGCATCTTAACTCAGGGCTCCGTCTTCAAGGTCACTGCCAAGTCTGGCACAGCAGCTTGGGGCACTGGCCTCAAACCAGCTTCCCAGCAGCAGTGGGGACTGGGAGGACAAAGGGCAAAACTGTCCTCCCTCGGTTTTAAGAAGCCTTCCTGGAAGTCCCCCGAATACTCTGCCCAAGTTCAGCGAGCCAAAGCCTGGCCACAACCACACCTGTCTCAGGGGAGACGCTGTCTCCGAGGGGAGCTCCGTGCTGCCCAGGGAAGCAAGCTTCTGAGCGAGGAGACTGAGCCCGTGCTGGCCCCGAGGACGAGGGGCTCCTCACAGTTCATTTGTTCTCTCTCTCTCTCCCTCTCAGTTCCCCTTGAACAACAAATCACACGTTCAGAACACGTTTCAGTATTTGTTAAGTAGTTGCTGTGAGGGCAGGTTCTGCTCGCACGTTGTTGATGAGGCGAAACGCGCATCCTACCACATCTCAGCCCCGGGGAAGCCGAGGGCCGGGCAGCAGGCCAAGAGCCGCCTGAGCTCGGCAGTGCGTTTGGGTCGCACGCCTCCGTGATGCTGGCAGCGGGATAAAAATAAGTCTCTCCCAACAGCCTCTCGTAGTGATTATAATGTTCAAGCCTGGAGCCGAGGGCGGTGAATGTGAGCAGCAGGGGAGGCAACGACACGTTGTCCCACCTCCTTCGAAGAAAGCTGACGGGGTCTGAAAGCTCAGGACACAGCACTTAGCAGGAACCTCTCCTCCCTCTCCTCTCCCTCCATCTCTGTCTCTCTCCATCTCTCCCCCCTCTCTAGCCCCCACCCCGCGCTAAGACGAGCCAGCACGGCCGTCTCACTAAACCTTTGTGCGGCGCACTGTAGAGCACCTGTGTGGCAACGTCCACGGAGAGCCGCCTCCATCGAAACCCTCCACGCCATCAGCTAACCTGGATTTGCTCCCCGCTTGGAGCCTTGCAAGACAGACAAAAACTCCTTTATAAAGCGGCTCGGAAAGAACTGAACTCTGAAACGATCCGGTCTCCGTGTTCTTTGTGTCGGCAGGCGATTTCCCAGCAAGGTTTCGGGTTTTGCAGTGGGCTTTTGTAGTCACGGTAAAAAAGAGATAGTAACCTTGACAGTGAGTGGCAGCAGCACCCCAGCGCCCGGCTGTGTGCAAACGGATCGCGTTACCTGAGCCTCATGTTGCGGCCGGGGCATTGTGCGAAACTGGGTTCTGCTGTGGGCACCCAGGCAGCCTTTCTTTATCGAGGCAGGTCATTGCACCTGTGCGAAGCTGGGGTTTTTTTTTTTTTTTCCTTGTTAAGGGAAAATCTCCCCTCCCCCCAACACAATTGCTGTTTAAAGTCACTGCTTTGTGGATCTGTGAGGGGAATTGTAGGGGTAAGTAGGGAAGCGGGAAATCTTGCAGGGACAGGAGAAAGTGTCCACAGGCTGAGTAAACTGCCAGACACTCCACCCTGGGGCTGTCCTGGGATCCCTTGGGTGCCGCCTGTGCTGAGCTAGAGCAGGTGGTGACTCAGGTGTGTAGCCACCTTGAGCAAGTCCCCGGCGCGGCAGCGCTGGGAAACCGCTGGTCCGCACCGCCTCTGCTTCCCGGTGGTGAGAAAGGATGCTATCACAAGAAGTGTTTTCAGCTCTGAAGACTCTGTTGACTCGGTTGATGAAACAGGAGCATTGCATACAATGTACCCTATCTAATAAATACCAGTATTACAAATCACTTCCTAAAACAAAGTCGTCCTTCACGCTCAACTTCTGCTAGGAGAACACTTTCAAGGGCGTCGTTCTTGTCGGCGGTTGCTCGCTGGCCGTTTCCACCCCTTACGGAGGGGCTGGAAGTGCATGGAGGAGGCAGCGGGTGGGGGGACGTCAGAGCCAGCCACGGCTGCTCAGGGGACAGGACCCAAGATGTGCATGAGTCGTTCAGTCAACAGCTATCACTGGGTGCGGGCTACATGCCACCTACAACACTGCTCTAGTGGGAGACACTGTTCCAGGAACTGAACAGGGCAGATTCCTGCACAGGACACACGGCAGGCTCCCCACCAGGCACTGAGGGCACAGAAATCGATAATGCACAGTGAAGGGTCCTAAGGTCTCTCACCTCAGCGAGGGCGACACCACTGCCACAGAAGGAGCTTCAGCAAAACGTCGTCAGGGCTCAGCGGAGCTGTGTGCGCCTGCGGAGTGGTCTGAGACCAACACACTCGCAGGAGCAAAACCGGAGGAGCCCTGGTGGGGCAGGGCCGAGGTGCTGCGGAAGGAGCATGGGCGGGCGGGCCACCAGGAGACGGTTTGGGACCCAGCTGGTTTTGAGTCGGGGGCTTGGGCTGTGTAAAGGGAGTTGCATGTGGGGTGGGACCAGCTGCCTCGCTGTCAACGCCACCTCTATGATCTAGTCTCTGTGACATTGGGTAAGTTAATGTGTCTGTGCCTCAGTTCCCTCCGATGTAAAGCAGGGACGACCACAACAACTGCCTCTCGGGTTCTCGTGGGGGTCCAGTGGGATGGTGCCTACGGAGAAGCCCCAGCACACAGAACTCTCAGTGACACCACTGTCACTGTTACCGGGGTTAGCTGTAATTAGCACCGTTCACTCGATTAACAGCAGCTTAACCCGTGTACACAGCAGGAGCAAGAAGCCTGTCGGCCTCGGCAGGGCTGGTTCGCAGCCCCAGGACGTGGAGGGCTTGGTCTCTCTGGTCCCTTTGGCTTTGCCGCTCCCACAGCCTCCGCCACGTTCCCTTCAGACTCGCAATTTCTTTAGACAGCAGGGTCCTGGACAGCCAGGTGAGCGGATGAGAGGAAAACTAAAAACCAAGGTGGAAGGGAAAGCTTTCTCCTGATGAACACTTATCTCTCAGAAGACAGATATTTTCCAGAAATAGCCAACAAATGTCTTCTTCACGCCTTCTTGTCCAGAACCGGGTCACGCAACCCCTCTTCTAGACACATCCGTGGGGAAGAAGAATCAGTCGCCGTGACTGACGCGAACCAATCATGAGTCATTTCTGGGGCTGGGCCTCCCGTTTGTCCGTTGAGCCGGGCTTCTGTCGCTGAGGGGACGGAGAGCCTAGCGTGCAGCACACGCAGGCTTCGCCTGTCGTCTTCCGGGCAGTCAGCGCGCACGCCTGACAACCGTGGGGACTTCCACGAGAACAAGCGACGTTTCCTTTGCCCTTGAGGCCCTCTCTAGACGGAGGCTGCTCTGCCAGGCCCCACCCCACTCCCACCTGGAGCCTCCAGGGCCTCCTTCCTAGGCCACTGCCTGGGAGCAGCTACAGCCGCGCTCCCCACGTGGCCTCGGTCCTCCCCCTTCGGCACACCCCTGCACGGCGCCTGGACGTGCGTCATGTTCTGCATGGCACCACCCCCCCAACCCCGCTTCCACACTGGGGTGGCTGGAGGGCCACACAGTCCGTGACCCAGACGCCTCACTGAGGGGCTCTGAGCGCCCCAGACGCCCAGGCCAGAGTCCATGTGTCTTTTTTTGTGTTAAAAGGCAAGCACTTCATAAAGTTCTTTCCATTCTCACCAAAAAGAAACCCATGAAATGTAGGGTTGAGATAAAGGGAAGAGAGGCCAGCGCAGATTAAGTGACTTGTCCCAAACCATCAACTAGAAACAGGAACAAGAGTCACCCCCCACCAGAGCGCACGCCAGTGGGCTCAGGAGCCAAGCAGGGTCCCAAATACCCTTTAATTCTCTTAGTCGCCCAGTGAGGTGAGTGCTCACTCCCACTTGCTTTCCAAGTACTTCCTACCCGCCATTTTATAGACAAGAAATGTGCACTCTCAAAAGCTAAGGAACTTCACGCTCACCCAGCAAGGAGATAACGGGGTTGTTTACAGCTGGTCTCTGCAATTCCAAAAGCTCCGAGTGGACCCCCCCCCACCGCCTTCCCCACAGCCAGAACCAGACCCAGGCCCCCAACTCCCGTGCCCACCCGTTCCACATCTCCAAACCGGGGAGGGGATGGAACACCCTGAGATTTTATTTCACCCGCTGGTACTGCGAGGTGCCCTCTGGGTGGTTCGTGACTGGCCTAGGTGTTCAAAACGAAGTTGGGAAATTATCAGAACATACTTGGCAAATTAGCAACTCCCCTTCTTCCTTTTGAGAGTAAAGAGGCAAAGCTGCCCAATCTCTACGGAGTTTAAAGAAAGGGGCTTCTGGGGACGTAAGTTGTCAACATCCACCCCAGCTCTCCTCGGCCCTCACACCACGAGTTCAGCACTAACTCCCGCATTCAGCGGAACCATGCAGCTGACTACTTTAGCCTCTATGAGCTTTGTTACCTGCTTTGTGCACGAGAAATACCCGGCCAAAGGCTCCACCACAAACCATGCAGAACTTTCCTCCTCTGTCAGCCCCAGGCTTGAGTTTGCAGAGACATTTAACAGTTGCTAACAGCTCCATCTCGCCCCCGAAGGAAGCCTAGCCTGCTTCTCCTCCATTCTCATTCCCCCCTCCCCACTCCCCTCCCCTCTCCAGTTTTTCACACAAATGAAGATATTGAAGTCTTCCTAATTCTGAGCCCCTACTTCCAGCTTTCTGTTTGTGAAACAAGCTTTGATAGCCTCAGTAATTGTCCCTACTAAGGCTCCTGTTAAGACACAAAACTTGCTTCTTCATCGTGTGTGCCTGCCCGTCACAGGTGCACCTGCGCACAGGTGTACTTTCCCAGTTTCTGTAATTAGCAGGGACACTCTCTTTCTGTCCCCTATCACTAGACCTGACAGGCCAAGCCACCAGCTTTCCACCCAGGTGGTGGCCCAGCACAGGGTTTGGGTGGCGGTGTAGTCACCGTTCATTGAAGTGAGGTGGGGGCCCATGGACCCATTCACTTCAAAGCCTCAATCCCAATTTTATATGCCAATGCTGCCAGAAAGTTCTCCAAATCGCCATGATTCTAGAAATTCCCTGGGAGCACCCAGCTGATTGTTACTTAAAAAGAGCTTCAGTGCTGTTAGGGACAAGACCCTTGGGCACTCCCCTAGCGTTGGTTGGATACAGTTCTGAGGGGTGTACAGTCTTGCTTTAGTCTGTTGAATGGACTGATTTTTTAAAGTAACTTTTCCATGGGCCATTGGCAGTCCATCCCCACCTTTCCCGGTTATTCTTCATAGATTGCATCAAAAGTACATAAATCACAAGCACCACCAAATCACTGTTTCCCACAGATGCCTGAATCCCAACCACCCGGAGTGATTTCCGTGAATGCAGCTTCCTGGGCCCTGACCCCTGCCTGTGGAACTTAGACTCTCAGGTGGAGCCGAAACCCGTGTGGCACATAAACCCGACAGGCGATTCTGACACCCACCCCAGGGCGAGGACCGCCGCTCAAGACCTCTAACGTCAGATCCAAAGGCAAATAGGATGAGACTGGGGGCATCTGCTGCAGCAATTGAGAAGCATAAGCTCCATTAGGTACAAGGTTACTTCGCATCCAGCCCCCAAGGGAAGCACCTGGTCTCTGAACCACTAACTGCGCTTTGACTCCAGGTTCTGCCACCCTCTGGCGTGGCCCAACCCACCAGAGTCCCCACCTGCTTTCTCTGGGAGTGGGACCATCTCCGCCCGCACTCAGGCTGGAGGAGTTGTGCTTCATGTTTAGGGAGCAACACCCCCTTTCCCACAGGCCCCTACTTTCATCACATCTCTGCTTTCCTGTCAAGAAGGGAGACACCTACAACGCGCCTCCTTTACACCCGTCGCCGGGGTGCTGCTCGTTGGCAGGGTGCGCTCCTCTGAACCGGAAATGACAGCACCACCTCGCTCAGTGGAGAACAGGAAGCCTGCGTGGTTACTGATGGGGTGGGTGTTCTTACAGCCCTTTGAGTGACCACACAAACGTCCAAGTCACAGGCAAAGGGAACGCAAAGCACTTTGACAACTGTGATCACGGAGCCTGTAGGTGGGTCTCCCCCTTCCAGCAGGAGAGGGCATGGGCCCTCCAGAGGCTCTGCTGGAAAAGTGGCCACCCACTGCGGGTGTCCACCGGTCTCCCGTTCAGGCCTTTCCTGCAATGGCGGGGGCAGGGGGTGCATATTCCAAGATCCAGAACAGGAGTTAGAATGTTTTTGTTCTAAATAATCAGAGATAAGGTGCTCTCACAGAGCGGATGGCTTTTCTTAAAAGGCACAGAATGAGTGAATGACAAGTACGCTCCAACGAAGGTAAAGACAAAAGAGAACGTGCGTAGAAGGAAGGAGCAGAAGGAAGCTCAGGAGGAGGGCGTCCCTCGTTCCATTAGACTGAGGACACCATTGTGAGAGGAAGTGAGGCCGAAAGCTGGGTTCCGGAGAGAGCCTCACTGACTGGGAGGGCCCGAGAGAGGGAGAATCCATCTACTCTTCCACTTCTAGGGGGCTGGGGGAGGGCCTCCCCGGGCGGACTCCTCGTGTGCCGGAGGAGAGGCTTCGAGAGGCAGCTTTGCCAGACATGTGGTTCTTCGGATTTTATTTTTAGGCTGCTTTATGACAGCCACATGAATGAAGGAACTTACCAAACTTGATCGTGTCCACGCCCTGCCCAACACAGAGAAGAGCGAATGTCTCCTTCCCGAAAGAGACAGGTGTCCTGCACCCTCCCAGCACGTGCCTGTCTGTGGTCATCGCCTCCAAGTCTCCGACTGAAAGAAAAAAAGTTGAGTAAATAACCTACCGAGGAGGAAAGAGGAGTGTTGTTGGGAGAACACGCCCATCTCTCCAGGTGTTGGCCACATCGCTGCGGCTACCTGGGAGGGCTGGACTCAGCCCATGGCCTCACTAGGAAGATTTTCAGTTGTGCATCCCAGCCGCTCCATGGAGCCAAAAAAGGGGGCAGACAGGTCAGATGAGGCGTAGTAGGGAAATATCTCCATCTTCCCTTCTCCATGACCCACTCCTCCAAGAGAAAATGTTCTTTGTAAGGAGCTCAACGTGTGAATAAAGTAAAGACCTTGAGGCCGAGACAGACGTCTAGTCAAGAACCAAGGACTGTCACTCTGCTGACTCTCTCACACGGAGCCAGGCCCAGAACTGCAGGGGACACCAGCCTGGAGCAGCCCAGGAGTTCACAGTACCACGTACCTACTGTCCCCGCCCACCTCGGGCCACACCACACTTTGAAAATTGTATTTGGAACAAAGGTGTGTTACCTTCATGCCTAGAGCATAGAATCTACTGGAGCAATTATTATTTTTAAGAAATGATTTCACCAAAATGATCACAGCTACTTTATCAGCTGCTCTGTGAACCCTGATTAAAAAAAAATTCCTGGCTCAGAACCAAGATGAAAGAGCCTGGCACAGCCCTATGAACCCCAGCATGAAGTGGCCTTCGTCAGAGACTTGGGTGCTTGCTCAAGAGCCCAGCCTCTCCAGACAGGCAGTCTCAGCAGGTGTGGCTGGCGTGCCCAGACAGCACACACACACACACACACACACACACACATCACTCTCTGGGGACCAGCCTCTTGGGCAGCCTCAAAGCTCTGTCACCCGGGGAGAGAGAAGGGTAGCATCCTCGAGGTCTGCATGAAAGCTAAGGTTCTGAACAAGCTGAGTGAGAGGGTATCTGGGAGCAAAACGGGGTGGGGGGACCTGACCACTGGTGAGTGTGGAGCAATCACCAGGTCTGGAGGCCAGTCTCGGCTGAAGGGGGGCTGGACATTCCCAGGGTGACAGTGGGGACCACGACAGAGCCAAGTGTGGGCGTTGGGGTGTGCCCGTAGGTGCACCAGGAAAAGCAGGTGAGTCCATGGTGGCGCCACGTAAGACAGGCTCCGGCAGCGCTCACAGGCCCAGAGCGCAGTGCAGTGTGCACGGTTGGCCATCTACAACAACACGCTTTTGAGTATTCCAACGCCTGGTAGACGCCCTGCCCAAGCAGATGAGGTCTTTCGTGAGGGTGGTTCAGAAACTCGCCTTCCCGAGATTAGGAAGCTAGCTCTGTGGGCCGCTGTGGAAAGAGAAATGCTCAGTGAGATTTGGAGAGAAGGTTGTACCTGTCCGTGATCCAGCCACCTCTTCCGGGCTCTCCTTCCCGCCTGTTGAAGAGCCTCTCTCCTTGCGTAAAAGGTGAGATTACCTTTCTTTTAATTTTCTTTCTCCCTATGTATTTTTTTTCTTTAAAAAAATTCTGTGAGAACAAATGAAAAGTTGTGCATTTGCAGAATATACAGAAAAATACAAAGGAGAAAATTAAAATCACAGCCTAATCCTGGATGATCACGGTTAATCTTTTTCCTTATTAATTTCAAGTCTTTACGTTTTTCTTTGGGTTTGTTCCCAAACAGTTCTGCGATCTGCTTTTTTCACTCATTGTCATGGATCACATTCTCAAGCCATGAAATATATTCTCTGAATCACTGTCCTTTCCAGGCTTTGGCATCTGAGTGCAGCACATTAAATGGAATAATGCATGGATTTCCCCTTTACAGTGTGACTTTGAGCCATTTGTATTTGACTGCGCTCATTTTAATGCACGTCTCTATTGTTCTCCAAGATCAGTCACTTTAAGTGCAGCCCAATTAAACGTAAAACGCTGAGACTAAGTGCAGAGACCGATGTGCTGACGGTACAAACTCCTTGAGAAACCTAAGCCAGCTGTATGTCTCAACAAGGCCGTGTAGGCCTACCATCAAATGAAGTTCTCGTCCTGTAAAGAAGAGAACGCTCGTTTCTGATGATTTCAGATGTTGCAACAGGCTGGCTCGGCGGTGCCGTGACCTCCGCAGTTGGCATTCCCGGCCAAGGTCGGAAACCTTTTATCCCTCGCACACGATCCAGACCCACCTCGCTGTCCGGCGCTTCACAGACGCTGCAGCTTTCACAGCGGAAGGCGAGACCCTCCCCCAGCAGGAAGATCCCTCACTTGATTGCGGGTACGCACGTGAGGCCCACCGGCCACATCTCCGAGGTCTGCCCGTATTTGTTATCTTCACACCATCTGGTCGCTGAGGAAAACCTGGGTTATCAGGAGACTTAACGTTGGAACAAGGCAAAGACCGAACACCCAGAACAGCTGACGCCTTCCTTGTGTCTGCAGATCCGCCTGCTCAGTGCGCCGGTAGGCGGCTGTTTCTGTTACCACTGAGAACGCAGTGCTTGCCTTCCCTCCCCCTCAGCTTCCCTGAGTTCTTCCCGACCTGTTGAGACCCAGCTCTCCTTCTGATAGGAATCCCTACAGAGCAGGCTGAAGGATCCTTACACTCAAATCATTTTTAGCTACTAAAGACCTTGTGGTGTTCGGGGCGGGGGGGAGGGGCATGGTGAAGAGGCCCAAGCAAAGGTGATAGGAGACATGTGGCCTTACACACTCGGACTCCGACCCTGACACGGCCACGCACAAGCCTCAACCACATATTGCCTGTAACTGGGCTTGGCTCCCTTCAGTCCGACGCATTTTCAGACCACCGAGAACACATCTTGGCCAACGTGTACCTTTAAATGGGGAGGTTGGTTCTTCTACAAGCACAAATCCGTGTATAGGTCTGGACTCAACCAGAAGAACGGAGTTCAGCAAGGCCACCCCACAGGGGTGGGGTGTGATTCAGAACCTCGGCGGAATCCCTCCAGGGAGTCAGGAGATCTCAGGGGCGTACCAGAGTCTGGCTGGTCTGAGATGGCCAGAGAACCACTTCTCATTGTGAAGCAAACCATCTGAAAACCAGAACAAAACAGATCCGTTGTAATGTCACTGGGGAGGTTGAAGCATCATAGATAGCAGCCCCGGCTCAGGGGATGGAGTGCCGGCCTGGGAACCAAAAACATTGTGGACAGCAGAGCCTGCCAGGCAGACACAGACCCACATCGCTGAGCAACACCCCACCACCCAGCAGTTAGAGAGTTCTTATTCAAAAGAGGGACATAAACACATTCAGAAGTCACAGGAGGAAAATTCCCTAGATGCTTACTTAGAAGACAATTTGTCATCACGTTAAAAAAATATGCACGTTTCCGGGTCTGTGGGCATTTTCATACTGACTGAAGCACTTCATCCAATTTGCAAGTGCGGCCGTTTCTCAGACATCGGTCCAAAGCCAGGAGACCTCGCGCCTCTGGGAACGTGAAGCCTGGGAGCGCCTCCCCCAGCAAGGGGCACTCACTTCGGAAGTGCCCCCAGGCAAGGCCCTCAGCCGCTTTCGTTTTCCAGTTTCCTCACAACAACCTCTGTGCACTTGTTCTACTCAAGGTTGAATGACTTTTCATGTCATCCCTCCAAGCAAGGCAGCGCGTTGTTCGCACAGAAACATCCCTGTGGATCTGAACACAAGTATCTCACTGACGGCCCCCACTGGATGCAGTGCTGGCTTAAAGGCCGTGGTCGGGCCCCGTGTGGCCCAGGGAGTCAAACTGGGCTTCCCATCCTTCCCCGTGGCTGCTTGTCCTCTCGGCCTGGCGCTCGGATCTCCACCCAATGGCGGGCGGGTCAGCGCCTTCGACCGACATGGCTCAGCACACCCAGGGAGTGAGCCGCGGTCAGGTCCAGATTCCATCGTGGGCACACGGTACCACACAGGCCAGAGACCAGCACCCGGGCCTCACTGCCGAGAAGGTCCCTGCCCACCTGCGTAGGTTTTCCAGCTGAGCCAGGAGACAGGTTGTGCCGAGGGCTGCCATGCTCGGAGCGCTTTGCTTCAACCCACCCCCTCACTGAATTCTCAGTGCTGCCTGCGGGGAGTGTCATTATCTGGGACCACAGGCACCGTCACCATGCCTGCGTGGAGATGGGACTAGGAGAGATTGGAGACTTTAGATCCCCCCCAGATGTCACTGTGTCTGTGAGGGGTTATTTTTATAAAAGAGCCACTCCTCCCCAGCGCCAGCCCCCATCTTGCTTTCCTTCGCTCCTGCTGCCGTTGCGGTCTGACTCAGCGTGTCTTTATGCACACTTTAGAGCCTGTCCCCCTCTCTCCCACACGGGCTTCTGGAGGAAGGGTCTCTGCTCAGCTCACTGCTGCATCCCCACTACAGACATGAAGTTGGGCCCAATAAACACTGGGTGAATAAAGAGGCGGTTAAAAACAGCTGCCCAAAGCTACAGAGCTCATCATCGGTGGGCCAGTATCTGGACTCAGAAGCGTGACCCCCGAGCACACACTCACAACCACTTTGCCACTTTGTTTTTCTTTCCCCCTAAGGATCTGGCTAACTTTACATGGAGGTTTTGTGCAGGAATTCCAGGCTGCCCTCACTCTTCTCTGAGTGCGTGCCCGCCCGCAGTGACTGACGGTGAGCAGCTTGCGTGAGGGACGCAGAGGGGCAACACCTGGGCTGAATCCTGGCCTGGCTCTGTCCACACCTCACTCCGCCAACAAGGCGTCTTCTTCCTGCCTCAGCTCTAACTCTACGAGTGTGAGTCCTCAGAACCGACGCTTACAACATGCCCAGGATCCCCGGGGACTCCAACGGATGGCAGAGGTCTCCTGACCACTTTAATTTTAATTGAAGTAAATTTAAAAATAACCATGTATATTATACCTCACATTCTTCCTGTCCAACCTCTGCTAAAAAAAATAAAAATAAAACAAAACAGAAAAACGAACAAAAAACCCCCGCCTTGATAGCAAGCTCTGCGAGAAAACACACAAAAACATTAACAGAGTGGTCTTTGAGACTGGGTGATATTTTTTCCTTTTATTCTTCTATATTTACCACAGTCCTTTTGTAAGGGGAAAATACACTTTATTCTTAAAATAATTTTTAAAAAACAAAGACATACACTATATAACCTTGAGGCAAATAGAGTTTAATCAAGAAAGCAATAATTCACTTACTATAGTTCCTCAGTGCCGTTTTGTGATAGGTACTATAGTATTTCTCAGAAAGAGTTTATTTTACAAAGTTTAACATCAGCAGGTGTCTGAGAGAAAAGGTTTTGCTGGGTTGTATTTCCCTTTAAGAGAGGGCTGGATCTCCTGAGAAGAGAGACCCGCGCTGCTCCGACCCCGGAGACGCTCACCTGGTCTGTAGACAGGACGCACTGCTGGGCTCCATCCTAAAGCAGATGCGAGGGTCCACTTCACCTTGACCCAAGCCGAGGGTTCAGTCCGAGGGGACCTGTGCCTACCTAATGTCAGGCGTAATTCTGCATTTGGGATTTGCCTTCTTTTTTCCTCCCACTCTGGAGTCCCGGACCCTCTCGGGGTCCTGACCTCTGGAGCCTCTGCCCAACCGGCCGGGCTCTGGGCCACCTCCCCAGCTCCCACCGGGTCCCATCCGCACAGCCCACAGTATGTCTCCCTCCCCAGGGCTGGGCCCTCTGCCGCCGCGGTGACTGCCTGTTGGCTGGGAAGAGCCTTGCTTTTGCCTCATCGTACTGAACGGCAGGCAGCTGTGAGCCGGCTTGGCCGGCCAGCCTTCCTTTTCACTAGAAGGGGGGTAAATGAAAAGACAAAAGCAAAGGAGGCTCACAAGCAACCTGCCTTTAAACGTCTCATGATTGTTTCAATGAGAAGGCTCAGACTTTTAACCACATGATGAATAGCCCAAGAAGCTACCTGTCTGGACAGAAGGCACACCCACTGGAGCACCGGGGCTGAGTGCCCGGGAGCGACTCAGGCACAGCGGGGCGTAAGTTATACAGCCCTTGATGGGCAGCGGTCATGTCCCAAACCCTCTGATCCTCCTTGTGAGGCCGCTTCTGGAGAGTCCTAGGTGTTGTGTCGTCCCTGAAGGAGCTGCCGGCAGGGGCGGCTCGGGCCCTCCCAGGCCCACAGCCGGCGTCCTGGCGGCTCCTTCTCGGGGAGCCAGTGTCTGTTTCTGGACTCGGCGCCCCCCACAGACGCCGCCGTTACACTTTGAGTGCACGTGTGTTTCTGTGAGTGTTTCCACATGGGTGTTCCAGTATGTGTGTGTGCCATGTGTGGATTGATGTGTGTGCATGTTTCAGCACAGGTGTATTTGTGTGTTTCCGTACATGTGTGCATGTGTTTCAACACACACATTTACGGTTCAGCACATGTGTGTTCATGCATGTGTTCCAGTACAGATTTGTGTATGTGTTCCAGTGCGTTCATTCATGCGTTCCAGCACATGGGTGTTCATTGGTGTGTTCCAGTGCATATGTTCATGTATATGGTCTGGCACATGTGTGTTTGTGTATGCATTCCAGTACATGTGTGTTTATTTCTGCATTTCAGCACATGGTTATTTCTATATTCCAGTACATGTGCCTTTATATGTAAACACACACGTACACACATGTACACATACATGTGCCAACCACAAAGCCAAACACGGAAATGCTGCTTCAGTTTGGCACCGACATCAGACCCCACTTCAGTGACACTCGCAGGTGGCAGGTCCCTGACGTTACGGCCCAGCAGGGGGTGGGGGTGGTCGGGCTGGCCTGAGACTCACCAAGCCTCCTCAGGAGGGTCCGAGCGCTCTGGCAGGAACCAAGAGGCCCAGCGGAGAAGACAGTGTCCTGAAGCAGCCGTGCCCATTACTGAACCTGGACCTCGACCCTCGCCTGAGGGTCAGTGGGAACGACCTTCAAACCCTTTATGTTTCCCGGAGGTGAAAATCAGTGCTCTGGATTCTGCTGTCAACACACAGGGCATGTGGCTCCGGGGCACAGGCCTGGCTTCTGCCTCCTTCGTTGTCCAGGTTCGTCCCCCGGGCTCTCTGGGGAGCCCCTCCAAAACCAGGGATTTTTAGCAAGCTGCCCCTCGACACCTGTGGGTGAATCCCGGGTCACACCTACTCCTGGCCGGGAGCGTCCTGACCGGCGTCTGAACAAATGCTTCATTAGCGCTGTGTTCACTGTTTGGTCCATGGTGGAAAGGTTAGCGTCACTTTGTTTTCCAACAGGAGGGGTGTTGGGTGCCTTGGAAACAGGGTGTCCAACCCAGACTGTAGACCAGTGGTTTTCAACTCGGGCCGCACGTGGAATCATCTGGAAAGTTTTAACAAAAACTGATCAGTGCCAGGCCTCCGCCCCTCCACACTCTGACTTCATCTGTCTGGGGCGGGCAGAGCGCCAAGCGGCCCTCCTTCCAGCGGAGCTGAGAGCAGCGCTTCTCACACTCAGGTGTGTGTGTGTGTGCGTGTGTGTGTGAATCCCAAGGATCTGACCAAACGTGAGGGCCCTGGTGCGGCAGGTCTGGGCCAGAGCCCCAGATTCCAGGTTTGTGATGAGCTTCCAGGTGATGCCCACACTGCTCGCCAGCAGCCCCGTGCGGAAGTGCCCAACAACAAGGGGAGCATCTCAGGAAAGCGGGTCCCACGGCCGTCCCCTCCTCAGGGTGTTGGAGTGAGCCCCCCCCCCCGCCCACTGCCGCCCAGGCAGACACCGCCCCCCCCGCCCCCAGGGCTGTGACTCTGCCTTAGCTGCCTGTCAAGGGCAGCAGATGTTCCCAAAGATGAAAGAGGTCACTTTCCGGGCCAGCTACAAAAATGAGCCACCATTGACGTCCATTCAGGCCTCAAGTCAGTCAGGGACGCACTGACGGGAGCCCACGAGCGAGCAAGAGCCGAGAACTGAACTTTAAAGGAAATGAACCTGTCTTTGTTTTGCTTTGGCTCTGCACTCGCTCGTGGGGAATCTCCTTAGTCAGATGGCAAGCGGGCAGTGATGAGGGACCCAGGAGGGAGGGCCATGGGTGCAGGGCGGCTCAGTAGAGCGAGCCACCGATCCCTGTAGGCTGTGCCTCGGTCGCTGATGGCTAGACGTGTGAGGTCCTCGTGCCAGTAGTGTCCCTCTCTCTGCGTCACCTGCCTGCCTGGTCTCCTTCCCTGGTGAGAAATGACCTCCAAGCTGCATGGCCTCAGCTCCCTGTGGTTCTTCAGCTTCCCCTGCTAGCACATCCTCGTTCTCTCTCTTCCCAAGCTCCAGGACCACCTCCCCCCTACAACAGCCTCCTACATAGCCCAACACACAAGTCCCCCGCCAAGGCCCATCTCTCTCGTGAAGCTCCCCCACGTCCCACAGGGTGCTCTGGGGCCCCATGTGCTGCCTGCCCATGGCCATGGCACACCCGGTGACTCCGGCTGTAACCTTGTCACAAGAGTGTGGTGCTCTCTGTAAACCACACAGCGACCTCCCGCGGGCAGGGCCGTGCCTGCACATTCTTGTACTTCCTGTGCCCAGTGCAGGCCTCCGTAAAGAAGAGATGCTCGGGAAGACTTGTCACCACGGCTGATGCAGCCGAGATTCCCAGAGGCAAGGTTCTCAGGAGTTTCCACACACAGACAAGACTTGCCACCACAGACAAAAGTCCCCATTCCCCGATGCCTTCGATCCCGCTCTGGTCTGGGACGTGTGCCATCCCATGGCACCAAGACCGATGCTTCTTTGTTCTCAGTGGCCTCCTGCCCAGGCAGACCCCAGGGCTGGGATGGGCACCCAGTTCAGCACCTTAACCCCGAGGCCCGTGCAGCACACACTCCTTGTAAGGAAGACGAGGAAAGGCCTCTGCAGGCTCAGGGCCTCAGCCTGTTGCTCTGAAGAGAAAAACAGCAGGGTGTGGTCGGGAGCAGCGTGGAGAGCCAGCCAGGCAGAGTCTCCTGGAGAAACCGCTCCTGCAGCCCAACGAGCAGGTGCAGACACGCGTGACCCTGGGGCCAGCACCGTGCTGCTCTGTGGGGGGATGCCTGTCCAAAACATGGGTGAGGCGATGGAAACTGGGGCTGTAACCGGCAGAAGGCCCCGTGGGGAGGCTTTGACACGGGGCCCTGTGAAGCGGATGGGGAGCCTCCCGGGGCACAGGCAGCCCTGACACGCAGCAAGAAGAAACCGACGTGTGCGCTGCATGTCTCCGGTGCTGCCCCAGCACCCAGTGCACAGACTCCCGCCCTCTCCTCCCCCGGGACTCTTGGCTTCGAGCAGGGCTTGCTCAGCTGGGCTCTGTGCTACCCAGGGCACCAGGCTGCTCTGAACCCTCCCCACTGTCTCTGCCCCATCCTTCCTCCCAGCTTACAGCCCAGGTGAGGAAGGAGGGGAAGGCATGGCCACCACGCTGCTCATTAAAGCAGTGCTGTCCTGCACCGATCTGCTCACAGCACCCAGGAGCAGGCCAGGCGGGACCTGAGGCCCAGCCCTTGCCTGCATCAGCCGAGCGTTTCTCTAGGAGTGGCAGCTGTCCGTCACCTCGAGCCGAGGGCCGGCTGAGAGCAGGCAGCCCAGGGCCCCGGAATGCTGGCGTCCCCACTGCTGTTTTCCCAGTTGTCTGCTCTGTTTATAAATTGTCCATTTATAGAAATCCGGCACCTGCTACGACCCCCTCACCCACCAAGTGTTGGAGTGCGTCTCAGAAAGAGCCACTTCCCAGCCCTGGAGTTGGGGTATTTGCAAAGGCATTCTGAGGGTCCCCTGCTCTGGAGGGAAAGGCTGGCTAGTCATTCAAAGGCAGCATTTTGCTCCACTAAACGGGGAAAAAGGAAAAAAGGGAAATCGCCGTTCTCTTGGGACAGACTATTACACATAGCTTTTCAGCTCCCTTGCCAATTCTGCCACTTAGCATAGAACGCCACCTGCGCCCCAAAACTTTTGTGTAAAACGCATTTAAAGACCTTTCCAGGGCAGGAAACCCAATATATCATTGAGGTGACTGGGGTTTTTTTTCTTGCCAAGTATCTGGTTTGCAAAGTGCCCAGAATTAATTGTCAACATTCCACCCCTCCCCCCTTCCAATACGCTTCCGCTCCGCTTGTCCTTCGCAAAAGCAAACTAAAATCGACGGCACACGTAGAGTATTCAGAACATTTGTGGTGTGCGTCTCATGGTTTCCAGGAGGTCAGACCAGGGGCCGTGGTGGACAGAAATGGACGGTGACCCTGGGGACGTCAGGCAGCCCCTTGAGGCTACAGTCCTCTGCACAGTAACCCTTCTCAGCCGTGAGACCGGCGCCCTTTTAAAGCCACCAAGGAAACCCCGATGAAGATCACGTGAAGGAGGCAGCTGGGCCGAAGGGGTGGGGGAGGACATTCCTGGCCCCCAGCTCTGCACTCAGCCAAGTAGGAGGCCCCATGTTTTTATTGGAGGACTGGAGGCTTAATAGTGCTTTTAAAAGAATGTTGAACTGTCTGGGTATAAAGACGCGCCCATGCAAGGCTGCTATTATTAATAGAGGTCCAGCAAAGGTGGGTGGTGGCGAGACCCGGCGAACAGAAGCGACTGAAGAGGCAGAATTAGAGGACATGAAATTAAACACCCGTGGAATTACAGAGCCTTGCTGGGGTCGGGGGTGGGGGAGATGTTCCTTCCCACCGGCCAGGGTCCTCGTCAGCATCCCACTCTGGTGCCAGGGTCCTCGTCAGCATCCCACTCAGGTGCAGTGTGAAGCCTCTGCTGCAGGTTACAGGAAGGAAACCAACATTAGATCACAGAGGGGCCCGTTAACTTCTTTCCAAAATGGAATTGCGTTGAATCCGTGACATGCTCTCCAAAGGGAATCGTCCTTGCCTACTTTCTGGTCCCCAGTGGTCGTGTATTTGCCAGCTGGGTTGCTTCCACTCTGCATGGAGCCGGAGTGGGAGGCTAGGTCTCCGTGGCTAGGATAGGCGCTGGCACGCCCCTGCGGCAGAAAGGGACGTGCCAACTGGGAGCCTGCAAGTCCCTGTGAAACACAGGGAGACGCCCACCGCAACCCTGTATCCTCACTACCAAACGTCATCTGGAGGTGCCGATCGCTACGGAACACTCCAGCCGCGCTCACAGTGCGAGGTCCAAAACCATAGTCTGCTTCCAGAAATAGAAAAGAGGAAGTCTTTGAAGCAGGAGCAGGCCTGAGAGTAGCTGTCAGCACAGCCGGAGCTGGGCAGGAAGCAGCGCTCAGGGGCACTTGGGGGCAGCTCTTTCCCCCTGGGAGCCTCCGCACTCATCCTATGAGCAGGCGGCCCTCAGAGACTTCCTTCGGCGCAGACACAGGCCTCAAAGTCACCCTCCTTCGAAGCCCTGGGGGCGTCCCCGCGGGTCTTGCTCTGTCCAAGGCTGGGCACTGGACTCTGCTTACACCAGTCACACACAGAGCCCCAGCAGGAAACGAGTGGTTGAGCAAACATTTGTTTCCTGTTTTGCTTTTGATAATTTCACATTGCAACGCAGCCTAGCTTGCGCCCTGTTCATCTCTTTACGGTTGTGGAAATCAGTGCAACAGAGCAGCGAAATCTGCCTTTTTCCCTACGGTGCTTCGAGTGGCGTCTCACAGGTGTTCAAGTTGGAAGGGACTCCTTGGGAACACAGGGGTAGGGGAGCTGGGGTGGCCAGTGGGACAGCTGGAGAGGCACCAGGGGAACGACCTGACAGGGAGATGGGGCTGGTGGGGGGCATGAGGCAGCCCAGGAATGGAAGATAGAGAATGGAGGGAACACAGATGCAAGGCAGACAGCGGAGCCTCTGCTGGGCGTGAGCCCCCAGGAGGTCTCCTGGCTGCAGCCCCGCCTCACTCGGACCTTGCTGGGTGTCCGTGGGCAGGGCCCAGCCTGTGCCACCCCACACTGGGGCTCTAAAACATACGGGCAGGAGGTGGGATGGCCCGGATGGGGAACTTCAGGACAGGGGAGCCCGTCACGAATCCTTCCGGTAACCTGCAGGAGATCCTGTTCTGGATCATGCAGCCTGGCGGGTGGGTTGGGGGGAGGGTGGTTGGCGACCTTGATTTCTCCAAAGCAGCCACACGTCTGGAGCCCCCGAGGAGAGGCTTTCATCCTCAGTCAGCTTCGTGGGACACATGTATTGCTGTTCACTTGAGAGAGCGTTGTGTCCATCCTGCCTAACGAGGGACTTCCGGGATGGTCACAGTTTGTGCTTGGCTGTCAGATCACGACCTGGCTGTGACGTGGATCACCGTGACTGGGTGTCCTGCGAGCCCAGCTCTCTGCTGCGAGCCAAGTGCCTTTGAACCTCGCAGGATGAATGTTCTCCACTGTCCCTATCTCAAAATTCCTGGACGTTTCATTGAAACAACTGGTTAAACGTCAGCCACAAGGAGATATAGAATCGCCCTCACCAGGCAGACAGGTTACTTCTCCAAGGTCACGGCGTCAATCCACCGAGGTTGGGTCCGTGAACGGCATCGTGGTGAGCAAACGTGAAGTGGGCAGAAACCAAACTCTCGTAGAAAACAGAGGATCGAGAAAAGAAACAGGAGAACGTGGCGTTCCATACCTATGGTTGCTACGGCAATCCCTGTGCCTGTGAAACATTCGGCAGGGAGCGGATGCGCCACTCTGGTGGGGGAGGCTGGTGGAGAGCAAGGGAAGCGGGACGTCTCTGGGCTGCTCCTCAGTCTGCAAACCCAGAGCCGCTCTGAAAAACGAAGCCTGTTGCCTGCACACAGTCAATAAAATCACCACCCCGGGCTCAGAGAGCTGACGGGGGTTTGCCAGACGGTGCAAGTGAAACAGGGTGCCGGCGCCCAGACAGCACAGCACATTTAAGTGGGAGGCCTGGCTGCACCACCCAACCACTCCGCGTCTCCCCAGGCCAGCCCGTGCCCCACACCACGGGGTCTCACCTTTCAGTCCTTGAACCTAGTCTTTCCTGTCATCACCTGGTGGGGCTGATGCGAGTGTCTCCAGGGGGCAAACAGAGATGGTCCCTGCCGAAAAGCGTCGTTCTTCACGTCTTCAGAAAAGCCCGTGGTTGCGGTGACGCTGCCCGTCCCTGACGCGTCCCTTCATCAGGTAACTCGACCGCCACTGGGCTCAGCGGGCAGAAGAGGCCTCAGCATTTCACACTTGAAGTGTGATCAGCATTTAATTTATTTCTTCACAGAGCTAAATGAAGAGACGTTATATTATCTAACGGTGCAGTTAGGGTTGGGGTTTTTTAATCATTTTTCCCTCTGTCACTGAGTGAGAAATAGTACCATAAAGTGGTAGTTTTAACCCATGGCCTGAAAGCCCATCAGAGCTGCCCAACTTGGGTTTTCCCTGATGTGACGATACATCAACATTACTGTCCTCAAAGCCCCCCACCCGACCTGCTGGGTCCAAGGGGACAGGAGAGGGCTGGGCAAACGCTAAGCCAACTTCCCTTCAGTCAGGCCAGCACTTTCCTATAACCAGCATTGCCCACCCAGGCAACCTCCAAGCGTCGGTGACCTGATTCCAGGACAGGAGAGGAAGTAAAAGCATGACAGTGGCAATTGCTGCCTCCATGGAACCAAGAAAGACCCAGCCCAGGAGGCAGAGGACAGGTCCCGGCAGTGGAAGCAAAGTGGCAGGCTGGGGAAGAAGGGGAGGGAGGGACCCCAGTAGTGAGGCTCCTGGTGATGAAGACAGAAGGCAGGTCCCTGTCAGCAGTGACGCAGGGACCTGGCCCCTCCCAACCCTGCCCACCACGTGGGGCTTCGGGGTCACTCACAGACCCCAGCAGGGGCAGAGTAGAGGGCGTGTCCCTCCCCACCACCTGCAGAGGGGAGGGAATGGCATCCTGGCACTGGAGCTAGAATTCTACCCGTTGTTTTTCCTGAAAAGTTTCTGAACATGTTAGCTTTGGTCCTGCCACGCTGCTGGCCTGTCTGTGACAAGGGATTCTGCACTGCAGGTTGCAGCCTCAGGATCGGGGAGGTCATGCCATGGGGTTGTGACCCGCACTTTCTGTAAAAGGGAAAAGCACAGAAGCTGTCAGAGCGCACCAGCTGAAGAAAGGGCCCTGGGCCTCTGGTGTCCCGTGAGCGCACGCCTCTGGTTCTGGAGGTCGGGTCAGAACCTCCAGGCGGCAGAATCGATGCTTTCTTGGCAGCTTTGCCACAGGCCAGTTCACCAAAAGGCCATCCCCTCGGTAGTCTCGTCACCAGCCCATCAGTTCATGGCCTCACAGGGACGTCCCCAGGCCCCTGTCTCCTGCGGCTGCAGATCTGTCAGAGGACGCCCGGTTCCAGCCGCCCGCCTGGCAGTTCAGACGCTCCCGTCCCTGTCTGCCCCAGGCCGGCAGGAAGCTCTTGTGGTAGCACAGTCTCCACGAAATTTTCTGACAGATTTCAGCAAATTGGCACCTCAGTAAATTAATTTTTAAAATTTCAGCAAATTTGACATTTGGCAAAGGAGTCATTTGGTAAACTGACTTATAGCAAACTGGCCTGCGACCAACCACTCCCAGTCTTTCCTAGCACCAGGCCCCCTCCGCCAGCCCCTGCACCTTCTCTCTCCCGTCACTCTGTGCGAAACTGGGACTGGCCGTGTCTTCTCGAACCATCTGTACCACAACATGACATCAGAGAAGGGGAGGGGTGAACACACAGTGTGAACATGTAGAGTGCAAGCTTCAGAGCTGAAGGGACCAAAATCGGCCCCCCAAACCTGCTTTTTGGGACACTGATTTTAAGCTGTGTATTGGGAAACAAGACTCAGAAACTCTGACCACCCCCACCCCCTTCCCTGCCCAAGAGATTTGGACAGACAAACCTGCTTCAGGAGGGAGGGTTCGGACACGCCTGAGCCCCTCTTGCAGTAAGTGTGGTACATACACGGGAGGGCTCAGGCAGCTGCCTGTCGGCTAGATCCCCGGTCCACGGTTCTCCGGCCCTCGCAAAGAGTTTCGTTTCCACCCTTCTCACCTGCAAGTCGCCCCTTCTCGCCTCTGAAACCTCAGACCCGTTCCTCACCTCCATGCGTCTTGTGTCCAAAAATGTCTCATATGCCCGATGTTGTCGCCTGTCTTTGGAATTTCCGCTCTCCGGGGCAGGGGAGCTTCGAGGCGGGGGCAGGGGTGGGTGAAGCAATCGGTATTCTCAGCCCCTGCAGCAGGAGGCCGCCTGCGTCGGGACCTGACTCTGCGTCTCAGGGGCCAGGAGTCTTGGACAAGGCCCTTAGTCTCCGCGTGCATTGCCTTCCTCATCGCCCAGTGGCTCCGTGGGGGTCGGGGGCCGCTTTATGGGGTCAGGGAGCAGACTGAACCGGTTAAAATTGGTCTTCATCATGCTCATCAGTCACTTGTTTATCTCCTTTGAGGAAACTTTGATGCTGAGTCTCTGCCCATGTTTAATGGGGTCTTTTGAATGAGAGAGACTGTCCTTATTTGAAAATCTCCTTTTCTCACACTTACATTTTCTCTTTCGATCTTCTGGTGACAGTCTGCTACGGGGTGGGTGAGGGCAGTGGGAACACCCCTGGGGGACGGTCCATGTTTGCTCCTGCTGGGAAATGAGGACAGACAGACAGACACGGCTGTCAGAGAGAAGCAGCGGGTCTGACAGGCATGTCCCAGACAGTGGCCAAGGCATCTGATTGCTCAGAAAGCCCCGCAGAACAGCACTCAGTGAAAATATGCAGTGTATGTAGTATGTACATATAGTTCATATTTATGGGTAATGATATCACATATAACTGCATCAAAGCGCAGATTTCAACTTCTGTAAGGTCGTCTTTCGTTTGAAAAAAATAAGGCAATGGTAAACAGACAAAATGATATGTTTATAAGGTGTTAAGCCAATTAAGCAGTGTGTAGATGAGCCCGTCACATCACATTAAGTTCACAACTCCATGTGCGAAAGCCGTTCCGCAGTTTTGATTCGGAGGCTCCTTGCACCTTCTGCTGCGTGTGGAAGGACCTGGTGTGGAAGGGGCACAAGCTGCTGGAGTGCGTCTGGGGTCTCAGTTCCCTGGAGCTTTCACAGCTTTCAGCACGGGAAGCAGCTTTTCGAAGTTCGGCTAACATCCCCCGGTGCTGGGCCGTGCCCCCCAAAACAAGGGAAGGAGATGCATGAGTCCCCTGGTCTTGGGTAAACGTCAGTCTTGCGTCTGGAACGAAGCTGTGGCTGGTGGCAGGGTGACTGCACGTGGGGCTCCCAGGGGACGGAGACCTGACATCGGGTCCATGTCACCAAGGCAAAGCCATCGTTCGCCACAGTTTCTATCTGTGTTTCTTATCGTCCTTTTTTTATCCTGCAAGTGTCCGGGCTAAGTCTGTACGAAATAAATGTCCCGTTGCCTCCAGGGCCTGAGGGCAGACCCTCTCTTTGTTTTGTTCTTTTTACAGGAGAAAACACAGACAAGGTTCCTGAAAGACACGTTATTTCCCTAAGCAACGTTGCCATCTTTCGACTTCCCCCTTTCTGCGTTCTCGAGAGCCAAAGGCTCGGAAGGCCCTGGGCAGGGCAGCGCTTGCTCCTCCCTAGGGGGCTTGGGTGACCGCGCAGGTGGGGGGGTTCCTGTGTTGGTTCAGCAGCAGAGCAACATCCCACAAGAAGAGAGTCCGAGAACGTGTCTGCGGGCAGGAGAGCTTCCTGTCCCTGTTTCCAGGACACTCAAGTTTCAGCGGCTGTCGAGCAGTTTAGGGGACCCCAGCCACCCTCACATTGTTGAAACCCTGTTTTCTTTCATCCAGCTGTCCCTTCAACAGGGCTTGCTGGGTGCCTCACACGCACCAGGCACTGCGCTCAAGGCCACCACGCAAACAAAACCCCTCAGTCCACAGATGCACGGGTCTTCATTCCAGCAGGCGAGGCCAGCACACAGAGCAACGCTTACACGTGGTGACACACATGTCCTCACACAGGCATCATGGGAACTCACGCACAGGGGCCCCTGTTACCCGCTGATGAGTAGGACAGTGACGTGCCCGAGCCTCAGAGCCTCTGGTGAGCTTGTGTCCAGCTGCGTGTGCGTCCCTCCTCCTTGGTGGTTAGGTGGCCACAGGCAAGGTAGGCGGCTGCTCTGCGCCTCGTGTGGCCATCGGCGAGGCGCAGATGGTAACCATGCCTCCTGCCTGAGGCTGACACCAAGGTCAGCCTTGTGTGACCTGTGTGAGCACTAGCACTCACACGTGCTGTGCACACTCCAGTTACGGTTATCACGCCTTGTTTTCAGGGTAGACGCGCCATTTCCTTAGAGCGTTCATCAGGAACAGGGAGAAAATACTGGATCTTATTTATCTTTCTCATCCCTTTCACTTCCTATTTCTGCGTGCCTCTTACATGCAGGGTCTGGCATAAATAGCGCTCCTTTTTATGACAAAATCTTTTATTAAAAATCATAAGCATGTAATTCTGTAACAACAACAATATCACACTCAAGCACAGCACATGACATTTATAAATGTATCATATATGTATATACATCATGTGCATGCCATACATGCCGGTGTCACACATGTATGTATCATACATATGTCGTGCATGATGCCATTCACATACCCTACCACCCACAATCAAACAAGCCCTACTTCTGCCAGACCCTGTATATTAATATAAAGTCCACATATACATTCTATTAATGAATGAATACACACATGTACAGATACGGGGTACACGCTCATTTCTTTGTCCTGGCACGCCATCAAAGGCTCAGAGGAGCTTGCATCACTGAAGGCCACAGCGACCCTGCCTATAGAAGAGAACACAACCCGTAACTCACAGTATACGCACTGCGCGTGTGACCTCCAGTGCTGGAATACACTGCGCACATTGGTGACCGTACCATTCACCAGCTTCTGACTCTTGCCACATCCAGGCGGACAGACTGATGCTGTGGACACAGGCCTCCCCAAGCCCAGGACCTAGGAAGGCAGCCCTCACACCTCCGACGAGGCAGCACGCAGAGAAGCTGCCTCTGGTCCGCCAGCCCACGCGCGTGTCGCAGGTACGGCTCTGCAGTGATGCGTCGACGCAAACGGGAGGCGTCGGAACAAACACAACGCCGGCCCACACACATCTCCGTGTGACGGTGAATGAATGGTCTTTTCTGGTGTTTACGTCTCGGAAGCTCCAAAGCTTCCACAAGATGAGCGCATGAAAACATTCGCGGTGCGGAGCAATCTGGTCCGCCTCGCTACTGACACGCGTCCCAGTTTCCTTGTGAAAAGAAGCCTAAGGTGTCACCAAACAGCAGCTGCTCAGCTCCAAGTCACTACAACGAGCTCCGAGCTCCCGTGGGAGACCACAGTGGAAGGGCGCTATTTAAAGCGATTTACAAATTCATGGAGGATTTCACTCAACACATTCACACTTGATGGAGCTTCTGAAAGCCTTCTAGGGAAGGGCCGTGGGATTACTCAGGGTTTCTCTTGCTGAGAACTTGCAGGCTAATTTATGTAAACCAGAAGGAAATCTGCATTTGCTAGAAACTCCAACAGAACCTGCTCGGTGAAAAGCAGAGCCTGTTGGAAGGGAGATGTGTTCAACTCTCCCTGGCTAGCGAGATGACACAGCGGGCTGGGGGAAGAGCCGGAACTGAGGGGGCTGGCGAATCGTCAGCTTATGTTCTCAGCTTAAAACAATACCTACTACTCCTTTTACCCAAGCTTGTTTTTCTAAATTCAGTTATTGGCTCCTTTGCTTTTCTTTTGCATGTCTTGATGTTTCAGAGACAAAAATCCAAAGTAAGGGTCTTCTCGTAGTGTCCGCTCTGCATCAGTGCTGACTGACGCCCGCCTGGGGCAAGTCACGCCCTCCCTTCCCTCAGTTTCCCTGTCCACAGAACAAGGGGGACCACGCCTGCCTCACCAGCTTGCCATGGGCATCCGCTAGCTGATGCTGATGAAGCATTTCTCGTGACGGGATGTTCTGGTTAGCATTGCTTTGGACAAACTCAGTTATATCATCGGAGACACACTCAGAATTTTTTCATGAGAATTAATAAGCCTGAGGTTTCTCTTCTCTCAACTGTATGTGTGTTGACAGATTTGTCTTCTCAGAAAAGCTCCTACTGAAAACCGCTGGTTGGTTTGTCAGTGAGGTGTGCCCACCGCTGGATGTTTAATGACAGCTGATTCCCGTGGTCTCCGCAGTCACCTGGAAGTGTTGGGAACCACGAGGGGACAGATGGGCTCCTTATGTCTTTGTTCTTTTTGAATTTTTGAAGACCCAGGATTTTCCTCTCCTTGAACAAAACAAGAAAATGTGGGAAACAGGAAACCCAACTGCTGGTCACTTTTCTTACGTGGACACTTCTGTGATAATTTCCAGAGTCAGGGAACTTCCTCCTTTCACCCGGAAGGGTTTGGTGGCTATTGTTGTGGTTGTCGTTGTTTGCCTGGTTAAGAATTCTGGAGCTGGAAGACGTGCAGGCAGAGCTTGTCTCCAGTGAATCAACAGCAAGACGCGGCCAGCGCCTCCTGTCTCCTGGTCCTGGCGCAGGGGCCGTGGGCTGTCCGAGGGCCTGGAAGCTTGTTAGAAGGGCCAGTCCTCAGGCCTCACCCAGGGCCTCTGGGAACAGGGCCAGCGACCTAGGATGTCCCCAGCCCTGTCGGCGACTCTGATGCTTGCTGACGTCACGGAAACCCTGCCCTGGAGGAGCCGAAGCCGGACTGCAGTCTGTAACGTGTGAAGCGTCCCCATCAGCCCGTGTCACCGGCCTGTGGGAACATCCGCTGTGTGGTTACCTCGTACACAGGTGCATCCATCTACTAATGATTACCTGTGCTCCTGGGTTTGGGGTCAGAAATGCTGAAGTATCATTTCTGGCCCCTCTACCCCATAATCAGGAAGTTGCCCTGGAAATGGGAGGTTCTCTCCCCAGAACTCGATTCTACACGATCCAGGATCAGCCCCACTGTAGGATCAGACCAGGGCCCATCCCTGCGCAGGGCATTTCAGGCCGGTGCAGGGGCGGCCCTGCCTCTGAGAACGGGCGGAAGAGGGGTAGCTCCGGGTTCATTCCTGTGCTTTTTGACTCTGGGTTTTTGGCATTTTAGCTGGTAGAGCCCTGCACTGTCCTAGCTGGGTCTGCCTTCCTGGGTCCGTAAGCTCTTTTCTGCCTGGCAACATGGCTTTACCCTCATGTCCAAAAGTAAGGAGTCGATAAGTTGTTAAAAAGAATTTGTAAAACCTTGTACATTTTTAAGGGGTACAGATCATACCAGGAACTCATCTGAAATAAAAAAAATCCGTGTCTCCAAGCACACTTCACAGGTATTTGAGAAAGATTCACTTTAAAAATGTATGCAACGTGTTATTTTCTATTTAAAAGTGGTCTTTTTGTTCTTTCTTCATCCCGACCTATATGATGGGGGCAGAAACATTCTGCCCTTCCCTGTGCCTGTCATCTGTGCCTGCCCCTCTACGCCTGTCTTTCTTTCTGTTGGGCATGTTTGTCCTTCCCTGCTTAGCGTCACTGAGCTCCATAGCCTCACCTGGCTACCTCCAGCTGGCGAGTGGGGTCCTGGGGTGGGTCAGAGAGGTACGTGCCCCTGACCAGCTGCTCCGGGCCCTCCGTCACTCCCCATAGGATTTTTGAGACACCATCTTGTCCCAGGGATTGGTTCTGGCTGAAACAAACCAATCAGAGCACAGAGTACAGAGTGGTTCTCTGGGGAGGCTGGGTCATGTTGGAAAAGGTAAAGGAAAGCAGGACAAGAAGTGGCGAAGAGACGGGGCGGGGGGTCCTATCACAGCACGTCTCACTTGGTGCAGCTGAAATAATGCCTCTGCCCAGGACTTCACAGGATGCCTACTGGCCCTGCCAAGGGTCTCGGTCCGAGCTGAAGGCTGCCTGCCAGAGAGGACGCTCAGTCTCTGTTGAGCAGACCCCCCTGTGGAGGTCAAGCAAGGCGCTGCCCCGAGCTCTGCTCCGCTTGAGTCCAGGCATGCTGACGCGCATGTCGCCCAGGACGCCTCTGAGTGCGGTTCAACACAAAATTGTAGATTTACTTAAAATGTGATGAGATGTTTTGTGATTACATGTCACAATGTATCTTACGTGTGGCCCAAGACAACTCTTCTTCTTCCAGTGTGGCCCAGAGATGCCAAAAGGTTGGACATCCCTGTTGGGGGGGTCCCGGCGCTGTCTTACTCACTGCAGACGGGCCATTCCCCTGCCGTGTGGACGTGTCCTATGTCCCTTCCCCACTGTGCCTTCAGTCAACAGTTACACACTCTCTCAGACAGCAGGTTGTGCATTCAAGTCTATTTATAACCGTCAGCAGACAACTGCTTGATTATGGGAAATTGCAGCAATTTTTGCTCCCAGGACAATGGGGACATTTCTTTGGTCGCAGAGTTGGGCGGCCACCGGACTCCACAAACATTGCCCCTCTGTCTCCTCGCAGTGCGGCCAGAGGTTACTCGGGTGCTGATGCTGAACTCAGACCAGCACAGAGGTCTGGTGTGTTGTTCAAGGTCCCTGGAGGCTGGACCATGGAAAACAGGAAGCCACCATGCTCTGTGAGGAGCAAGGACCTACAGAAGCACCCAAGGATGCGGGGAGGGGCCTCTTGCACCCGAAATCCACAGTGACTTCATGCAACCCTGGTAACTGGTTAGTATGTAGCATCTTCTTACTCTGGTGCATCTTGAAGTGCTTTTTAAATTTTAGAACTTCTAAAAAACTAGAACACAGTTGCTGGCCACGCTGAAATCGACCAGCCACAAATAGGCAGTAGAGTCGTCACGCCAGTGGGGAAATCTGTCCGGTTCCCTAGGGACTCTCTCACAACATGTTCCTAACGGGGTGGCTTCCCACTTCCCCCAACATTTCGAATAATAGAATGGGTAATGATATTTAATTTTTAGAGAGTGTGACTAGGTTTTTTTAATATTAAGAAGAACTTAGGAAAAAAATTGAATGGGCCGTGTCCTCACTGCCCAGGTAGCACTTGCTATATTTAAAAAAAGAAAAGAAAACCGACCACAGGAAACGGGTGGAAGGCTCAATGGGATGGCTCTAAACTGGGCGTTAAACGGAAGCCACGCCCCGTTCACGGTCATCAGACCAAGGAACAGGGTGTGTCCGTGCGTCCACATACACCGGTGTGTCGTCTCTGGGGGCGGGCGGGTCACACACTGAAATCTAACGATCAGGCCCTCCGACTCGGGTTTCCGTTTGCTCCACGTCATCCGCGAAACTGCGTCTTTTGTTTTACTGCGTCTTCTGCGGAAGATGCTAACGATCCCAACAACCATGATCTTTATGTGACTTTTAACAGTTGATAACATCGTTTGTAAATGAGGATTTCAAAATTCCCACCTTGTTCTTCCAGCCAGCTTAGTTTAGCGACTTTCTGAAGCGTCGCTTGACCCTTAACCCTTATTTTCCTACGTGCAGGGAGGGGCAGAAGCAGGTTGACAGCTGTTCATATGGAGAATAACACAAGAATAAGCTCTGTGTTTTGCCCACCCTGCATTTTGAAGTCCAGTCGGGAAGAGAAGCAGCCCAGAGTTGTGTGGCAGTTCGGGGCCGGTCTCCAGGAACAGGGTACGGCAGGTCCACTTTGTTCCGGATGGCCTCTTGGAGAGCTGGTCCTTGGGCGTTTGTCTTTCGGCCTCTGTCCCAGCAAATGGTAAGCGAACAACGAGCTGCAGACGAATTCGGCCACGGCCCTTTCCAGAGGAACCCGGACGGGCGTGTCACGGCCTCCAGTTGCAGGTTCTGAGATACAGGCCACAAACCTGCTGGTGAGGTTGCCATGGGCTCTGGCTGCTCGGGCCTGGCTATCGGTCATCCTCTGAGCTGTGCAGAGCCTCCCGGGGGTGCATGGTTGTGGGACTGCCAGGGACTGGGAGAGAACAGCAACTTCACCTCAAACACACAGCTCTCGCTGGAAGTTTGTCAGTGAAAAATGGCAAATGTGGACAGACGCCTCTGACAACGACGTGGGGTGTTTGTCTCCTCGACCCCAGGAGACAGTGAAAGCCCTACCCTGCTCTGTTTCTAAAGCCACGGACTGTCTCGTGCAGTTCCAGGTCCTGTCTGCACGAGGCCTGCCTGGCCAGCACTCCTCGCCAGCCCCTCTTTCCAGACCTTTTCTTGCCACACTGGCTTTTCCCCACCCCCCCCCCCCAAAATCTGGGGGATGGTGTTTCGTTTTGTTTTGTTTTTGGATGGATGGATTCGTCTGGATTCTTCAGATGACTAGGGTGATTTATCATGACGTATTATAAAGAATTACACACGATAAGGAATGAGATTTGTTAAAGTTTGATTGTAAGGAACTGGCTCCCATGGCCATGGGGGCTGAGAAGTCCCAGCAGCTGCAGTGGGTGAGCCTGGAGACTCAGCTGGAGTCTCAGTCCAAAGGCAGGAGAAAGATGTCCTAGTCTGAGGCAGGCCAGGCAGGAAAAATGAATTGTCTCTTACTCTGCCCTTCTGTCCCATCGAGACCTTCCGTGGGTCGGATAGGGCCCAGTCCCCCAAAGAAGGCGACTGCTTCACCCAGCCTACTGACGCAAATGTTCATCTCGTCCAGAAACGCCCTCCCAGACACACCCTCAGACACGCCCAGAAAACTGTTTAACCAAACATCTTGGCACCCTGTGGCCCAGCAAATTGACACATAAAACTAGTCATCTCAGAGGCCCTTAAGCCAAGTACCCAGACTCTAGCTGCAAGGGAGGCTGGGAAAACAAGTCTCTGGTCTTTTAAAGCTTACACACTGAAAGGTGGGTTCTGGCTTAAGATGAGCGATTCTGCAAACCTGTAAAGAAAGGGTCAGATCCTAGGTGACTGGAAAGCATGGCAAATGTTTTCCACAGACCAGAACCCAATTTTCCAGAGTCCCATTTCCCTTACTTTCAGAAAGCAGGCTGGTGGGGTGAGAGAGCACTGAGAATTCCATTCTCCAGTGCGCATTTAATTATTTCTGCACTGGGGCAAATGCCATAGACTGATTTTTTTTTTTTTCCATGGGAATTCAAGCCCCACTCTCTTTGGCAGAGAGTCCTAACTATTTTTGGAAGTTGGAAAGAAATTCAGAGAATCTGGCTCACTTTTGGTCATGTACAGTAATGTTATTTTTATGTATCTAGGACAGTGACTGGTCAGTGCTTATTTTTAATTGGCTTCAGGGACCCAGGGGTGGGCTGAGAGGTCAGGAACGAGGCAGGAGTGTCCCTCACAACCGGCTAGAGTCCTGTCCTATTGGCCTGAGCTTACCAGCAGATGCCTCCTCTCCCGGCGTGCCTCAGGCTGCCCCCCTTACTTCCTTTGACTCCAGCTAGAATGTTCTCTAAGGACTGGCAGGAAGAATCAGGACACCAGTGTTTGGGTTGTAGGCCTGCCACTTAATCACTGTGGGTGTCCAGCCAGTTATTGCTCAGAGCCTCACTTCCTTTATCTGTGAGACAAAACCACTGAAGTGGCACCCCTAATCAGAGTGCTTTCGGCTACAAATCAGGACACTTAAGAAAAAATGACTCTCCAGACATGGCGTCATGTTAGGTCAAAAGCGAATTTCTGGGCTGGGGCCGTTTCATGGATTGGGCCTACAGCTCAAGGAGCTGATCGAAGCCGCAGGCTCCTCTGTCTTACCAGGTGTCGCCTTGAGTTGGGGTCTCTCCCGATGGTTGCAGATGTCTGCTGCTCTTGCAGGTGTGGAGTACAAACACATCAGATCAGGGAGAAGGAGGGATCACTTCCCTGAGGAGCCAACTTCTCCGTTCCCACTCCTCAGTCCCAAAGGAATGGGCAGAAATGACTTCAGATCAGGCATCTGAAGCCTCTGCAGCCAGAGTGAGAGCAGAGACCCGCGGAACCCTGTCCATTCCCGACGTTCGGTGATCCCTCAGGTCCTTCGTCTGTGAGCTCGAGCGTCGGGCTTTGGGGCAGGGGCCTGAGTGCCAGCTCCGACGTGACTCTGGAAAGATAACAAGCTGTGCCCGGAGCAGGTCTGGGCAACACCCTGGCGAGCCTTTCTCACCAGGGAGGCGATGTTGGCCTGTCTGTGGGGGTGACTTCCCTCCTTTGAGTGCAGAAACGTCGGGTACATATACCCACTCTGTGCTGCCCGCGAAGTTCATATTTTTGCCTAATTTCTCTTCTGTGTACATTGCACCCTTTTCGTGTGGCAATGTCAGAAGTGTCCCACTCACCCGGGTCATAGGCCGGGTCCTCTGGGAACCAGGGAGTGACACTTGTAGTTCTCTATAACGTAATTCTTCCGAAGAGACTTGCCGTCACTTCCCCAGGGCATCTCTTCCTGCTCCAAGGCAAACCTTGGGCATATTGTGGGTTTGGTCCCAGGCCACCGCAGTAAAGCGAGCCGCAGGCTTTCTGCTGGCAGAGGCTCCTGCCTTCCATGTGTCAAAAATGCAACATCAGTGGAGCGCCATAAAGCAACGCACAATGGGATGAGGTGGGCCTGTATTTGCAGATTTCTGGGATTATATCTTTGCAGCTGGAGCTTTCCATGTTGGAGTCAGCCCAAAATTTAATTTAGGGAGGGAGTTTGATTAGCGTTCCTTCAGCTGTGAGGCCTTTATAAAGCAAAGTGTTTTCTTGCCACCTTTGTCAGGGGGGTTTTCTCCCTTGCCCACGTGAATAGCTCCAGAGAAAGACAAGCAAGAGCTGAACTTTGAAACAGACTCACTAAGCAGGCACAGGTGAAGTACCAGTTTGCAAAACTGAGAAAACACGAGACTGAAAGCGTCTGTCAACCTTTGAGTGTCCTGAGCGCCCACTGGCCATGACGGACAGTTCTAGGGACGCACACTAGAATCTGCTAGGGAACTCCAGGGCCTGGCTGGGGTGTGGGCCCGGCTCCTCGGTGGCTCAGGGCACCGTGTAATGAGGTGCTGTGGCGGGCACAGGCCCGATTCCAGTTGCTCAGCCTCATCCAAAGGAGTTCTGTAACGCTGGCCCCCGACCCAGCTCTCACCTTAGTGAGCTGCTGGGGAAGATTGCAGGGCTGCCCCCAGCAGCACTGGCGTGTGGGGGCGGTGGGGGGTGGGGGGTGCCGCAGCGTCGCTGCACAGGACCTGCCAGGGCACAGCGCCTGATGGACGCTGGGTGAGTGTTGGGTGACCCACAGATTAGGCGATGCCTCCTTGTTACTCAGAGAACACCTGTGTCTCTTGCAAGCGGCGCTGCAGGGCAGGGAAGAATGCTGAATGTAGAATTCACAGCCTACCCTGCCCCTTTGCCAGTGAGGTGATTTGGGGCAAGACCGAAAATTCTCCCTGCGGCCCCACTTGCTTGGGAAAGAAGGGCATCTGTCTGGGGGAGAGTCGGGGCCAGGTTCAGCGGGGCGGGGGCCCCACACTCGGGCCCTCAGCAGTGTTGGCTGAATCAAATCCAGAATTACTCCTTCTCATGAATGAATGGGTCCCTAATTTTAGTCTTTCCACCAAAATATACAGTTCTCTGGGTCACTTAGTACCCTCTCTCCCTTAAAAATTGTGGACTCTTTCACCCCAGAGCAGAAGAAGACCCATTCTTTCCAAGGGCACATGGGACTTTTCTAGGACAGAGCCATCCAAACGGTGCCGTCATCCGCGGAGCCCCCAGATACGTGCATTGAAATACAATTACCTGTGATGTTGTCACGTCAGTGATCGAAAAACTGCAACTTTACACAGAGTGTTCACTTTTGTCTTTATAAAGACATACTTATCAAGGGAGGGGCCCAGAGCATATTTTTATTTTACTGATGGCTTACATTTCAACTTTTAAATAATTAAAAATGCTGTCTAGGGCCCCATCGGTAGTCGCCCTGGCCCTGTGGGTGTTAGGAACAGGCCTGGCCCCGGGTTGGGGGTCAGGGGTTAGGGGTGGGGGGTTACGGAAGTGTTGTGGGGAGAAGGGGCCCCACGAGCGAAGAAGGCCTGAAGGAGACAGACCTGACCCGAGAAGCGGGCACAGGGGTGGAGCCCGGGCCTCAGGACAGGGCCAGGGGTGGTGACAGCAGGAACAGCCAGTGGTGGGAAGCTGGGGGAGACGGCCGGCTGGGAGCCCCACCTGGGTCTCTGTGGGCCTCCGGGGCCTCCAGAGCACCCTGCGCTGAGGAGCTAGCACACTCTGTGTCTGTGAACGAAGGGGGGAGGGGGACTGGCGTCCGCGCTCCGTGTGATGTGGAAAGTCGAAACAGCGGAGACAGCACCAGACCTGCAGTTGAGGGAGAGACTCTGGCAACGGGACGGAGGATGCGTTTCAAAGATTGCTGCTGGAAGCAGGGAGGCTCGTTTTCTTCGGTGCCGCTTACTGATTGGCCTCTGTTACAGGTCTTTGTTTCCTGAGCGTATTTATTGGGCACTACTCTGGGCTGACCAGCAGGTAGCTGTCCTTTAACCTCACAGACCCTGGGGGTGGTGGCTGGCAGGGTGGCTGTCTCGGACAGCAGCCACCAGCTGCGTTTTGTTCCACCACTTGAGGTACGGCCAGTCCAAACTGGTACTCGAGATGTTCCAAAGTGTGGCATCCACACCAGATTTCAAAGGTCTAGCGCAAAATAAGTGGTGAAAGATCTCATTAGTATGTCTTACAAGTTGATTATACATGGAAATAGTCATATTTTGGATATATCATGTAAAACAAAATCTATTATTGAAATTAACCACCTACTTCTTTGTATTTATTTATTTTGATGTGGCTACTAGGAAATTGTGAATCACACGTGGGCCCTGCACTGTTCTGTGCCGGACGTGCTGCACCCCCGTTAACATCTTTGACCCCAACACAATGCACGTCAGTTGCAAGGTAAAGGTGCAAATGTCACACCTGTGGCCGCAGTTGACTGTGTGTGCCCTGGATGTGGCACTGAGCTTCTTGGATCACATGAAGCCTCGTCAGCTGGCACTTGGCACGCTGGGCCCCTGATCACGGGGGGACCCAACAAGGACACCAGTTCAAAGAAAGTCAATGGTGATTAGAGGACCTTGGGAAAATGTTGGGAGTTTCTAATGCTTTTTGCCAAAATGATAGTCATGACTAAGCCACAGAAGTCCAACAGAAAAAGAATATTTCATCACACATCAAAAAACAGCCGCCGACACGGCTCGCTCGAACTTGGAGAATTGGTGCAGAAACTCACTAACGTCAGATACATCCAACTTTCACGTCATAGTTTTACTTTTAAAAGTAAAAAAAGTAAAACCCCAATTCAACTGTTTTTCGTTATTTACTATGAAGTTCACTTTCTGATTTTCAGTACACGCAGAAACATGCAAAACGTTTAGGTGGCAAAAGGAATAATGTATAGATTTGTATGCACAGGGTGGGGCAAAAGCAGGTTTCCCGTTGTTCATATGGAAAATCATACAGCGATCAATAAACAACACAAGAATGAAGCCTGTTTCATAACCCCACCCTGTGTGTCTTAAATGTTCTACTTCAGCTTAAAACATAAATAACAAGGTTTGGTGTGGGAGTTTGAGGGTCTTTACCCAGCATTTGGCTGAGGGGCTGGCTTTTTGAATGTGAGTTCACTGTGAAGGGTCCCATGCACCTTCCTCACAAATCTCGTTATCTGCAACTTCCACACCTAGTTCTTTTCAAAGCAAAGCGAAAAGTGGTTAGATATCTGCAAAATAACTTCTTATAGATTGAAATGTTTTACTACTTTTAACAATCATCATTCCCACAACTAATTCGACAGACTTTTCTCAGTGTCGTGCTCATTCTTTCTCAGCATTTAACTCAGTTTTAATTGGAACAACTTTCTTTTTGCACTCATATGCTCATGTTTTACTGATTTAGTAATCAACTTAATAGAATTCAATTAAATTCCCTTAGGACAGTATAATAGATGTAGCCAGGTTTGGGAACAAGTATGGTGGAGCCTCCTGGGGCCCTAACTCACCTGGTGGGAGGACAGGCGTGGGGGGGCATGAGCCTTTGTCCCCCTGCACATCCGAGCCACACTGGGAACGGCAGGTGCCTGTTCCTGGATGAGCCAGCTAAGTAGAAGCTGCGTAAGAAACTTTCTGCTATGAAGTCACCTGCAAGTGCCCTTGCCAGTTACCCCATAGATGACAAGAATTCCTGACTTTGAACATCTGCAAACACCTGGGAAGTTCGGTGTCTGCAAAGACCATGGGGAAACCAAGTCCCAGCCCCGGCTGCCCTGCATGTATGAGCCTGATAGAACACCAGCTTTTGAAGGCTGCGTGCTCACTCTTCATGGGTCACCCGAGGCATGAATACATGCACACGGATGGGTCTTGATAAATACCCACTAACAAAAACACTTATAGATAGGAACGTTTTATTTAATTCTGTAAGGATGAAAAATGATGAAAAATATCCTCAGAGAAGAAGCAAACTCCTTGCATGTGCTTAGTAGGTGCTTAATGAATGTACGTCGATGCCCTGGCTAAAATTTCTGCCAGGGCCTATTACATCTGCTCATGCTGATGTCGGCGGCGTTCATGCACAATGAGGAAATGCACCCACGTTGCACTGGATCCTCTGAATGAATATGTACAGGAACTGAAGTGTGATGGGTGATCCCCAGAAGCACTCTGGGGAAGCAGCCATCTGGAAAACCCTGGCTTGATGGCTCCGGACTTGTCACGGCATCGATGGAGTCACTGCAGCGTTTGTATCGGAGAGGATGGGAGTAAAGGGCTTGGAAACAACACCCGGAATTTTCAGTGGACAAGCAACCCTTGAAGGGACACCAGCCTCCTTTATGTCACTAAAGAAGTCAGATGAAGGTAGTTTGGCATGTGGCTTTCTGAAGGCATATGAAGCTGGAGCCAACAGCTCCAAAGCCAGAGCTGGAATCCCACCGTGTGGGTGTGTGTGTGTGGAGGGGGGGCAAGACAGACTGTGGCAGCAACCGCCGGAGTTACAGTCTCCCAAGGAGACTGTGTTAGCACCGCAGAGGAAGAACGCCCTTCAGTGAAGCACATCCTTTGATTATGTTTCTCTCTTAAAAAAAAAAAATCAGTTTTCCAGTGTATATAGATGCATAATGACAACCCAAATATTTACCCAAAAGATTTAAGGAGAAAATGACTCAAAGCACTAAAAAGAGGCAAAAGCTCAACATAGAGGCGTGTCCGTGGTGGGGCTGGTGGACCAGGAGGCCAGAGAAGCTGGCTAGTGGGTAATATGGCCCTGGGAACCGCACAGTTGGTCCCATTTTCATCGCTACGGATAAAGCGGCGAAAGGAAATGTCTGGCTGGAACCGCGTCTGCTTTGCTACTCTGCCCAAACTTCGGAATTTTGAAAGGCTAAAGGCATCCACTTCTTTTCTGTTACAGGTGCCTGAGTGTGGATGCAAGTGTAAGGGGGTTTTCGATTTAAACAGGAAAGAGGAAAGTATCATTTTCAACCTCAGGATTGCTGGGTGTGGCCATCCGGGAAGACCCGGGAAAGCGCTCTGCTACCAGGAGAGAAGCGCGTGATTACAGCCTACATGTGCACTTGCAATTTTAACAGATTCACCTTTCAAAATTTGTCCCGTTGGATGTAACTACCTAAAAGTATCTTCTGGCAGATGTTACAGGATACTCAAAACAGGAAGCTAGTATGAAATCGGGGCAGTTCTAAAAATCCCTCGGGCACCCCCGTCCTCCCCGGTGGGGAGCTGCCATTTGACCCGATTCCAAGAAATCAGAGGGTGAGTCTGTGGTGAGTTCGGACTCTGAACACATGAAGGGGGACAAGACAACGTGACCCTCCCTGCTCCGGAGGGACCCCGCCTCCAGGTCTCCGCAGTAAGTCCGGGGTCGCTGCTGCGTTGGCGGCTCCATGCGCCCAGAGAAGGTCGAAAACCACGAACAACCCAGAAATGCTCGTTTTCACTGCGAAGCACCTCGTGGCCCCGCCCCAGGGACTGGAGGGCCCGCCCGCGTGGTGGGGCGGGGCGCAGGGACGTGCGGGTCCGGGCGTCTGCGGGGGGTGGGGGAGACCTGGCCGAGGCGCCCCGAGGCACCTGCTGACTCCACGTCGTCCGGCCTGGCACGCGTTTTGAGCGGCCCTTCGCCCTCGGCGCAGGTGTCTCTCCAGCCGGGTGCGGGGTCGGGTCCCAAACCCGGGACTTCAGCTGGGGATCAGAAGTCGTAAATGTAGCGCGAGTCAGGAAACGACGGACTCGCAAAGCTTTGAAAAAAAACACTCCAATTTCTTTGGTTCGCAGCCGCGCATTTGCAGGACGTTGGGTTGCTTCCGGCGGGGCGGGTGTAGGGTTGGTCTGCGTCGGTTCCTCAACGCCCAGGGCAGACGACAAATGTGAACACTGCCGCCAGCGTCCCCTGCACGCACCGCACACGGGAACCCGAGTCACTGAGGAGCGCGGCGGCAGCGGCCCCTCCTGTCGCAGGGGCCGCGGGACCACCTGGCGGCGGCGCGCACGGCGGACCTCCACCTGCGGCCCGCCCCTAGCCCAGTGTACCCGTCCCCAGCGCGCGCGCGCGTGCGTCCCCTGCACCTGAGGCCAGTCCTCCAGATCCCGTGTCCTAGCCCCCGACCTCGGTTACTCCGTCCCCCCCCCCCGTCTCCGGCGTCCCCGTCTCCCCGATCCCGGTGCCCCGGACTCCGGTGTTCCAGCTGCCCCGTCCCCGCGACCCCAGCGTCCTCGACCCCCGTGCCCCCGACCTCAGGGTCCCGCCCCCGCGCGCGCGCGCGCCCCGGCCCGGCGGCCGCGCTCCCGCACTCGCGCAGGCGGCCTACGCGCCCCGCCCCTCCGCGGAAGCCCCGCCCCCGCCCCGCCCTCCGCCCGGCGGACGCGGCCGCGACAGAAAATGGCGGCGGCGGCGGGGAGTCGCGCGTCGTCGTCGGGACTCGCGGGCGCGGAGGCGGGCGGAGGGTCCCTGCAGGCGGGCGGGGGCCGTGAGCGGGCGGACTGGCGGCGGCGGCAGCTGCGCAAAGTGCGGAGCGTGGAGCTGGACCCGCCGCCCGCGCCGCCGTCCCCGTCCCGGTCCCCGTCCCCGACCCCGTCGCCCGAGCCCGCGGGCGGCAGCGCGGCGCAGCCGGTGCTGGAGCCGCCGCCCCCCGGAGCCGCGAGCCGCGCCGGCGCCCACGCCCCCGAGCCGGGAGACCGCGGCGAGTCGAGCCGCGCGGGGACCGAGCCCACGGAGCCGCCCCCTGCAGCCGCCGGGTGAGCAGCGGGCAGGACGGGGGACGCGGGCGCGGGGCGGTCCGCCCGCGGGGACCGGGATTCGCGATTGTTCGCGGCCGTGTGACAGGCGTGCTCGCGGCCGGGGGCGACCGCTGCGGGGACCGCCCCAGCGGGGCGCCGCCCGAGGGGTGCGGGGCGGGCGGCGAGGCCCGCGCCGGGACGGACGAGCCCGGGGCAGGTACCTCGTTCGGGACGCGGGGCGCTCCGGTGGCGGCCCTTCCGTGTCCTGGCGTCGGCGACGCGGGGACCCCGCTCCGAGCAGCCGGGCCCCGGGGCCGGCACCTGCGGGTGTCGCCGGGCGCCCTTGAGGGGCCCGCAGGTCCCCGCGGGAGAGGAAGCCCTTCGCGCCGCGCCGGGCCGACCTGCACTCCCAGCGTGGGAGCCTGGCCGCGGGGGGGCCTCGGTTTCGGTTGGTTTTCCAAAGTGACTTGGCTCGTTTTCGGAACTGGACGACTGACTGGTTTGAAACCGCGGCGCGTCACTTGGAGCTTGCCCCCCCCCCCCGCCCCGGGGCAAAAACACCCTGAGAGATGGGCGTCCCCGGTGCGGCGGCGGCGGGGAAGGGCGCTCCGTTTCGGGGGCTGCTCCGGGCGCGCGGCTCCTGCGACGGGGGACGCTGCCGAGGGGCCCGGGGGCAGCGGGGACGCCGCGGGTTCGGGAGGCCGCCTGCGTGGATGCGGGGCAGTGAGTGTCAGCAAGTGTCGGCGTCCGGTCACCCGCATGAGCTGTGGCCGTGGAGCAGCGGCCGCCGTAAAACAACACACGCAGAACCGCGCCGGTGCTGCCGCGGCCCGCGCCGAGCCGGAGCCCGGGGCTGAGTCAGCCTCCGCTCGGTCTCCCTCGCCGCGCGGGGCGCAGCGCACAGCCGCCTCCTAGGACGCGCTTCGCCGGGCCGCGCTCGTCTCTGCCCCCCGAGGGTCGTGCCTGCAGATGGCATTCGTGGTAGAAGGTGTGCTCCCCATCTTTTGAAATACCGCGAATCCCACCCCCGCCCCATTTTCTTGTCAATGGGGTTGAAATGTATTTGGATCTGTTGCCGTAAACACTTTCATTATAAGCTGTTCAGTAAAGTCTCACTTGAACTCTACATTTTATTTTTTTTGACAATGGTTACTTCGTGCTTGCTGAAGGAAAGTGCAACAGACTTTGAACCATTTTTGTTTCAGTAGTGGTAGGGGCCTGGGGACCCCTCTGTCTAAAGAGAATTTCATGGAGTGTTACTTCAGACGTGCCTTCAGTTTTTAGTTTTTAGATGTAGAAATTGAAAGTGTAGGCAATGCATTTTTGAAGTGCAAGTTACAGAAATAAAACTCATTACAAGTAGAAGACGCTGAGTCTGTCCCTCTGCTTCAGGGTCACAACTGCCATCAGCGAAAGCGCGCCCTGTGAGTAGCCCTCTTGGGTTTGGGATTTTCCCCTGTGTCACAGAATTAGGGGCTTTTTCTTCCTATTTTCTGGGTTTGAAGAGAAATTACAGTGTTACTCTCCATTGGACAGGCTCTTGTGAGTTTGGTAGATATAATTACTCCATCCTATTTTTGTAACTTAAAAAACCCTGACTGTCAATTTGCTGGCCTGGTGAAAGAACAAGGTGTGCTGTCCAGGCTGGTGTCGGTTTTTGTTTAGGACCGAAGCTGTTCCGGAGGCTGCTTTTATACCTCCTGCAGCTCTCAGCTCTCACTTCCTGTCAGAAACTGCAAGGCTAAAAATAATATGTAGTGATTTTTTTTTAACTAGAGGTATAGGACCATTATTACCTAAAAATACACTTCTAAAAAATTAAGTTGGTGATTTTATAAAACAATTGGAGATAGTCACATAAGTTAGTCTTACGTGAATTTGTAAGTTTTGTAGCTAGGAGTTGTCTCCAAGTTCTATTTTAAATCAGGTAAGAGAATTGATGCATTCTTCAAAGATTAACCTTATTAAATATAATTCTGAAAGAGAACTATGAGAGCCAGAGTCGTTGCCAGCTTTTGTTTTCTTTTCATATCTGATTTTGGCAAGGGCGACCGGTTACCCAGCATTCCTCCACGTTCGCTCTCCAGTGCACCGCGGTAACTCCATCTTGTGAGGTGCAGACGGCAGGAAGGGGTGCTCTTCGTAGTCCTTTGCGTCGTTGGTCACACCTCAGACATATGTTGCGTGTTTTAGAAACAGTCACTGGCTTGTCGACTTGAAGATTGCAAAATACGAAAAGAAAGGAGTGATCTTTGCTTTCAGCAAGAGCGCGGGAGCCAGCTGCAGCCTGCCTGGGCTGTGCGATCAGCCCCGGGCTGGCCCTGAGCATTCCAGAAGCACGCCGGGTGGCCAGGCAGCTCACAGTTCACGGTCGGACTCCCCTGGGGGAGAGCGGGCGTTCACAGCGCTCCGAGTTAGAAAGCACAGCGTTTGCGTCTTGTAACCCGTGCTCCTGGGTGAAAAGGCAGTTCTCGGTGCAGAAGGAGGCAGCAGAATGTGGCGCGTGGGGGAGCCTCGCCACCGGGCTGCGCCTGTGACCTGGAATGCGCCGCTGTGTCCCACTGCTGAGTCTGTCCTGAGACCTGGCTGTCTCCCCTGGCCCGACCTCTCTGAAGTGACAGTCACTCAACAGCAGGAATGGGTGGGAGACCGATGGCAGGGACTGTGAGGAACAGACCCAGGCTGTCTTTAAGGACACTTCAGGGCCATTTAAAACTGGGAGAAACCGTCAGGAACACATGGGAAGCACATGGGGCGTTGTCAGGCGGTGAGACTCGTCCGTGCTGTTCTTACTGCAAGACGAGGGTCTTGGCTGTGACTGAAACATGTTTAGGGGCCTTCTACATGGTCACCCTCCTTGCCTTCCACGTGTGTCATCATCCCCGCCACCCTCCAGGGCACCGTCATTTCTGCTTTTGAGAGGTGGACACTTATTGGCAATGCTGAAGCCCATGGTCACCCAACTAGAAGACGGCTAGGGTTCAGCCTCATGTCTGGCCGGCGGCACAGCCCGCTCCCCACTGATTGGTGATTTTTAAGGAGGAAGTGGCGCTGTGCTAGGCTGGTAGGTTTCTGTCCAGTGCCCTTGCCAGTGCACCTCGTCCGGCTGTATAGATCTCGCCCAGCTTCTGTCCCCTGGCCTCCTGCATGAGATACAGGTGAACCACTGAGGTCGCCACACCCTCACGTCAGGTGAGGAGAGGGATCATTAGTGCTGACTCTTTCGCAGGTTTTTTGATTTGTGCTGTGTTAAATCATAAGCGGAGGAAAACGAAGCAGCTGATCGTACTCATCACACAGGGAGAGAAAGGGTTCCGGGAGCTGGCCCTGCCTCTTTGTCCCCGCTCCAGGTCTCACTCTCCCGGCACCAGGAGCCTCCAGGGCGGTCCTGGGCGCCCAGCCCGTGTCTGTGGGCGTGCTGCAGCAGGGTGCCCAGGAAGCGCAATGATGCAGAGGGACGCCCAGGTCTGGCACGAGGGCTCCAGGCGGGCCCCGCCCACCGCGGCGCACACTGGTGTGCGGTGAGCTGGGCCCTCTCTGACTGCGGAAGGAGGAGCTGTCCTGCCCTGAGGACTCGAGGGCAGTAGCTTCTGCATCTGCCCCTGCCCGGCACTTGGTCTGTACCTGTCCTCTCTTTGCCCCCGGCCTCTTTCCTTTTTCTTAGGACAGGTACGTGTTACAGGTTTTCCATTTCCACAGTGATAAAAAAATGGAATCTTGATACAGAGTATTTTCAAACTATTTCTGCCTGTCTTAAATTAGCAGGAACATATGTGACACTGCAGGTTCAGATGTGAACTTTTTCTTTCTTGAAAGAGAAAATAAAAATGGGGACAGAGGGAGCGAGAAGCCCCGTTTCTCCAACGGTGGTTTTAAAACGCAGCCTTCCCTGTTGGAAACAGCAGCTCTCTGGTTAAGCAAACGACGTAGGAAGTGTAGGGTGCACTCCGGGGCGGAAGATGGTCTGGAGGGAGGACAGCCATGTCCTCACGTGCTCTGTGGCCCTGACGGGGTCCGCTGTGCTCGGTGTGGAGCAGGTCCTGTGCTGTTCCCGACCGAGGCCTTTGGAGCACCTGTCTGGTCGGTTTGGTTTCCTGGGTTGAGATGTTGTCACGTGTCCAGGACTGTTAAGTTCTCAAGGCCCAGCAAACGCATTTTCCCGAAAGTGCCGTCTGTCACTTGGGCATCACTAATGAGCCCGCCAGCCCTCCCTGGGGCCCCCATCGGGCTGGAGTTAGAGGGTCACCTGCGGTCAGCAGAGTGAGTGTGCACGGAGGCCAGACGCAGGGCTGTCGGTAGGCGGAGGCCTTACCCCTCAGTGCAGAGTCGTGACCACTGCCTTTCTTTTGAGCCCAGAGAGCCCTTTCACCGCTGTGTTAGCAAGTGGCCTTCCAGCTGGTCGCACAGCTTCTGAGTAATAACTACCGGGTGCTGACAGACAAGGAAGTCTGGCTTATTCTGTTACCACCCAGTCTAGTGTCTGGCACCCACGAATGTTATTAGGTGCCCATAAACGTGAGGATGGGCTAGTTTTCCCCAGGGGTTACTTTAACATCAGTGTGTCAGCAGATTGCAATGACTTACTGTGATGGCATTTTAGTTGTTGTCTAGCTTCAGGTAAGATTTGAAGGCGAGAACTGCTTCTCGTGAGGTTTTGTGCATTGCATGATGTTTACTGGCAGTAGTTGATATTTAACAAACGGGTTGGTAATTTTGACTAATTTTACGTAATGCAGAATTAATTCGTTTAGTGACCGAGTGTATTGCAAAGTAACTGGAGCCATGAGCATCACGTTGCTGTATTTAGAAGCGCCTGGTCGTTGGGGCTGATGGGAAGTGCTCCCAACTTTGTGGACATGATAGCTCGTCCTGGACGGCTTGCCACCACCCTGTCCTCGGGGTCCCAGGGCTCCTTCCCGTCCCCTCACCCCCACGCCAGTCTCACCAGTACCTTTAGATCCATTACTGACCATTTGCAAGTGATTACAGAGTTTGTTTTCCTGGCCACGCTCTTCCCTGAGCTGCAGAGCCTGCACTGTCTGCTTGGTACGCCCACGGTCAGACACCTGGAACCAGGTCCAGGTTCCCCTCCACCGTGTCCCACAGGGTGTCCCCCGCTTATGAGGTGGCCGAGCCAGGACCTATGTGTCGTCTCCAGACCTTAGGGGCTGGTGGCCTGGCCTGTCAGCAGCTGATGTGCAGGCTGCCAGCTGCCTCCCTCCTGGTCCCTAACTTTGTCCCTTCCTGTCTGTTCTCCACATTATGTGGCCAGAGTGGCCACTTAAAAATGTAAACCTGATTACAGCCATTTTCCTCTAGAAAAAGAGATTTAATTTATTTTTAAAAAATTGATGAACTTAAGTAGTTTAATTTAATTTAAAAATTCCCAGCTGCTTTCCCTGTGGGCAAAGACTGGAGAGTCGGTGCTGTCCCCGGGGGAGTCCCCGCGCAGTCCAGCCCGCCTGCCCCGCGCCTGTCCTCTCTGACCACACTGCCCTGTGCTCTGCAGAGCTGCTTCCTTTCGTTTCCGAGGCTCAGCCCAGCACCACATGCCACAGGGCCTTTGCATGCACCTGCACCCTCTGCCAGGAACACCGCAGTCCCCAGTCAGCTGGTCGTTGTTCAGATCTTAGCTCACGGACGTGATTTTATTAAGCAGTTTGTTACCTCATCCGTGCTTCTGCCAGAAACCAAGGCCTGGGCAGCATCTGTGGCTGGGGGCGGGGGGGGGGGGGGGGGGGGGGGGGGGGGGGGGGGGCGGGGCCCAGCGTCCAGCAGAATGCCCGGCCCAGAGCAGCACTCAGTAAACGCTCGCCAAGTGAACAGACGAGGGCACTGGTAGCACGGCATGTCCAGCCTGGCGGTCACCTGTTCTTCCCCTTCAGTCAGACGCAGGCAAGGGCGCAGCTGAGGCGAGGCTGAGTGGCAGCACCCCAGGCAGCCGGTGTCTCCAGGGTGCTGCCTGAGACAGATGCACTGGGAGGCATCTGACCGTCAGCCACACAGGTGCTCCAGGAAGGGGGCAGCCCCATGTGGCCAGGAGGAGGTGGGCACCTGCATGCAGGTTAGCACTTCCTAGGGAATCAGAAGCACGTGTGTGCGTGTGCGTGTGCGTGAAAAGTGTTCACAGAAAGGTGTTCTGCATCAACACAACGTAGTGGTTCCTTTTTCACCTTCTCAGAATGTTGCGTGAGCTTCAGACACCACCCTTAGGATTCTTGTCCTAACAGCTGTCCTTCATCTGAGGTTCACTGAGTATTGACAGTAACCCAACTTGGGATAAGCAGACGTTCACATTTGCATTAAAGAAAAGATTTGCGAGGCAGGCACTGTATGAGATTTCGGGAACCTTGAAGAGCCAAAACCCAGGTAACTGGACACGTGTCTGGGTTTGCTGCTGGTAACTGAACCCCACGGCCTCCCTTATCTGGGACACGGTCACCCTAAGAAGGGAGGGAAGGGGGCGCAGAGCTGCCACAGGGCCTGGAGCTGAGTCTGTGCTTCGAGGTGCTTTGGTTTTGCACGTAGGAGAGTTCCAAGGGCGCTCACTCCGGGCTCGCAAAACTTACTGAAGATGCTGCTCTTGCACTTAGCCAGGTGGCGTCCTCGACAGGCAGCACTTACAAGCAGCCAATGAGAAGGGTTGGCAGTGTGAGCAGGAGACAGGCTCCAGTGAGGAAGCCAGGAGGGGAGGGGCCCCGCACTGCATTTAGCAAACCTGCCAGCCTCTAAGATTGTGATTGGTCACTTCACAGCACTGTCCAACATTGCCTTTTGGACATCAGTTTCCTTATTTGTGACATGAGTTGACATACGATTTTTTTACAGTGGCCACGGTGGGGTGGCTCCTTATTACAAGGTCGTCTTGTTTCTCCCTCAGGGAACAGCAGTCAGAAACGGGACGTTCAGGGGGGTTTCCCTCCGACGCAGCTGCAGGCAGTGTGTGACCCCTAAGGGGGCAGGTCTACATTACCTGGAGGGGTCCATCCTGCATTCTCACTAACACTGAGCAAACGGGTGTCTGTAGGCTCATGTGAGACTAGGTGTATTCGTTGGAAACGTCGTGCGGGCTGTTTGTTGGGAGATGTGTTTTGCTGTATTTGTTGGCCATTTCAGATGCCGCAGCATTTAAAGTACTTAATAATGAGTCGTCACCGAGTGCACCGAGTCCTCTCCCCGTCAGACTGCGAGGGCCGGGCAGGAGAGGTCGGCTCTGCACCGCCGACCAGGCCCGTGAAGTCCTGCAGGGCGTCTGGTTCAATGAGGTGCCACCTGTGAAAGCATTTTAATGTCTTTGTGTTCTGAGATGACAGATGTTTTGAGAGACGTCTCATGTTTCTTTTTTCTTTTCTCCTTCAGAGGAGTGGGGTGCATCTGTCACTTAGTTTCTGGATTTCTGCTGCTGTTCTTAAATTGTCCTTGGGCAGCGGATCAAACTGTTTTCCTTGAGCCTTAGGTTCTGAAAGCTGTGGCAGATTAATGTGGGTGTCAGTGTTTCTGAAAAGGCTTTAGTGTTTTCGGCGAAGTTCATTTGGAATTTTGAAAACGGATTCCAACTCTTCTGGCGCAGTGGCCCCTCTGTGCAGTTAGTTACACAAAGTCCTCGTCGTGTGTCTGGGACTCAGGGTCCACACAGCAGGGCTAGACTTCTCTAATGAAGTGGTCAGTCAGCCCTGAGAGCGACAGAACGGCCGTTCTAGAAATCGGTGTCTATCACCCAACGAGATGGACTGTCCTGTGCAGACTGCTGTCCAGCCTGCTAGTTTCTGAGCCTAGTTTGTGGGCCGCTTTCACGGTGACGGAGCTGCCCGCTGGTGGCTGCATTGGGGTGTCTCGTCCACCCGGTTCCTAGCTTTAGGTCCCAGTTCCACTGTGGCTCTTCGGTCAGGCATTGCCATTGTGCACACATTGTTACGCATCTGTGCGCTCGGTTCTGTGCAGCAAGTGCTCAGGGGCAGCACTGCCGAGTCCAGGGACGTGGGCACGTGGAAACCTGGTCCTGTAGCCAGTTTACGGTGGCCCCCTCCCCTGACCCCGGACATCGTCAGCCCTGCACAGGCCCGTCTGGTGGATGAAGGGTGGTTTCGTTCTTGTGCTTCTTAGCTTTTCGGGTTGCTGGCAACCCCAGACTTCTATTGTGGGTGTCCTCTTGCACATGGGAGGGAAGCGTCCATGTTTTCCTGCTGGCCTGTGCACACCCCTCGTGTGGCCCTTCACCCTGACCATCATGGTGGTTGGTTTCCTCGACTTCTGTTTCGACGTAGGGTTTCAGTCACGGTCTTCCTTCGCGCCTCCCGTGTCAGGCCCTTTAGGAAGTTGAGGGCACAGAGCCCGAGTTCCAGCCCGTTTCCTGCCACCAGTAGAGTGACTGGGCAGGTCATGTGTCCTCAGCTGTGAGACAAAGGCTTTGCTTCTGGTTGTGAGGACTGAATGCTTGTGCCGCCGGTGAGCCGGTGCCCGGTGAGTGGGGGGGACACGGCGGGAGCACCAGCCACTATTGCTTCCACGGCAAAACCACGGAGGCGTCACCGTGTTTTCTGCGGTGCTCCTGTGGGTGTAAACAACTTCAGCCTTGGATCCGTCTGACGTGTCAGGGCAGCCCCGGCTCTGGCTTTGTTTTCTCCAGAGGACACTGTTTGCTGGTTAAATTTATCTCATTGACAACATTCTCACATACTTGGAAGTTTCCAAATATGTTTCCTTCAGAGTTACTTACTTATCTACTTGTGCACCATGGGCTTGCCGTCCTGAACAACCACATTAGAAGCAGGGCACTGATGAGAGAGAAGAGGCTGTGTGAGGAGCTCGTTGCTGTGACTCCCCCGATTCCCTCTGACAGGTAGTTTGGTGCCTCGAGTGTTTGGGCTGCAGTAGCAGCCCTGCACACAGCTGCCCGCAGAGCGGCTTCTCCTGGAGAGTCAGCCCGCCGGGCACTGCAGCCGGTCCTTCCCGCAGACCAGCCCCCAGACCAGCTGTCAGTGCCCTCCGTGCTCCCTGCCACCCTCCCCCAGCTCCCATGTGCCCTCTCAGCCTCTACATCAGTCAGTTTCCGCTTCTGTGTTGCCATCTCTCTGCTGGCCTCGGAATCGAACTTCCAGCTGCCAGCCTGCAAAGCCTCCTGGGAGTGGCCTCCTGCTCCTGGACACGTCTCCTGTCCTCTCTCTGCACCGCCGCTAGTGTAGCTTGTGCAGGGCTGACCTTGTGCAGACCAGACACTGCCCTGGCGACCAGCAGTGGGCCCCATCCCTGCCAGCGCACCCACCCACTCCCATCGTTGGGGCCCTTGGCTCATCCCTCTTTGTCTTGAAGTGCGAAGAGCCGTTTCATCTCTGGAACACTCCTTTCGCCTCCGCTGTGAGGTCTGTCTCCACAGGGCCTTGCCCCCTTTGCAGTAAGAGTTGCTGCTCGTCTGTGCAGCGCAGACGGGCCCGTCCGCAGCAGGCCTGTCCTGTGGGTGCAGCTTAGCCCTGGTGACGCTGCCCCCGCAGCTGCTTCGAGTTGCCACTTCCGACCTTTGCAGTTCTCCGTTGTCGCTTGTGCAGGTATGTCTTGCTGAGCAACAGTGTGGACCAAGGGTTTCTGTGAAGTGCACCTCATTATGAGCTGAGTCGGGTTCCCCCTTTTGTCTGTGATAACATTTCAGGGGTGCAGTCTCAGGGAAGTATTTAGACACCAAGCAATGTGTGGCTGTCATCTAGAAGAATCCAGGGCCTTCTCAACTCAGAGAAAAGTGTGCTCCGTGCCACAAGCCCAGAGCTTGATGGTGGCCTGGGCATGCCCATCACGGTTTGTGTCGGCTGCTCAGTCCCCATGGGCAAGGACCCAGGGAGCTGGCTGGTCTGGGCACTGCAGATGCAAGGCCCTTTCCCATCTCTGTCCCATCGGGTGTGTGGACGCCTGCCTCCAGGACCCACACCAGCTCCAGGGACCCAGCAGGAAGGAAGGCTGGGAGGATGACGAGGTAATAGTCCACCAATGACAGGGTGGTGCTGGCCTCAGCCGGCTGAGACCTAGGGGGTGTTTCCTGGGAAGCAGTGGTCTGCCAAGTCCTGAGGAATGCGGAGGAGGTGACAAGTAAAAGGGACCTGTAGGCAAGTTTCGTGGCCTCAGGGCAAGGGCTGTGTGGGGAGCTCACAGCCTGGGAGGGCAGGAGGGCAGCCTGTGTGATCTGGAGAAGGGCAGGTGAGGCTCAGGGAACTCCCCCCTGGTGGAGGCAGGGTGCAGACGGGCCGGAACCTGAACCTGGCTGGGACAGGATTCCTGGCTCAGGTTGCAGAACATGCAGTGCTTTCTGCCTCCTCAGTGCGCCCACTGGCCAGTCCCTAGGTCTCCGACTTAAGACAGAATAAAAACCCGTTGTCGCCTGCCAGGTAACCACCAAGCACTGGGAGGTAGGTCAAGAGGCCCAGAGCAGGAGCCGCGTCAGGGCCGGTGCATGTCGGCCTGGGAGGGACCTTGGCGCCCGTCGACGCCTGCCTGCCTGCCTGGTGCTGCACCCGAGACCCCAGGGTGTTGTTAGGGCCTGGGCCCTCCGAGTCAGACCTGCCAGCCACTCCCTTTGCCTCTGTGACCCGCACGTTTCTCACCTAGAAAACAGGGTGGGCGAGGGAGATGAGATGAGACAATGAAGCTCGGTTCTCAGCCCAGAAATGCACTCTGTGGACAGTCACCCGCGCCAGCGTGCTGCCAGCTTCTCTGAAGACCGGCCGCTCCTGCCCGTGACGGTGACGAGCAGGCTCACAGTTGCTGTCCCGGTTCCTGCCAGGTCAGCACAGGCGGTTTGTGCGGAGTGGGTGTTGTCACCAGAGCAGCTTGCTTTCCCCGTTATTTGACATCACTGCCACAACAGTGGAGGGCTGCGCTTGCCAGAACTGTGTGACGTGGACAGAGTGTCACTCACTAGCAGGGTGCAGACCAGGGTCCCCGCCGTCTCCGGGAGAAGCAGAGGTGTCTTCATTCCCTTCACACTCCAGCGACTTCCCAAACTTCACCTGAAAATTGTTTCTTAGTTGTAATTACCGAAACAGGGTTTTTTTGAACATGTAAACTCGTGATATTTGAAGCCTACCTGGGTACCAACTCTAAGGAAAATACAAATGAAGAGCAGTGAAGACTCAGAAAAGAGAGAAAACATGTTTGTTAACTGACATTCAATGATAAGAAAGTTTTATTTTTTAAAGAATGTGTAACTGCTGGCAGAATAGTATTTTGCAAAGTGGAGAAGATAAATTTGGGCAAATGTATGTGCATTTAATGCACAAACATTAAATTTGGAGCATGTTTGTGTTTAGTAAACATAGCAGTTTTGAAAATAACTTAAAGTCTAATTTTTGGTCACTTTACCATTAAAAACTATCTTTCCTTCCTCAACTTTAATTGTATAAGGAAGGGACATTCCCCAGGGATAACCTCTAACAGCACAGCGGTCCTTTGACTTTTCCTGTAGTTTGTAACTTGTAAAGACCTTTTCATAAGTGCTCTGACTTGTTTACTTTGCTACACGTTATATATACAGTGTGTACATAACCAGTGCCAGTCTGTTATATTGTTTCCTGGTTGTGAAACTTTGTTATACAGTAAACAGTGTATACACAAAGTACACGTGTTTAGTGACACTCCATTATATTGTTTCCTAATTGTGAAACTTCAGGCTTAATTATATTTGGGGGGGGGGGTTCTGTTCACATAATTTGGACAGAGTTAGCAATTACTGGAAAGTATGAATTTCACTATCCTTTTGTTTTCCTTTTTACTCTAGTGACTTGCGACTCAAGTTCTAGAAAGTTTTGACTGAAATAGAGTTGGAATAAGACTTTTTAACTGACTTAGTCACGGAATTGCACACCATGAAGAATATTATTCAAAACTCTCTAGCTGGTCCCTTTTCATACACTGAACCGAAGCTGCACGTAATTCCTCGCTGCGCACAGGGACTCCCAGCCATACTGGCTGCTTGTCTTAGGTTCCTGGTGGTGATGAGGCCTGGCCCCTCCTGCCTCCTTCAGCATCAGGCTCACTTCGGGCACAGCCATCGCTCTGATTGCTGGGACCAGTTATTCAGCTCCTTGGGAGCACTTCCTACATTCTTGATTTCCAGAAGAGGCTGATAAGACACAGAGCAAAGTCCCTTTGCATCTTGGTTGCCCGGGCACCACTCTAGCCTACTGTGACTGTCCTGTCAGCTCTACAAAATACAGCAGCTGGCCTGTCGTTTGTGCCGTGCAAACTGAAGTCATCTGCAGTTTTCCAAGTGGCCAGCAGGAAACCCCCTCTGCTTGAGGAGGGTGTGCCTGGAATGTTTTAAATAAAGTGAAGACACAGGAGATCAGGGCTGTCCCTTTGAGGGCTCAGGTCCAGAAAGGCGGTTTGGCGTCAAGGAGAAGAGATTCATGCGTGGGGACTTCTTGCTTTCTCTTCTGCTGCTTCTTGGGCCAGGTTTTGGTGATAAGATACAAAACCATTAGTGTCTGAAGTCAGCTTATCTCTAAATGCAGCAACTTGCTAAAGAAATGTGTTCAGAATTACACTGTGTAGTGCAATGCTCTCTTCTTTTTGAAGGTTCCCCCAGATGCTGAATGTCACAGATTTTAATTACTGAAAACCAATTAGTTGAACTTTCTTATCTAAGTAGAGCATATGGTTGACCATACACTGAGCCAAATGAAATTGTTTTTCTGTCTCTCACCACCCCTTCACACGCTCACACACAGCCACACCCAGTCATGCACTCACACACTCATGCACACTCACTGCCACACACACAGCACACACACAGCCACACAGTTATGCACCCACATACATAGTCACACACTCATGCACTCTCACAGCCACACCCAGCCATGCGCTCACACATAGTTACATGTTCATACATGCACACTCACACATGCCACACAGCCACAGTCATACACTCATACATAGTCACTCACACTTATGCACACTCACAGCCACACTAACAGTCACACTCACACACACACACCTTGCTAACCTGCTGTCTTCGCCCTCCGGCCGCCGTTGCAGGGTGCTCAGCGAGCCGCTCCCACAGGGAGGGTTCTGTGCTGCAGGAGTGAGGACCCACGCTGCCGGTGCACCCACACTCTGTCCCGTGTGTCTCAGCTCTTTGTTGGAAACAAAGCTCGTCTAACTAATCACATATGGAGTATTGATAGGGTTTGCATTGCCACGGGGGATTGGGGGTAGCAGGTTGGCCAGACTCTTGCTTTCCCTCCCAGGCTGCCTCTCTTCCTCGTGCTGCAGAGCTGCCCGTGCCCACAGGAGGTCACTTCCTGTGTGTGTGTGTGTGGTCCATGGGCCACCTCTTATATTGGCCAAAGCCAGTCAGTCACAACTGCCAGTGTGCTCCCTGGGTCAGAGGACAGGCAGGCTCCGGGCTGGAACCTGGCTCTCCTGGACACGTGACCCTCTTTCCGCTCGTAGGAGGGAGGCATGGGAACCCACCCAGGACGCGAGGCGCCTCCCCAGCCAGGCGGAGGGCAGTGAGCCTGCACAGAGCCCCACTGCTAGCCTCCCCGTTCATCCCTGTGTCCCAGGGACAGCTGGACAGCGGCTGGCACTCCCCACGGATGGCTCGTTCCCACTTCCCTTGGGTCCAAGTTACAGCTCAGCTCAGACGTGAGCACATTGGTCCGTGTGTTTTAGTTGCTGGCCGGGCCCGTGGGCAGAGTGAGACACTGAAGTCTCAGGCCGACAAGCTCCAGGCCACCTGTTCTGCTGGCATGAGTCCTCCCCGCTCCCACAAGGCAACGGGCGCCTAGGCGCCTGCGGAGCTCCGTAGGTCCCTTCTGTGACTCTGGGAGCCTGGTGGCCCTGAGAGTTCAGCTGTCTCCCAACCCTGTGCCTGCCCAGCAAATGTGGGCGGTGGTTTTTGGGGGTTTAACAGAGAGGGGTCACACAGGTGACACCAAAGTCTCCTTCCTGGCCAGAGGAGGGTTGTTGCCCCTCGTGGCGTCTCTGACAGTCCATTCATCATTTTGCTTTCTTAGATCACGACAGGAACGTGTTTGCTGTCCCATCGTCCTATGCAGCGTGTATGCGGCTCTTGGGGACGCACCGGGGATTGCAGGGCGCGTGTGCTGACATTGTGTCCCTGGACGAGGCGCTGAGGGGCCACTGGGCTGTTCAGCTCTGGGTCTTCTGTGGGCTGTGGACTGCGGGTAGCTTGGTTCACGGGACGCTCCTGCCAGAGACGGAGGGGTTGTAGGCTCTGCTGGGAGCTGGTGCTGCCCCCGCCACGCCCTGGCTGTGCGGATGGTCAGATGGTGTGGGCAGCGGGAAGAAAGATGGAAAGAGAAATGCTTAATGAAAGTGTGACTTCACCCCCCGCCCCACCCCTCAAAGTCAAGAAAGACTCAGTGCCAGAGTCTTGTGAGTCGTTGGGTGGGTCTTATTTATGTGCAGCTTTTAAGAGAGTAAAAGCTGTGGAAAGTTCCATATGCTCAGTGCTCTATTTTGTCACATTGATAGGGAGTCCACCTTCACTGGTGGCAGCCTGGCTTGCTCAGAATGGCCACAGTTGCCAGGACTGAGCAGTGACCACATGGAAAGTCCTGTGGGCGTTGAATTCCTTGACCCACAGGCCCAGGTTCATCTCAGCACCTGGTAGGAGAATTCCAGCCACTCCTCCTTCTGAGGGGGTGGTATTTCCCTGGAAATTGCCGGTGCTGCCCAGGGGGCTCAGGAGGGGACTTTGTCCAAGGAGGAGGTGGCCCAAAGCACTGCCCGGGGGCTGGAGTGCCAGGTGGCAGGCCAGTCTCCACACTGGCGGTTTTCGGGGGTGACGCTGTCAGAGCCCAGCGCTCCCTTAATGGGTGGCAGGTGCCCTTGGGAAGCCGGAGGAGCACGGAGTGGGGGAGAGGGAGCCCAGGATGGGTGAAGCAAAAAAGTGGGGATGGTTGGGTTGGTTTTGTTTCAAGGCAAGAAGGGGGCGAACGCTCACAGGCTGAAAGCTGGAGAAAGAGGAGGGCTTGCCATCACTGCAGCACTGCTTTTCCGAAATGCTGACCTCGCCCCAGAGGAGGGGGCTCCACCGGGAGTGTGCAAGATGCCAGTTCCCGTGGCTGCTTGGCACAGAGGTAGCCGTTTTCTCCACACCCTGGCAATTGTCGATCACGCTGCCACAACACACTGATCCAGCAAACTCATGTGGGGTGGATGTGTGCCAGGCCCTGGGGACCCCAGGAGTGACAGCGTGTTCTGGCCGAGATGTGTGCTGGACATGCCTGGCCCACTGTGGGCCCTGCCTGCGCAGCGCTCATGTCCAGGAGGACACGAACCTTTTCTCAGGGGGCCTTCCTGGGTGGTCGGAGGACAGCGTTCTGTCCACGCCCTCGGTGGCTCTGACTTCCCCACCCTCTTCCTGATTGTCACTGGTGGAAGGACTGTCCTCATAACAATACCGTCCTGGCTGCAGTCCCTCTCGGCCAGCCCGTGAGCCCAGCGGCCAGCCAGTCAGGTTCTGACGCCGGAGGCCCAGGTGTGCCGCCACGCCTGGCAGGTGGTCTGTGAGCACTTCCTTAGTACTGATAAAATACGGATGTTTTAAAGTGGTTTGTTTCTAGGAAATAATTGAGGGCCTATCTAGAAACACTGCAAGTGTTCTGGAGGGTCCTGCACGGCTGACATGCTTGTTCAAGGGCGGCGGTGGCTGACACTGGCGGCCACGCAGCCTGGCTTCTCTCTGCCTCGGGCACAGGGCCCAGCACTTGCCCGTGGCCAGCGGTCCCCTTGGGAACTTAGGTGCCCCGACTCTTTCTGAAGTTCTGTCCTGTCCTGTGTGTGGGTGTCCGGGTGTGACGGGAGCCGGGGCCTTCCCTCCTTGGTGGTACTTGGGCTGCCTGCTCGCACACCCCTGAGGCACAGCAAGGTCCAGAGCGTCCTTGGGACAGCGAGCAACGTTGACACAAGTCCCCAGTCTCGTGGCTGACCTTACTTATTAACTCGTGTGAGTTTTGCATTTTAGTCACATTTGCGTTTTTAGCTCGAAACTGTCGCTGCACCCGCTCCCGAATCTCAGAGGAACGGTGATGTTCTAGAATAGATGTTCTCGCTCCGAAGGCACCTGCCTGCTGTGCCCCCAGCTGGGAGAGTCCAGGTCCAAGGAGCCTGGGCCTGGGCCTGGGCTCCCGGCCCCCTCCTGCCTGCCCCTGCTCATCCTCGGTTTCCCTGCCACGGGTGCGGCCTCCTGGCATCTGCCTCTCCCTTCCCCGGGTCCCCAACACTCTTGCTGTCGACTTCAGAAAGAGCGACCAGCCTGAGCAGAGGGAGGGACGCAGACATGAGTCACGGTCACGGGATAGACTGTTTTCTACCAAAGTCTGGGCTCGACTCCCTGACGGGTGCTCGCTGGGCCCGAGGTGCTGGAGGTGGAACCCCTGCGAGGCCGTCCCCAGCTCTTCTCTCCTGCCTCGGTTTCCCCAGAACCAGAGGTGGAGCCTGGGGAAGCTCATTTACATCTTCGAGGCCTTTCTGGTACCAGGCCTGCTCTCAGCCCTCAGCGTGTGAGTGCGGACGTGCCAGAGTGGGGACGGTGAGACGCCGGCTCTGTCCCTCTGCTCTGCACATCACGTGCTCCCTGAGCTCCTCGAAGGACAGGGGACAGGAAGTCACAGCAGAGCATGAAGCCTTTAGAGCTGCTTCCTGCGTTGGGGTGGGGCGGCTGAGGGCAGTGTCTCTGACAGTTTCTCCCAGGAAGGGGGGCGATCCTAGGGCCTGAGTGGGGAGATGGGGGCTCTACTGTACTAGGACCCAGAGGCAGGCCCCAGGAGAATGGGCAGTTTGTACTGTTTTGTTGTTCCTGCTTTGCTCCTTCTGTGCACGAGGTAAACTCACCTCTGTTTCCACTTTTCAACTCAGAAGTTTTCAGGTTCGTATCAGCCAGAAGGATGATGGACTGAGTCACAGTTATTCTAGGTAAAAAGAGTGTTCACATGCCTGATTATGAAAAAGAGTGGCTGTCGTGTTTTAAAACAGAAATAATATGATAATATAATTTATCTATTTAGTCACTCGCCTCCTTTCCACTCATATTATTCTTTTATAAGTGAATTCACTAGAATTAGAACGTGGTTACAATGAGTATCTTTTGAAGTGCCTGCCAGGCTGTCGTAAGTCAAAACCTGCCAGTTTAAAATAAGAGCAGTTTGGTCCTGAATTGTAGCTTCGGGACGGAGACAGGAACCTGCCGTGTTTGTGCTCGCCGGGGGAGCCCCGCAGAAGCGAGGAAGACGGCGTTCAGGCAGATGAGCGGGCTGGTCAGGCGGAAGTTGGGACAGGATATCGGGCGGTGCGCCTTCTCTTTCAGTGCGTAGGGGACAGGTGGCAGCGTGGGCAGTGACGATCACCTGAGAGACAGTGTGGAGGGTGGGGTGCCGCCTGCCAAGGGAAGGTGTTTCCTGCCCTCCCTTCCCGTCCTGGGATGTTCTGTTCTGAACTCTCGGTGTCTCCAAGGGCAAGCTTTAGTGAAGGCCCAACAGCGACCTCAGTGGTGAGGGTTGCCCCAGGCCCCTGTTCCAGTGGGTCAAGCAGGCGGCCGGTGCTCTCAGAGGGTGTCTGTGCCCCTCAGCCGTCGCTCAGAGGACCCCGAGACGGGAGCAGGAGCCAGCGCCTCACAGGCCCTTGCCCGCCTGTCATCTCGGCGTGCTGCTAGCCCGCGGGCTCGCGCCGCCGGTGGTGTGTGGACGCTGGGCGAGTGGGAACAGAGGGCTGGGGAGAGATTGTGCTGAGGAAGAACCGCAGGGGGCTGTGGGACATGTGACATCAGCCCAGGTCTTCTGGGGACAGCTCGGGGTCCTGGGAGTGGCGCTGAGGTGGCAGGGTCACAGCTGCAGCACAGGGTGGTGGGGGCGGAGGTCACTGGGGAGCCCTGAGTTGCAAACCCACGTGCCTGCTCCTGGTGAGCTGCATGGTGCTCTCTGCTCGTCCCTCACAAGGAGAGGGTGTCCCCCAGCAAGCGGAGCAGAGCAGAGCGTGGACGCTGCAGACGCGCGTGTTGGAACTGAGAGGCTCCGTTGTGGAGTTTATCGGCAGTCAGTGTCCAGCTGCATGCGTTGCTGGGTGTCGGTTGTGCCCCGCTGTCGCCGCTGGTCAGCTGGGCTGCGCAAGCAGACAGAGGAGGTGGCGTGCGGGGCCGGCTCGCACTTGCCACTGCCACAGGACTAGTTGCGCAGCCCCCGCAGAGCGGCGCTCTGTGGTAGGGCCCCGGAGCGCCGAGTGAGTGTGCATGTGATGCGAGGTATTGGGGTTTACTTCATGTAGAACGTGTGCCTTTTCATAAAGCTTTATCGACTTTATTGGAGTGATGTTGGCTAATGAATTATGCAGTTTTCAGGTGTGTGTTTTTACGGCACATCCTCTGCACGTTGTGTTGTGTGTTGGTCACCCCAGGGCAAGTCTCCTGCCACCACCATTTATCTGCCCTGTGCCCACTTCTGCCTCTCACCCCCTCCCCTGGCAGTCACCACGCTGTTGTCTGGGTCTGTGAGGGTTTATTTTTTCCCAGGTACAATCCCTTCACCTTTTTCTCAAATGTTTGTCTTGTCTCACCCAAACATGTCCAGTTCGTGTCCTGAACACCACGTGTAACTAACCAACCTTAGTCACTGTTTTTGTTCTAAAAAATAAATTGCAGTAAGAGAGTAGCCCTCAAAACGTGAAGAGGTGCAGCAGTGACGTCTGCTCCTCTCGCTCACCTAGGGAGTCTTGGCTGAATGGCGGGCGTTCCTGCAAACATGGCTTCCGTGACACCCGGGCAGAAATGTTGCAGTGGTCATGGTGTTTGCAGACCAGCGCTCAGAGTGACTCAGTGGCCACGCCACTTCCTGGCTGTTCCCGGTTTGGCGAAGCCGACCTAACCCTGTGCCTGGACACAGGGTAGACCAGGAGCAGGCTCCGCGGCGGCAGAGGGCCCAGGACCGGGTGAGGACCCGGGCTGGGACTTGTCACGGCCTAAGCGGAGACCTGCCTGGGGGGCCCCACACTCCCCTCCCGCTCAGGCCACTACTTCTCGACCTTACGACTCGGGCACTGAAACCCGCAGTGTGGTTGTGTGTCTGTCAGGAAGAGAGGTTGATGGTTCCTTCATTTGAAGTCCGTGGTTTTCGTGGTGAACAACCCACGTTTTGTGGCCTCTCCTCTGTCGCATGTACCTCCTGACAGGGATCTTCCTGAGAGCATTTTGAAGGTGTCCCTCCGCAGTGCCTGTCCCCTTACAGTTGGGTCTGAATCGCTTTGGTGACAGTGACCGGGGGCTGAGTCAAGAGTTTCCTGTTCCCAGCCTGGCTGTTCACGGGGTCTCCAAACCCACGCGCCCATGCAGGTGGTAGCGGGAATGTCCAGAGAGGCCTGGTGCGCTTCAGAGCGCTGTGGGGCCTGCTGAGCCACGTGTGTTCCCGTGTCCTGGCCCCTGTGCAGGACTGTCACACCGGACAGCGGCTTTCGGGAGTGCGTCCTGGCACTCCCCTGCCCTGGAGCACCACTCTGCGGCCCGTCTGATTGATCTGCCAAGTCCTCGAAGTCCAGGAGGGCAGTTCGTCCCAGGGACCAGGCGCTCACTCAGGGTGTGACTGAGACTCGGACTCCGCACGCCCAGCCCCGTCGTCTCTTTGGCTTATTTGTAAGGAAGTGTGTCAGCCGTGCAGAGAAACGCAGAGAAGTGAGAGAAGTGTAGGATGAACAGCCCTAAACCCTTGCCCGCGCTTCATGACTGTGAGCACTTCCACGTGGTTGCTACCCTGGGCGCCCGGCATGTGCGCTGCGAAGAGACGGGCCCTCGGGGCTCCCAGCTGCCTCCGGCCGCCCGCGGGTGAGGGGCTGTGCGGTCACCTTGCATGGTCCCCTCCAGCTCTCTCTGGTCAGCGCTGTCACCTCCTAAAACTGGAAACACAGTGGTGTTTTGCTTTTCCCATGTTTTTCAACAAATGTATTATCAGAAGAAACCGGGACGCAATGGCTTGTGGAAGGAGGGAGACCCTGGAGCCAGGGGGACCTGGCCCTGCCTCGGGGCGCCCGCGTGCGTGGGTTCCTGGGCGGCTTGTTCTCCCAGCCGGTCCCTCGCCTGCACAGTGAGACGGCACGTCTCAGCGTGCGGCCCGTGCGGACTGCGCCAGGCACACAGGAGGTGCCCCGCGCCAGCAGCTTCAGCCGTTGTCACCGTTGTCCTTGTCATCTACAATGCTAATGACAGTGGTGGCCCCAGCAGTCACGTTGTACCTGAGTTCCCTGCGCATGCGCCACTGCTCCACCTGCCCCAGGCCGTGCACCGTGTACCTCTCTGAGGTGAGAACTGTCTGCAGAGGGTGCCACCCAGGGGAGTCGCCTGGTGTGCGAGCTGTTGTCCTCTCTTCACAGAAGACGCCAGGGAGGCCAGCTTCCTTGTAAGCACAGTGCGTGCATGGTCAGTCTGGAGAAAGTCCAGCCTTTGCTAACATAACGATAAAGGTTTGAGCAGCACGGCTGTGACCTGGTAGCCCAGGAGCGTGGACTGGGATGTGCACGTGTGAGCAGTGACGACCTCATTGTGCTAGTCGGGGCTGGGGGTGGGGGGGGTAAGACGCTGTTGAGCGAGCATGTGCGCTGTGTGGCCATCACATGCAAAATGACTGAGCAAGTAGAGGAACGGATCTGCATCAGATTTTGTGTGAAGCTTGAACATTCCTCTGTGGAAACTATTTGGGTGATTCAGAAGGCTGCAGCCCTGGGCACCTGGTGACTGGCAGCTTCATCACGACAATGCACCTGTTCATGCATCACATCTCCTGCAGAGATTTTTGGCAAAACATCCAGTCACCAGGGGACTCAGCCCCCTACAGCCCAGATTTGGTGCCCTGAGACTTCTGGCTTTTCCCAAAACTAAAATCACCTTTGAAAGGGAATAGATTTCAGACCACCCATGAGATTCAGGAAAATACTACAGGCAGCTGATGGCGACTGGGAGAACTGTGTGAGGTCCCAAGGTGCCTGCTTTGGAGGGGACTGAGGTGTCCTTGTCCTGTGTACAGTGTTTCTTGTGTCACCTTCTATGAATGCCTCTAATTTTCATAGTACATGACTGGACGCCTTCTGGACAGACCTTGTAAAAATTAGCTTAATTAAGCCTCCTGCTCACTCTGTGCAGTTGCTGTCACCCCCACTTCACAGAAGGGAACTGGGGTACGGGGGGCTGATCGGCTTGGGCAGCAGCCACGAGGTAGTGGTGGACCCAGGGCTTTAACATGGCCACTGGGTGCACAGCTCTCGTCCAGTCCCCGTCCACATGGCCTGTGTCCTGCTGTGACTTGTGTCTGAGCTGCCGCCCAAGGACACTGTCTTCGGTCCTGTCTTCTCTGTAGGACAAGCAGCCCCTTGGTTTTGTTGTGTTTATGGCCAGATGTCACCGGACCGGTGCTTCCCAAACCCCTGTGTGGCCTCTCGGGCACCGTGTTGGTATTGCCCAGCGGTCTTGCTGCATCTGCTGTAACCCAATCCCCCCCCCACCCCCCCGCCCCGGCAACCCTCCTATCACTGCCGGGGACGCGGCATCAGGGTTGGAGCCACCAAGTGGTTTCCCTGCTCAGGCTCCAGGGCTTCCGTCAGACAGACCCTGAGCCCTGGGCCCTTGTCTGTCTCACATTCTGGGGCTTCCCTTGAAGAAGACGGGCTCGCACAGGTGTCTTGGCTGATGTCTTCTTTGTCTTCACTGCAGATCTAAGTCCTGGGCAAGTGAGTGGACTTGGCCAGGGACAAATCTGAGTGACAGACCAGGGCCTCTGCTCGTGGTCAGACCGGGCCAGGTAGGAAGGTCCCCCCACGCTTCTCTCAGGCTGGGTTTGCACCAGCTGCTTCTCTCTGTTTCTCTGGCCGGTGGTCGGTCTGCCCCTCGTAGCTGAGTCCTCGGGGCCTTCATCGCACTGCAGGCGTGATGAGTTCTGTGGCAGCTGGAGAGGCCTCGTGCTGAGACGTGACAGCCGGTGTCGGCTTCTTCTCTGGGTTTTTCGTCTCATTTTGACTCTTTGAGCCAGAAGGGACTGGAGAGATGGCCTGGTGCAGACTTCTGTGACCGCCTGTGTCCAGGGCCACTCACCAAAGCACTCACGGGCCTAGTGGCCACAAGGAAAGCTGGGGCTTTCTCCCCTCGGAGGGAGTTCTGAAGCCCGCAGGTTTCCAGATGAGCCAGGGCAAGTGTGTTTTGTCTAGTGACTCCTAGACACCGGGACCATGCGCTGTTTAGTATTCCGTGGAACGCCATTTTTCTCCAAAGCTGATGCTTTCGTCTAGAAAAGCCCTTCTACCTGCATAGCTGCACGCCTGCTGGTCCTGTGCTTCCCTCTGAAATTATTTGGATGTCACCTCCTCTGTGGGTCTTTCCAGGGTCCCGGTGAAGTTAAGGAGGAAGACCCATCCTGGACACTGTTTACGATGTGTTACATGCTCCGTTTCAGCCGAGAGGCTCTGTGCTTTCTCAGAGCTTGACGAAGTGACCGAGGGGTGGAGGTCCTGCCTTGTTTGTCCTCTGCGTCCTCACCCACTGACCGCCGTTGTTGCCTGGGCAGAGCATTCACATCATGGCCAGGCAGCGCTCACCAGACGGAGGGGTTTCTAGCACTGGACGCACAGAGAAGAAAAGCCCCGTTGGTCAGGAGGTGGTCCTTCCTCACTGGGCGTCCCGGTTAACACGATGGCTGCCGCTGGGAGGAAGCTGCGCCAGCTGCTCCGTGGGGCCCGAAGGAGCCCATTCCAGCCAAGGCCGAAGGGGCTCTGGACTTGAGTCCAGCACCGTCCCCTCGTCTTTGTTCATCTGGGAACGTTAAAGATGATCCAAGGGTTTTTATTGACCTCGAAGATACTCAGAATGTGACCCTTTTAACTTCACCCCACGTTTCATAAACTGTCGGGAGTGGGGGCAGCGACAGGCCAGTTCGCCAGGTCTTTGCTTCCTCACTTGGTCTCGTGGCAGAGTACTCACGGAGCTGTCACGTGTCTTTGGGGACGGTTGACTTAGGAAAGATGTCACCACACACTCACTGGAGAAAGTTCCAGAGAAAAACATACACAAGAGGAGCCCCATCTGGCACCGACTTGGGATCCTTCTGACGGAACCTCAATGGCGTGGGAGCGGCCACGCCTCCAAGTGCTGCTCTGTGTGCGTACGGTGGGCCCGGCCCTGCCCCTCGCCTCCGACAGACGGTGAATCCAGCGTCACTTGCCTTCTAGACACTCCCACTTTGGGATCTGTCAAGGAGCACAAAGGGGACTTCTGGAAAGGAAACACGCCTGTAGGCAGACACTGTAAAAATAGCAGCCTCTTCCTGGCCGACATCTGATCTGTGTCGACAGTTAAGGAAGAGGCAGCTCACGTCCCATCTCTTCCAAGGGTCGAGCGTCAGAGACACGACAAAGACAGATGAGCTGTGGAGTCTCTAGCTCTGGTATCGGAAGGATCAAGCCCACGGGACTGAAGGACTTCAAGCCTGTGTGGGTTTCTGCTGGAAGGAACTAGTGAGGAATGGGGCCATGTTGCTCTTGCACCCGTGTACACATTGCCTCTCAGAACCTCTAGCACCTGGAGACCTCCAAGCTCAGGGGCCAGGAGAAAGCACAGTGTGAGCCTGTGTCCTGGGTGTGGAAGAGCCGTGGTGTCGGGTTCCTGCACAGAGACGCGTGCTTTCGAGAGCAAGGAGAGTATTTCCGAAAGGACTGAGTTCGAGTCACCAATGTGGCTGGGACAGCCAGTGACTCTGTCGTCTGCGTGCTTCCGGCGTGCAGGTGGTCCTGTTTTCACGACATCACGCATCTTACAAAAGTACGAGCTCGTTCCCGTCCCGTTCTGACCACTCTCACCACGCTCACTTGTCCGCTCTGCGTAGACATCACCATGGACTTTTGTTCACAACCTGTGGCCGGCCAGTGAACCTCATGCACACGAGCCTGCGGTCACTCCAGCTGGACACGCGACCGCACGCCAGTTTTGCTGCCATCTGATTTCGGTTGCCTGAGGCCCGCAGTGGGCGGCTGCCCTGGCCCTCTCTGCTTTGTCTCCTTGACTGCTTTTAAAAAAGAGTATTTTCTGATTGCAAATTACTGATCTTCCAGGATCTTTATTCCTTTTGAACCTAACTTGATTCGTCCGGTCCTCGGTTCTCTTTCGAACTTGTGTCAGGCGTCCTGGTTGCTGTGTGTTCCTGATCGGCCTGCCCCCCATCCTTCCCTCCCCTGTCCGCAGTGCGGCTGTGCCGTCTCGCAGCTTCCTGTCGCCCCAGGAGTTGTGTCGTCTGTTGCAGGTTCACCGGGTCCCGACCAGTCCCTGACACGTGCCAGCGCCTGTAATTGGCATCTTCCCCGTCTCCTGGCTTGACCAAGGGCACGAGATTAGTTTCAGTCCCTGTAAATTGGCTGGTTTTTTACATTCATGTGTTAGCACGTTTCGAAGGAAGAATGATTCTTTTTCCAGATTTGTTTAGAACATCTCAGTTCCATTGCTGAGTGATGTCATCAGTGATGTGTGTTAGACTGTGGCACGTTGGTGACTGGGAGGTGTGGCTTTTGTTGGAATCCGCCAGCTCCCTTTGAGAGAGACTTGGATGCACCAGGAGTAGCGGAGTTTCTGCATTGCTGCTTTACCTTCCTGAGGGGCTGGGCAGGTGTGAAGAGGGGTTAGAAACCCGTTGGCGCTGTATCTTTCTCTGGGTTTACGTGGGTCTCAGCCGCAGGCAGCAGCCCCTTTACCTTGATGAGAGTCACTCCTGCGTGAGTGCATCTGCCTGCGTCCCCTCAGAGTCTCGCCTTGCCATTCACCTGGGTGCCAACAGCTTTGGAGACTGCTGAAGTCCATCCAGATGCTTGTGTGTCACATTTACAAAACGTTCTTTTCCTGCAAGGCAGCTTTATCAGATTCGTCACTCCTGTGCATGTTTGTGATCCAGAAAGTTGCCTTTCAGTTATGAAATCGTCTTGAGTAGAATCCCACAAAAATGTGATTCTTCAAAGGAAACCTGGAGTCTTTTTCCTCCGCAGTTACCACGTGCTCTGCCCATCATGTCAGCGCCCGCGTTGGACGTTGTCCGTGTTCCACGCACCTTTGAAAGTGCGGCAGCGGTGTCTGAGCTGGTGGCACACCGACTCTCTCTCCCTGGTGCAGCACCTGTAGCTGTGGACTGGCGGCGACTTTAATCAGGCTCGGACGTTCCCTCCCACATGAAAGAACTAGAGGACGCGGAGCTGCACGGTGAACGTGGGTTTGTCTCTGACTCGCGAATGTACCGGGAGCTGTGAGGCGTGCGGTTCGCCCAGTGCGCTGGTCGGAAGGCATCAGCTGGAAGAAATCCACGTGGAGTCTCTGCCTTCCAGAGCCTTTGGTCCTGTCTGGTAGCTCGCTGCCCGCCCTCTGTGGACTTCCTGTCGTCACTCCGCACAGTGGCCACTAAGCTGGCCTTTTACCAATTACTTATTTAGAAGTAGGAAGACCTTTTGAATACTCTTCCTGTTTTCTTTGAAATTCTCTAAATGCCCCGAAGGGACCTGTGGGTTGTGTCTGTCACCTGTGCCATGCAGAACAGCTTCGAGTCACTTCCCAGATCTTTGTTGATTGGGAAGGACTTCGAATCAGCGGTGGCTGATCTGGCCCAGGCATCTGGTGTCTGGGTTTTGTTCCTAGCCACACACGACCTGCTGGGAAAGGCCCTGCCCTCAGGGAACTTGACCTTGTCAAGGCTGCCCCAGTCTGGGAGTGAGCCTTTGCAGCAGGGCTTCCGTGAATGCAGTCGTTGGTTTCCTGTTGGTTAATTTCACATGTGTTCTTGTTTCTGTGCCACTTTGTGCATTTCAGAGTCCTGTGATTTTTGCTAGAGAATAATTTAACCCTCAGAGTCGAGTGGGTGGTATTTTAATAGGAACTAATCCATGATGTCAGCTACGGTGATCTTCCGTATGTACGTGACAGTGTAGAATATTTGCAAGTGAGTCAGTCACAGTCACTAAGGAGGTTTTAAACTGCTTCTGATCATTGTAAGTCATATTATTCCTTTTTTTTGGCCTCTGTGCGGTTTAGCTTCCTGTGCAAATAGTTAACCAGAGCGCGAGCTTCCGAGGGGAAGTTCCGTGTCTGTGTGCCCGCGGGACAGGGTCGGAGGGCTTACACACCACACTGGCGCAAAGGTCCTGACGTCTGGCTTCATGCTGTGGAGGCGCTGACTGCACGGGGGTGCATCTGGGTGAGGACGTGGGCCGAGCTGTGCCCCTGCTGAGGATGAGATGCTGGCGGCTCTGGAAAGGAGGGGCTCCTCCCTCGCCTCGTCAGTAAGCTACCCTCTGGGTCACACGTTCCTGAGCACGCCCAGAACACAGCCCCCCGTTTCTTGTGTGAAGTTCCCTGTATTACAAGTGCTGCGTCCCTCGCAGAGGGAAGGTTGCCCTTCCTGACGCTGCTGTCTGACCTTGCTCCGCAGAAGAGGGGAAAGGCCAGCAGCTGCCAAGGGTGTCTGTCTCAGAAACCAGAAGCCATCCTGGGGAAGAAGGTGGTTTCGTGCCGAAGTGGGCGGTTTGGCCTCGGATGTCGGGCATCGGATGTCAGGCTCTTGTACACACCGGGCTCCCCTGTGCCTGTAGGAAGCAGGGGCCCGTGGAGCCCTTCATGTCTGGCTTGAAATCCTGTCCTTTTCACATCTTGACGTCACCCCTCGGGGACCTCATGACCGCTTCACGGTTGTGTCATTTGTGGGTGTACGAGCTCCATCAGGGGACTTGCCGGGTTGGCCAATGCGGGGCTGTCGGCAGAGCCCTGCCCTGTGGGACTGCTGGCCCGTGGTGCCCACTCCAGTCACTCCGCCCCGTCCCCTCTACCTGAGACTGCACACGTTGAGGACCCACGTAGATGGGCTCGGTTTGGGTCCTGTAGCTGGATCCTGCGCTGGGAGCACCCCGCGGGGGCCTCTCCGAAATCTCTGAGGGCACTTCGCGGGGTTCCTGCTGATTCCTCAGACACAGGAGATCTGAGCCTCGTTGTGTGAAGTCATCTGTCACCTGCACTGTCTGGACACGTGTCTGCAGAGAACGTTAGACCCCGTGGACATCCAGAGCGGCTTCCCGTGATTGTCCAAGTCTTTGTCACTCCTGCTGCAGCCAAGCGCGCAGCTTGGAACCAGGACGAACACGCCTCGTAGCTCTGCGGTCAGATTGTCTCCATTGCGAAAGCCGCTGCGCTGCCCTCCTGCGCTCTCGTCGGTCTCACGGCCCCTTGTCCAGACGGGCTCAGACCGGCAGCAACTTGCCGCACCAGTGGCGCCAGCGTTGCGCCCAGGCCCTGCTACTGACCGGCTGTGTCAGCTGCCGCTTGGTGGGCGCTGGGTGGAGGTCGAGCACCTGCTGCCACGCCTGGCCTCTTAGGGCACATCTGTGTCCCTCCCTGTCATGCATGTGGACAGACATGTCCACACTAAAGACAAGCACTTTGGAAACACCTTTAAAGTGGTGGTGAGCCGGGTTGGTTCCATCTTCGTGCTGGGACAGTGAGCTGGTCGGGGACGGAGGAGAGGGGGGCTGACCCTCCAGCCCTTGGGGACACAGCCTCAGGTCCCCTGCCCTTCCTGACTCCTCTCTCCTCCCTCACTCCTACCTCCTCGCTCCCACTTTTTGCTCAGCTCTGTCCCCCCTCATCCCTGAAGGGAACCCCCCCCCAGGCACCTTCTCAGACTCCGCAGACCACCCAGGATAGAGCGTCTGTGGTCAGGGTGGGGTGTGGCCACACGGATCGAGGGGTGGGCTCTGTGGGTCCAGCGTGGTTCCCTGAGTGTCAGGCCCCGTGGGGGGAGGTGGCATGCAGGCCTCAGGCTCCCTGTTGACGCCGACAATGGGAACAGAAGGGAACAAACAGCTCCTGAGTGGAGAGGAAGTGGGTACTGAGCAGACCTCCGTCATCTACTGTTAGAATTGCTGTTGCCACATGGGGGTATGAGATGCCAGCAGGAAAACACCTGCTGTGCAGGTGGGATGCACCTGAGTGCTGGAGAGGGGTGTTTGATGCTGGGGGAGGAGGGCAGGGCTGGTGTGTGACCCCACAGGCGAGTAGGAGGGCAGAGGCAGAAGTGGGAGAAAGTCCTCTCCTTGTGTCCCCAGAGGGAGGCTCCTGACTGCTGGTGGAGGGGTGGGAGGGGCAGCCCCCAGGCTTCCCTGGGGAGGGCCGTGGAGACATGCCTTTGTAGCAGGTGAATCCTGGCATCTAGGAAGAGTCAGAACTGGAAACCTAACCTGGGGAGAGAGAGAAAGGGCCTGTGAAACGCAGGGTCAGTCGCAGACGCGTTCTGAGGAACGTTCAGAAACAGAACCAGCAGGAAATGTCATGTTTCCTATTGTAAGTACGCAGGAAAGGAAGGTAAAGCTTAATCTGCAACAATCTTTAAATTTCTCACGTTCATCTGGCTAAAATTTTGTTTTTTTAAAGTCTTCAAAGTATTCCCAAATATATATATTTACTTTGCCAAAAGGTCGAATATATGAGGTATTGTTTTAGTTGAAATAACAGATATGATTCTGGGTAATAGATTGGAGGCCCTCAGACCGCTGGGGGATTTTACGGCTCTCGGTTTAGATTAGTTTGTGTGCTTTGCTTTTTCTTTTTTTGAAAGATGTTTCCTGCTGTAGGTGCTGTATTAACTGGATAGGTGAGAGGTCACTGCCATGCGTAGGCGCGTGCGCATCTGGTGGAAGTCAAGCCCTCGTGTGTCTGCCCTGGGAAGACTGCGTGTCAGGGCAGTAAGACAGAAGTGTGTCAGGGAGTTTTTATTCCCAGTTTGGTTTCTGTCTCAGAGACAAACGGGACTGAACAGCTACGATTTTTTCCTGGCAGGTGGAGTTGGGTTTGCCATGTGTTTTATGGAGTCCAAGGTCCTGTTGATTGTGAGTGTTACTGTTATTTGTGCACCGTGAAGCCAGGAAATGAAGCCTGCACATTAAATCTCAACGTCTGACTACAGTAGCCATTTTGACTTCAGAGATAAAAACACGGAAAAGCACACTGTAGAATTAACTATATGTAATTATTACTTACGAAGACATCGGAACACCGGTCTGCGTTTGCGGGTTAACTTAGGAATGATGAGCATTGTCTTTGGGGCGGTGTCTCAGTTGCACGTGCGGTCTCTGTTACACGCAGGCCTGCACGAAGACTGAGCAACACAAGCACACGTCACATCTAACCCGGGAAGGTCCTTGGGGCTGCCCAGCATGTGGAGCCGCAGCGTTTACTGGACATGTGTCGTTGTGACACCGTCCCCAGATGGCGGTCTGTGGGGACGAGCTCTCGGCTCCTCAACCTGGGCTGAGGATTGGGGGAGGGACTTGAAGATGCAGTGTGCACCTTGAGGCAGGAGTCCCCAGCCTCTGGGCCACAGGCTGGTACCGGTCCAGGCCTGTTAGGAACCAGGCCACACAGCGGGAGGTGAGCTTGGATGCAATGCGCTTGAATCATCCGGAAACCATCCCCATGACCGTGGAAAAATTCTCTTCCACAAAACGCGTCCCTGGTGCCAAAAAGGGTGGGGACCGCTGCTTTAAGGGACAGTGCAAGATGGAACTCTGGATTCCTGATCAAGATTGGTCTCCGAGGAGTTGAAGGAAAGCTAGGGTGCTGGACATCAGCAAGGTGAGCAGTGGGCAGGTGAGCAGCAACCTCTGCAGAGCCCGAGCAGGAGGACGTCTTCAGCAGTAAGCTAAGATGGGCATGGCAGGTGTCCCGGGCCCTGTTCAACATCCTGGGTTTTATTCCAAGTCCCAGGGAAGCTGCTGAGGGTGCTGATGGGGAGGGGAGCCCGTGCCCCCTTGAGGCTGGGGGAGAGGAGTGAGACCCTCGGGAGCTGCTAGTTCCCGTTAGCGAAGTTGGCAACTTGACTTGGGGGATTGTGAATGGATATACATTTTCCTGAAGGTAATTTGCCATTAGTATCAAAAGTCCATATTAAGGTACCAAAAAGTGTACATTTTGACCCAGCGATTCCATTTCAGGGTACTGATTCTGAAGAAGTAATTCTAGATGTGTGTGGAAGTGGAGCTACTTATAATAAGAAATCGGTGCAGAAGATGGTCGTACTTTCACAAGTGGTGAGGAAGAGGCCAGCCCCGCTGGCCTGCGGGAGGCCCCTGGACCCAGGGAGGTTTGTTTAGACTGAGAGTGTCCTCCTTGTGTTGGGCAGGGTGCCAGGAGGAGAGACTGGAAAAGACGGACAGACATTCGATGGCACCAATCTGGGGCCAGGGGTGGCTTCTAGAAGAGGCGCTCCTGCCCCTTGGGGTGGGGGGGCTTCTGGTGTGAAGTGGGACTGACCTTAGAGAACTAGCCTGGCTCCTTGCCCCCCCTGGACCGCGCCCCTGCCCCGGACCATTGCTCTGGAGGGAAAGTGGCTGCTGTCTACACAGAGGTGCAGTGATGTTCCAGGTGCCCTCAGCCTGGACGCCTGGGCGCCTGCAAACCTGAGTTTCCTGGGGCGAGGGCTGGCCTCGCAGGATGGGTCTGGGGCGACCATCCCCTTCCCCCCTCACGCCCTCCCCTCCCCTCCCCTCCTCTCCTTCCTCCTCACCCCCAACATGATGTTCATGATAAAACCAGGTCAGGAAAAGCAGCCAAGTAAAGGAGTAAGAGAATCAGTCTTTTCTAAGTGAAAAAGTAAATTAGAAAATCAGTTTTTTCTTCCTCCCTGCTGCCTTTCCCTCATTCACCTTTTTTCTGCTCTCGTTGAGCCGCTCTTCAGCGCAGACCTTGTACCCGTGTGGCAGAAATAGTGCAGGTGGCCCCCCTGCCCGCTTGCAGGGCCCTGTGCCCTGTCCTGTGCTCTGGCACTCCCGCAGACCGCTGGCCTGGGCCCCACTGCCCCGAGGCCTTTGCGCTCTGGAGCACATTTTGCATCAGTTTCGCTGGTTGCCTGAAGGTGCCGGAACTCCGCCCCTGCGATGGGCCGGGATGTCTCTGGGGGAGCCTGGGGGTGGCTGTGAGCTCGGTCCCTGCAGCCTCCTCAGGATTTCCCTTCCTTTCCTTGCGGGACGGCCATTGTCCTGCAGCACTGCCGGACTTCCCCGAGAACCACTGAAGTTAGCTGCACCCTCGAAAACAGTGGCCTCTCCTGGGGCGGCTTCGCGTGCTGGCCTCCTCAGGACCAGGCTCTAGAAGCTGCGGTGCCTCTCCTGTGCAGGGAGCACCCCCTCATTGCTCTGTCTGGGAGCAGCGCCCTGAGGACGCAGGCCAATCTTGCGGGGCTTGAAAACACTGCGGGATCGCAGAAGGCGTGCTTAGGTTTCCCCGGGTCCTCGAGTGTGTACTTAGCTTACTCCCAACCCGAGCACGTGTGCCCGGGTTTCTCCGTGTCCACTGGGACTCCTGGAGTCCAGACAAACACGTGTCTGTGCCCCATGGAGCGTGTCGCTGCTCTCAGGAATGACGGGCACGGTGTCGACCGCCTGCCCACAGGTCCGCGTTCATGTGTCCAGTGGCTGCCCCCCATCCCCCGACCTGGCTGTTTAAAGGCGTTAGACACCCGTTCTCGGGCCACAGCCGGCACCGCCCGTGGCAAGCTGGCCAGCAGAGTGGCCCGTGGCGCCCAGGGGCGGTGTGGGCTTGCGGAAGGCGGCTTCCTCCTGCTACCTGTCTGCTGAGAGCGTCAGGCAGAAGCACGTTGCCCTGTTGGTCCTGGCCAGTCACTTCCGTGTGTGACCCTCTCCCCGCCCCGCCCCTGCAGCCGCGACATGGAGAGTAAAGAGACGCTGCGGGGCCTGCACAAGATGGACGACCGCCCGGAGGAGCGGATGATCCGCGAGAAGCTCAAGGCCACCTGCATGCCGGCCTGGCGGCACGAGTGGCTGGAGAGGAGGAGCCGCCGCGGCCCTGTGGTGAGCGTGGGCCTGGGGGCGGGGTGGGCTCCTCTGCTGACGTCACAGGGTGGATGTGGCGCTGGAAACAGACCTGCCTGCCCTCCTCCCTGAGCCCCGGAGCCTGGTCTGACAGGGGCCAGGGGCCTGAGGCTGCGCTGCTCTCTGCTGCCCTCTCCTGGGAGAGCTGCCCGGGACTGAAAACTTTAAACACAAAAGCGGTGTTTCACATTTTGTCTTGATGTTTTATCGAAAAGGTTGGTTCCAGGGATCTTAATCCTAGGAGTCTTGGAAAGTCAGAAAAGATTAAATAGGCTCAGGGGGTTGAGAAAGGCTGACAAGACGCCCAGGGCTTGGGGAGGGCGCCTGGGTCCCAGGTGAGGACTGACGGGCACAGTCTTCCCCTTTAGAGTTCGGGCACCCCTGGGAGATGCTGCAGGGTCGGTGTTATGCCACCGCGGTGAGCCAGCTATGATCTTTTTGCTGGTGGAGGGTCTGGCCTTCCGTTTGTGAAAGGCGGGCTTGTCTGTCAGATCCTTGAAGCGGCCTCCTCGTGCTCTGGAGGGAGAAACGGGCCTCAGGACCAGAGGCAGTCGTGTCAGCGTGTGCACATGCGTGTGTATGTACATGTCGGGGGCGAGGGGACGTGGGTACCACTGTGAAAGCGAGCCCACCTCCAGCTACACCCCTGCCAAACGGTCACCCGGTCCTCTTCGCCCCCCATGCCTGTTTTAAGTCTAACCGTGAGCGGAAGTGAAGCTCGAAGCCACACCAGCCACGTCTTGAGTGCCTAGGGGCAGTTTGGCTGGTGGCCCCCGTGGCTGAGCAGTGAGAGTCCCTGTCGTCTCAGAAAGCCCCACGGGACGTGCGCTGGCAGCCCTGCAATAGCCAAACCCTCGCTGGGAGCTGCCCGCTCCCACCCGCGCAGACCCCCGGAGACCATCTGGGCTGCGGCTGCCTGTTCCTTTCTCCGAGGCTCTTCCCTGCCCCTCTCCCACAAGTGCTTCCCTTTCCAGAGAAGCCTCCATGGGTACCCTGTTTAGTGCTCACCAGTCCCGTCGAGACGGAGAGGGCACACCCAGGATTTGTTTTAGGAAAGAGAAAGTGCTGTTGCAACATTTCACAGGGGACGGCAGCTTCCTGCCCACTCAGCGTGAAGAAGGGTTTGGAGCAGGCAAAGCCGTCTGGCGTTCGGATGCTCCTCCCGGGGCCCTGGGAGCAGGTGGGGAGTCCAAGTTTTCCCAGGACGTCACAGAGCAGAGGTCACAACTCTGTAAAGAGGGGCCAACTCTTCCTCCTTCGTGCCTGTGGACCAGATTCGGTTCTTCCTCATGGTCTTGTGGGGAGAGCGGGGCTCACTGCCCCACCCCCACCTTCTCTGTGGCAGACTTCCTGTTGCCCGGAGACCTTCACCACCTCCTTGGGGGTCTGACGTGCCAGGGAGGCGCCAGTCGCTCTGGCTGTGAAGACACGACTTGTGCACAATGAGCAGACATGAAGGGAGGGCTCTCCCAGCAGGTGCGGCTGCACCAGGCACGTGGGGCGGGCGGGGAGCCGATAAAACTTAGCCGCAGGAGCCAAGGTAGCCCCGTGGCAGGTGGGCTTTGGATGAGCCCTGAAGAGCAGGCGTGTTGTCTGGGGCCACAGGCTGGGTGGGGGCGGGGCAGCTGCATGGTCAGAGCCTGGCGGGGGCGGGCAGCGAGGTGTGTATGGTGGGTGTACACACAGCCCGCTCAGTGGAATAGAGGGGTGGGCACAGGCCGGAAGGCTGCTGAACGGGGACTGTGCTGAGGCCACAGTACCTTCGACCTTCTGGTCATGGCCAGGCTGGGCCTGGAAGCCCTGGTTTCACAAGCAGCAGGCCTTGTAAGCTGCATTTGCTCTTCAGAGGTGGGTCTCCAAGCTTCTGGCTGCTCTTGTGGTTTCTGAAGTACCTGCCCGAACCATCTATGTGATGGAACGTTGCCTGAAGGAAGCACAGATGGTGTCACATCGATCAGTCAGATTGATCAGACGATTGTTCAGCGTGTGCCCGGTACTGCTTTCCAGGCCTGCACCTGCAATGCAGGTGAGGGAGGACACAGACCTCCGTCCAGCTGAGCAGACTAACTGCAGACATTGTCAGCGTTGCCTTTCACACTTGTGTGCCACCCTCATGGCGTGGAACGACAGGTAACGCCATTCCAGCCAGTGGGAAAGCCCTCAGGGCTGCAGTTAATGCAGGGACAGTCTCACACTTGTGGCTTCGATGACGCGAAGTGCAGGCTGACAGAGTGTCTGCTAAATCTGTCTAATAGTGCGTAACAGAACTCATGGAGTTCAGGGTTACTTATTCTTGTTATGTTTCTAAGTAATCAATGTATTGGTATTTAATTCAGGTGGTAAAGCCAATCCCCATTAAAGGAGATGGACCTGAGATCCACACCTTTGCAGCTGGGTCACCAGGAGAGGGCCAGACGAGCCCTGCGTCCCCGGCTCCCAAAGGCCGCCGCAGCCCGTCCCCCGGCAGCTCACCCTCGGGGCGCACGGCGAAGTCGGAATCCCCCGGAGTGAGGAGAAAAAGGGCTTCCCCGGTGCCGGTGAGTTGACGTGCTGCCAGATACGTGAAGTTTCTGTGGCATTTAGAAGGTCCGCTGCCCGATGGTCCAAGCGGCAGCTCTTAGTGCGGCCCGCACCCCCAAGGGTGGCGGCGGGCAGGTCCTGACACCCCGTCTGGGGCTCCGTTAGGTCAGAGCTCGTTGTGTAGGAAGCCGAGACACCCTGTGTGCTCCAGCTGCGTGGATGTCGGGTGGGGGGCACGGCTGCGTGCACGCGCCCTGACAGCACAGCTGCTATGACAAAACCACGCCCTCGAGGCAGCCATCGGCCTCCTGAAGACGCCGGATGGAGTCCACCAAGGAGAACAGCGCGAGTGTTGTCACCAGTGGTGACGTTTGAGACTTCCAGCAAACACTAGACTTCCAGAGAATGCAGTCCACTGCTGCAAGCCTGACAGCGTCCCCGAACTGAGACTGGCACCGTGAGATTGTGACGTCATCGAGCGTGGCTGTTTTGCCTGCTGCCCAGTGAGCCGTGGGAGTTCTGGGAAGGGCTGCCCAACGCAGGGGACAGGCATTTCCAAAGGAGCAGGACAGGATGACGTGATCACTCCAGGCCCGCAGTCCCCTCAGAGCCCTGCCACCTCCCGGGCCTGACTGACTGCAGACGAGCTGGCTGGCTTGGCTGCCGGTTCCAGTCCAGCCGCCTGCCAGCAGCTGCCCCTCTGGTGCGATGTGAACAGGGGCCTTCATGTGTCCTGACGAACCCTTCCTGCCACCGCTGAGAGAATGCAGAAGTGTTGGTGAGGACCCAGCTGTCTTCTGCCAGACATCACAGAGTGTGCAGGGCGGCAGGGACCGCTTTAAACCCAACTTTCCAACCTTGGAGGGCACACGAGAGAATGGGAAACAACAGAGACAGTGCCCACGGGAGGGGTGTGGTTGCCCTCAGATCTGAGGTGGTGCAAGCATGTAGACCTTCCGAAAACGGGCTGTAAGTGAAAACCTTTACGGTGAAGCCAGAGGCACCAACAGTGTTTTTCAGCTTTGCACTGACACACTGTGAGTCAGCACTTTTTAACTTAGGTCAGGTCGGTTGTTTATTAGCTCGGCAGTCCACACACCGGGCGGGCTTGGCTCGGTGGCTCTTGTCTCCCCTGTGGCACCCACTGCAGCTGCAGCAACCGAGTCGGCTCCTCAGACACTGCTGGTTGTCGGGGGCTCCTGGCACCTGCTTCTCAGAGCGAGCAGGTGGGGTCTGCACAGAAGCGTTCATGCGGGGAGGGCGGGACCCTCCCTCATGGCGACCTGGCCTTCCCAGCTCCTCGACCGTGGACTTCTCGTCTCGGGGGCTGTGAGACAATAGCTGTTAAGCCAAAAAAAAAAACCGAAAAAACAAAAAGTATTTCAAGAGGGCACGTCCCACACAGAGGCTCTTACCAAGTTGGCACGTGCGTCCTGCATGTCCGGAGCCAGAGTCGGCGTGGTCCATGCGCGGGCGTCATGGGGGACGTGTGCCACAGGTGCCGGAGTAGGCACGAGGCAAAGGTGCCCTCATCCTTTGTAGCAGCCCCGTAGTGTTTGCTGTCTGGTAGGTCACAGCTTAGGTAATCTGCACACTGATGGGCAGCTACATTCCTTACACACCTCTTGTTACGAAAAAACGCCGCAGGAACACTTCTCACGTGCACGTTACCTTGCACGCTACGAGCACACCTGGAGTCTGAATGCCTAGCAGGCCGAAAAGCCTGTGTGACTTTGTTTTACTGGTCTCGTTACCTTTAAGTGGCTGCCTGTTAACAGCTGGCGGCTGTACTGAGATGTGATTCACATACTGCACGGCTGGCCTGTCGGAGTCGTGTGGTTCGTGGGTTTTGTGTGTTCACAGAGCGCACCTGTCACTACAACGTGTGCTCATTTTCCCAGAGAGACGCCCAGACCAGTACAGGCCTCTCCCTGGGCGCCCGCTGTCCACCTCTGGCCCCGTCGGTCACAGAACAAGTTTGGTGCGCAGGTGTCCCACTCGTCTGCCCCTCGGTGGCTGGACACTGGGGCTGCTTCCACGCTCTGGTGGCTGTGCACAGTGCTGCCGTGGACGCTGTGTGGACGTGTCCTTCTCTTTCTCTGGGGTCTGCGCAGAGGAGCAGGGTGGCCCAGCCACGAGGTCCCCCATCCCACCAGCACTTCTCTTCCCTTCCGCTTCCGGGGGTCCTCGGGGGAGCTGGCTGGACTTTCCCTGGGGCCCCGACAGGAAGACCAAGCTCTGGGGAGTCTGCAGAGTGGCCCAGGCCACCCTGCCCCCGAGAGTGCCCGTCCCCTCTGGGGAGGTGACCTGATGAGAAGTCGCCTCCCGGGAGCTGTCGGGAAGGCGCCTGCTGCGAAAGAGCACACCTAGTGGAAGCCAGCACCTGCTGCGCAGGCCCCGAGGAAAGCAGCCCCTCTGCCAGCTCCTGGGGTGAACTGCTTGTGCATTCTGCTTTGGTTTGCACACTGCTTGTCAAGAACTCAGGCATGTGTCACTTGTGACGTTGCCACGTGGTTGTCTCTCAGCGAGAGTCGGCCGCGGGGCGGCTGAGATTTCAGCTGCGGGGAGTGCACAGGGAGCACGTCCGACGGAAGCATCTGCAGAGCTTCGTCCCGTCCTGTCCGGTGTTGAGACTCTCCCAGGCCCTCCCTGCCAGGCGCTGTGCGGTGTGGGCCTTTCTGGGTGAGTGTTTCTGCCCGAGAGGGAGGCAGCTGTCCTAACGCATGCCGCTGTCCTGCAGTTTCAGAGCGGGAGAACCACGCCCCCGCGGAGAGCCCCTTCCCCCGACGGCTTCTCCCCGTACAGCCCCGAAGAGACCGGCCGCCGGGTCAGCAAGGTGATGCGGGCCCGGCTCTACCTGCTGCAGCAGATCGGGCCCAACTCCTTCCTGGTGGGCGGGGACAGCCCCGACAACAAGTACCGGGTGTTCATCGGGCCGCAGGTAGGGTCGGCCGCCGCGCACGGGCTTGTCCTGTCTGGTGTCAGCTCAGGCTTGTGCAGTCGCACCTGCAGTTCAGCCGAAGGGGGTTCAGAGTAGGTTTGGGGCTGAATGTTAGTAACGTGTTTATGGAGGTTTTCACTGCGACCTAGTATACTTTAGAACACACATCTGACCTGTTGAGAAAATTCGCCAAACTCAGAGACTGACTTGTGGAGGCAGCTGTGGGCTGCCCTTGCCACTAACCACTAGAAACCTCGGTGTGATGAACTTGGAGATGTTTTTGCAAAGCGACGGACGGAGGAGTTCCGATGGAACCACATAAGCCACAGCAGCTGTTTCTCTGCCCTGCAGAACTGCAGCTGCGGGCGCGGGGCCTTCTGCATCCACCTGCTCTTCGTGATGCTCCGGGTGTTCCAGCTGGAGCCCTCGGACCCCCTGCTGTGGAGGAAAACCTTAAAGAATTTTGAGGTGATTTTACGTAAATGCTTTACCGTAAAATTGTCAGCAATTATTGTGGTGTTTTTCCTAAACTTTTCCTGAGCTCTGAATGTAAATACACAGCAATCACTTTGAAGGTTTAGGGTGTAAAGAGTTCTCTTATAGTTCATTGACAAGTTAGTGTCTTCTAGACTGAAAAGCAAGTAATCACCGACTGGCTGTAAAAATGCTGTTCTTAGGGAGCTGGGTGTATTCTTAGTTTTGAAGGGTTTTTTTAGGTTTTATTTATTTATTTTTAGACAGAGGGGAAGAGGGAGAAGGAGAGGGAGAGAAACATGATGTGTGTCTGCCTCTCCCACGCCCCCTGCTGGGAGCCTGGCCTGCAACCCAGGCATGTGCCCCGACTGGGAATCAAACCGGCGACCCTCTGGTTTGCAGGCTGGCGCTCAGTCCACTGAGCCACAGCAGCCAGGGCTTAGTTTTGAAGCTCTTAAGCCGGCTTTGTGAGAAGCTTCTGAAAGAAAAGACAAATAGCTGAACCCGAGAGCTCTTCGTGTCCACGACGCGCACGAACGCGGTTGCTGGTGTCTCTGGCGTTAGGTGGAGAGCCTGTTCCAGAAGTACCACAGCAGGCGCAGCTCGCGGATCAAAGCCCCGTCCCGCAGCACCATCCAGAAGTTCGTGTCCCGCATGTCGAACTCGCACCCGGCGTCCTCACCTAGCACGTCCACGTCGAGCTCGGAAAACAGGTTGGTGTTTCCTCGGGGCGCAGAGCGGTGCCCAGTGGCACTTTGTCGTTTTGGGGGCCAGTTTTCACACCTGCTTAAGTTGCTCTAAAACTGTTGCCTCTCAGCTTTGAGGTAAAAGCCAGGGTCAAAAACACTAAAGGGCGTGTGAGTGCCTATGTGTGAGCATAGATGTGTGTGCATACGTGCACGCACACGTGCACCCACACATGTAGACATTTTGCCCTGCAAATCACAGCGTTGAAAATGGCACCTTAACCGTCAGAGGAGGGTCAGTGTCCGTGTTACAGGAAGGGTGTGGCCGCTGTGCCTCAGCCGCCGCTGTGTGTCGGGCACCTGGGGGGCCGCGAGCTGTGTCTGCAACGACCTCCTAGGAAGGCGGCGCCCCCGCTCTGTGGAGCAGGAACAGAGGCCATGTAAAAGGTGATGTCGCTGCTGCTTCCACAGGTGACCTGCAGGGCGTCCCCACCCGGGGCGCTCCCCACGAGGACATAGGCCTGCTCCTCCGCACAGACAGGCCACCACAGTCAGGGCCCTGTAGCTGTTCGTCATGTTGGGGTGGTGGGTGCTTCTCCGGCCTCCCCGCTGCCTAGCTGCTGACAGGAGCAAACTCACAACCCAAGGTCTGCCATGCGTGTCACGTGCTGGGAGCTGGCTCTGACCCCTGGGGACCCTGTGACAGAGGGGCACCCACCCCGTCCTGTTCTCAGAGCCCTGCAGACTCAGCTCTGCCTCCTCCCATGCCTCAGCCCACTGGTGTGGGACCCACTCCCCTTCTCGTTTCCACGTTCCAGGTCCACGTGCTGTGTGCACATCAGCCACCAGCCATCCCTCCACCTCAGGTCCGGTCGCACCAGGTTTCCACCCTTCCCCGGGGGCTGTCTGAGGCTTCTGGACCTGGGAGTCCCATTTGCCAGCACGGCCTCCCCTCAGGGTGGCTGTGCTCAGACCAGAAGGGAAAGCACACCAGGGCCTTCCACACAGCGTGCGGGGCTCTCGTGCTGTCGTAAAGCTGCGCGTGAACCGGCTCTCTGGCCCAGCATTTCTTTTTTGGCTTCATTCACTGGCTGCTTCCTGGGCTTTAGTGCAGAGCGAGGTTTTGATCCTCTGGGAGGGAGGGCTGGGGCTCCGATGGGGGCGCTTCCTGGGGGTCCACGAGGCGTCCTGGTTTGGGAAGCGCTGGTCTGAGGGCTGAAGTCCTGTCTGCACCCCCATCTGTCCGTCTGTCTGTCCTTCGGTGGATGGGAAGTAACGCTCTCTGGACAAGGGCCTGGGGAGGGAGGGATTAAAAGAGGCTCTTCTGTGGAAAAAGTGGGCACTGGAATTCCCTTAGTCTTGATTAAGTGAACTGGTTTAAAATCATGGAGAACCTCTCCATCAGGCACAGGAGACATTTCCTGGCTCCCACAGGCTGGCAGTGAGGCCAGAAGAGGCTGCACGGCTCCTGTCCTTTTGATTGGCATTTCTCTAGCTTTTTATTTTGGGAAGAAACAGCAAATGCTTAAAACCAGATAGCTAAAATAGAAACTTTCCCTGTAAGGTGGAGAGCAGCACAGCCCAGACATGGGCTGGCCACAGGCTGGGGTCTTTGCCGGTCCACCTGGGTGGGGGCGGCTTTGGGGGAGCCACGGAAGTGGCAGTCTCAGCCAGCGCACGTGCCCTGGGGGCTCGGTGCATGGTGTCACGGAACCTCCACTTTGAAGAAGGACATTTATCTGGGTGTCCGATTGCGTGGTATTAATTTTAATTGTGTATAAGCAACAAAGAAAAGCAGAATTGGGACAGATCAAATATACTTACAGAAGAACAAACCCTGCAAGCAGGGACGTGGGGGTCCAGTATGCACGTGGGCAGAGAGCACGGGAAGAGTGTTCACAGCAGGAGAAGGCCCTAACCAGCACCACAGTGTGCAGTCACCCTAACAACTAAGCAAGCACCCATTTTTTTTTTAAAAGGTCCCAAATTTATTTACAGAATTAGGGGAGACCTTTTTTTTTTAAAGAGGGAGAGAAACATCAATTTGTAGCTGCCTCTCACACGCCCCCTGCTGGGAACCTGGCCCACAACCCAGGCATGTGCCCTGACTGGGAATCGAACTGGCAGTCCTTTGGTTTGCAGCCGGTGCTCAGTCCACTGAATGAGGGTGCAGAATTAGGGGAGACTTTTGTAATGAGACAGCTCAGTTTTGAGGCGAATGCGCATATTTCACTGAATGTAAAGTGGCTTTTCAAAACGTTTGTATCCGTTGATCTGGTAAATACACTTTTTTTAAGAGGAAAATTTTAATCTACGAAGTGCAGAGCTGGTTGCTTCTCACAGTGTGATGGGAATCCGGGGCACCTCAGTGTCCAGCAAGTGAGCGGTAAAGCACACGCCCATCCTGATGGTTCCTGCAGCCGTTGAGTTACCCTTCAGAAGAACGTGGAACGCATGGCACAAAGCCCTGGTGTAATACTGTGCGACGCAGGCACCCCGTCTTCATATACAAGGCACTGGAGGCGCCTCAGTATTGGGAAGAGGGAAACTAATAGGCACTCACGGGCGGGCATGGCCGGTGAGCCCTGTCCGTGGGCAAGTGGAACTATGTTCCAGTAAAGCTTTATAGACGGGCTGGCCGCAGGCTGATTTGCCCCCTTCTAGTTTGCCCATCCCTGCCATCCCTACTCAAATGATTTTCTGGAAAATCTCTGCAAAAAAGAAAGTCTGAAATGCCAAAAATGGGCACGAAGTTGTTTCTAATGGTTTCTTAAAGCATGTGAGTGTGGGCACAGCTCAGACGCCCAGCAGCACAGCACGGCCCGTTGAGCGCTCTGTGCGGGAAGACCTGAAGGACGCGCGGCTTTTGTGATGCAAACGGCGGGGCTTCTGCAGCCGTGCGTGTTCATAGCCCCTGGTCGAGTGACGTGTACCAAATACACGCTAGGAAGAAAGACAGGCAGAAGATACCCGGAAATGGAACGTTTTAAGTCAGAAGAGAATTTGAGTAATAAGTTGTACTTAGTTTGTCTGCATTGTGGAGCTTTGTTTTCCCTGGTTTTGGAATAAGCTAATTCTGGTGTGATGATTTGAAAAGCCCGCTGACCCTGGATGGCCTTCACCGTGAATGTTTTTGTTGCAGGTTACTATGAAGGTCACCTCCGCCATGTGTCTGTCGTTTCTATCGTTAACGCACACCTGTGCTGGCAGCCTTTCCCCACTTAGCGGTGGGGGGGGGGGGGGGGCTGCCGTTCTGCACTGCTTCTCAGGCCTCAGAGGCTTGGGGGGCCCAGGGCTGGCAGCGCAGGGAGCCTGTGGGGCCATGGGTCTGTTCTTCTCAAATGGTACCCTAGCGATAGGTTTCCCCCAAACTGAGCGAACTTCGCAGAGCCTCGTCTCTTAGGTTGCAATGGAAACAGTTTTGATTTTAAAAGCCGCTCAGCACATCACAAAGGTTCAAACAAAAACTTATGGAGTAGAAAATAAGACCCCTCTCTGCAGTGTGGGCTGCAGTTTTTTAGGTCACGGATATGCAGGTTTTAAGAAATAGAGCAAATTCCTTCTTTCAAAAAAAATTTATGATTCTACTTATTTATTTTTAGAAAGGGGAAGGGAAGGAGGAAGAGAGGGATAGAAACATCAATGTGTGGTTGCCTCTTGCACGCCCTCACCTGGGGACCTGGCCTGCAACCCAGACACGTGCCCTGACTGGGAATCGAACCTGCGACCCTGTGGTTCGAAGGCTGGCACTCAGTCCACTGAGCCTCACCAGCCAGGGCCCTTTCCAAAAATTTGTTTCTTTCCTCACCGCAGTAAATGAACACCTGTTTTCCTATGTTGTTACTAAGGCCAGATGTCACCCAGCTAACTGATCTTTGTCTCTCAGACAATCCAGGAAGAACGGAAGTCGTAGGTTGTGCTGTGCATTCTGTGCTTGTTCCGGGTTGGTTGGTCATTGTTGTTGTTTTACCTCAGTTGCCTTTGTGTCTCCTCTGCCCATTTTACTATCATTAGTATTTTTCTCACTGATTTTAAAAGCACTTTGTGTGTTAGGAATATCCACGTCTATACAATAGAATTCAAACACACACAGTGGAGTGGCGGTTTTGCTACAAACGGCGTCTTTCAATATGAGTTTGAATTCTGTCATGTTTTCTGCCTTTTCACCATATTGCCCACCGTGGATTTCTTTCTTTGTTGTTATTTACAGATTTCTGGTCCTTTAAAGACTTCGTAGTGTCCTGTTCTGCCATCTTTTAACTTTTTGATGCTTGTTTGGTTGACTTTCTCATCAAGCTAAATAAGGCTGCAGAGAACAGTCCACGTGCGTCTCTGTTCCTTCATGACAGCGCCCTGGGGCTCTCGGTGGGAGTGTGTGTGCATTGAAAACGTGACGCGCTTCTGGGTGTGTTTCTGGGAGCGCTGGGCCGATCTTCACACCCAACGAGGTGTCTGAAGTGGGCTCAGACCTGGGGTGCAGGCCGGTGAGCTCTGGGGTCTGTGCCAGCCTCGCACCCTCGGCCGTGCGCTGGCGCAGAGTCAGATCTTAGAGCGGTCTGTTCCTACCGGAGCGGCACAAGCAGAATTTGGGGATGCTTCCCCTCTCAATCCGTAGTCCAGACAGTGGCTTGCAGTCACAGCAAGGAAAGATGGACATGCCCCAAACCTGCAGGTGCTCGGGCGCGACTCAGAGGGAGAGTCGCTGTGCGGTCACAGGAGACACAGCATTCTCTGGGCAGTCATGTACAAGGTGCTCCCGAGGAAGAGCTGCTCGTGGTGTGTCTTCTGAAGCCACAGAGCACGTGGCGTGGCGGGCTGCCGCTCGGCCCGGTGCTGACCACTGTTGTCTGCGCGCTTGCAGCATGAAGGACGAGGAGGAGCAGCTGTGCCCCATCTGCCTGCTGGGCATGCTGGACGAGGAGAGCCTGACCGTGTGTGAGGACGGCTGCCGGAACAAGCTGCACCACCACTGCATGTCCATCTGTAGGTGCCTGGGCTCCCACCAGCACCCCCAACCCGGGGTGGGGGCGGGGGCGGGGGCGGGGCGAGGGGTGGTCCTGCAGGCTGTGGGTGGGTCCTGCTTCCCCGGCAGGGCGCTTCCTGTGAGGACACGAGGACGCAGTGGGTTGTAGGTGGAACCTGGACTGGGGTCGCCCGCCTGCCTGGGGAGCCCTGTGGCAAGCTCTTTGTGGTCAGGGTCTGGGGTGTAGGCAGTTGCAGACTTCCACTGCAGCGGGGGGCGGGGAGCGCCAGCACCCCTCACCCTGTGTTGTTCGAGGGTCACCTGGACCTCCTTTAGGATTTGAACGTGGCCTTCAAGGAGATCGGCGAGAGAAGAGAAGTGCACAGCGTGGGGCCCAAGCAGGGCTGCAGCTGTGGGCCCGTGGAGCCCAGAGCTCGTTCTCGGGTTGCAGCCTGTTGTCGCGTTTCCACAGGAAGGGCTGGCAGCCGGCCTCCGCCCGCCTGCACAGAGGCGCGGCGTGAAGCACCACAGACGGCAGTTTAGGGTCTGGGGTCGGATGGGTTGCGTTAGCGGAGCTGTGCAGGAAGTTGAGGCGTGACGGCGACCCACCTGGGGGCGCACGCAGGTGGGGCAGCCATGGCACCGCAGAGACGGGCAGCCAGTGGAGGGGGTTTGGCATGCAAGAGGCGAAGCGCACACCCTTGCTAGTGAGGTGGCGTTGGCACACCCCGGGCACCCGCTCTCAGGCCGGTGCCAGGTGGTAGTGTCCTCAGAGGCTCTGCCCGTGTGCGAGTCCTGCGCCTGCCCCGGTGAGCATGACACAGCTGTCTTTTCCTCCCCCAGGGGCAGAAGAGTGCAGGAGAAATAGAGAGCCTCTGATATGTCCCCTCTGTAGGTCCAAGTGGAGATCCCATGACTTCTACAGGTAACAGTTTTGTGTGAGCAACTCGGGTGTGTCGGGTTAAAAGTTCAAATGTGTGCCTGCAGTGCTGTCCAGCTCTGTCGGTGTTGACAGCCACCTTGCTGGTTTCTCATTCAGTCACGAGCTCTCCAGCCCCACTGACTCCCCGTCGTCCCTGAGGGCCACCCAGCCACCGAGCACCCAGCCACAGCCTCTGGCCGGGCCGCAGCGCAGGGCTCCAGAGAGCGGCTTCCACCTGACCCACTACGGGGCCCAGCAGGTCCCTTCGGCGCACAAGGACTTAGCAGAGCCCTGGATCCAGGTAAGCGACCCCGCTGCTCCCCTTGCAGACAGGGCCGCAGGCCAGTGAGTGCCGCTGTCTGCCTCTTGCATGTGCAGTGAGAAAGTGCTTTCTTCGGCTCCCACTGGGGCTCTTAACACCATTGAAATGTTAATTTTACCGTCAGTGTTTGTGCTGGGCTACTTGTCACAGAGCGTGAATTTCACACGGTCTCCGGAAACATCTCTCTCTGCATGGACAGGTGTAAGCCGCTGTGGCCCTCGGGGCTGAGCCGCCTCCCTGGCTGCATGCCCGCCCCACGGAGAGCTCGCCCTTTTCCTCATGGTTTGTGTGTGGACGCAGCCTCTCCCTCCCGTGTCCCCATGGCCCATACACTGCCGGTGTGCCGACTTCGAGAACGCGAACGTGGCCCTGGGCGTCTCCTGCTCTGATTGGTGCTCCACCCTCAGTGAACTGGAGTTTCAGAGGCCGGGCTGCTCAGCACGACACATTCTAAGTAGCTTCCAGGACCAGACAGTGTCCTCGGGAGCACCGGGGAGCACGGTGTTGTCGGCGGTCCATCTGATCCCCTCTCATGGCCGCAGTGATGCGCGGAGCTGGGGTCCCTGGGGTCGGCCTCCTTCGCTCTGTGTCCCGCAGCTTCGACTCCTTTCTTAGCCTGTCAGCACCTGTGACAAGTCTAGTGCAGCTCGTAAGAAACTTACCCTTCTTTCCCTAGTCCATTAATGGCGTTTGGCATAGGCCTCCCCGCCCCCTGACGGGCCCCCCCAGAGGACTCTCAGGTTGACCCCGAGATGCTGGATGCCAGTGCTGCAGGCTGTAGCCTCATGTGCTTTGCCCACGCTTGAGGCCAGAGCGGCCGCACACCCCTAGTGCTTTGTGAGCATTGTCTCGTCAGCCAGCACTGAGCCCCGGAAAGCGGCTGCTGCTGGCCAGCTACGGCACAGACCGGTGCACCGTGTCCTGGGGGTTCACTCTCCACTGCCACTTCCTGTCACACACACACGTGTGCAAATGCCATGATTTGTTTTCCCAAAACTGCTTCCTCATTTCTAATACTTAGAAATGCTCTGTGGGAGTTCTTAGGTGTTAAGCTTCCTTTCAGCGAAGCGGCCCACAGGCTGCAGCCTGCATGCCTTCCTGTCAGGCCCCGTGGCTTGCAGGCCTAGGGTGACGCCCATGGGCTCATGCATGGCACTCACAGGTGGAGCTCAGCCACAGCTGATTGGAGCACACACGCTTTTTAATTTGTCTTGATGTTCCCACTCCGTTAGCTACAGACGCACCTGTTCTGTCCAGTGTCTTTAACCTTTTCGTATAAGACGAAACCTGAGTAGAAGCCCTCACTGACCGCCGATGCCTGGGAGGGGCGCCCCATGTCCAGGCCTTTCTTGGTCTGGCTTTTCTTGACCTTGCCTCAGCGTTCTCCCTGTGAGCTGCCTGACTATGAACACGAAGTCAGGGCTCTTCGGGGACGCGTTTTGTCTTGCGGTGAGCACGGGAGTGCAGGAGTAAGTCCAGGCACACACATCTATCTATCGGATCCCTGGGTTCACTCTTCATTCTCCCTGAGCTAGTGAGTGTTAAGGACTTTTGGTCATGAACCGCTCACCACGCTGAAGTGGCGGGACATACTCGAGAGCGTGCGGTACGGTGAAGGTTTGCACGCCGCCTGGTTTTCCTCCGCCAGCGGGAACTCGGGCTGGATCCAAGTGCTTCAGGCTCACTCCGTGCTCTGCACGCTGAGCCCCCGTGTGTGTTTGGTTGCAGGTGTTTGGGACGGAGCTCGTCGGCTGCCTGTTCTCTAGAAACTGGAGCGTCCGGGAGATGGCTCTCAGGCGTCTCTCCCATGACGTCAGCGGGGCGCTGCTGCTGGCCCATGGGGAGAGCACCGGGCACTCTGGGGGCGGGGCCGCCCTGGGGCCCCCTGCGCCCAGCGCCCCGGCAGACGTGGTGGGGGCCTGCTGCAGCGTCCTATCCATGGTGTGTGCGGACCCCGTGTACAAAGTGTACGTTGCGGCTTTAGTAAGTAGCTTCACTCCATAACCACAGCATTGCGGGGCGGTCGGCCGGGTTTGATAGTTCTTTGCTTAGCATTGCCGAGATCCAGGAAAATGCCACCTAATCCGATTTTGGAAAAGCCCAATTTTGTTTTCATTTCATAATCCCAGGAAATCGCGATTTCCCACTTGGTCTCTTCATCCGTTGGATTTCACTTGCTTTGCTCTTCGCCCATTTGTCACATGCTACCCAGTGCCTCACGTTCCCCGTGCACGTGCCCAGATCACAGCGCTCAGTCAGGCGAGAGCAAAGCGAGCGGTTACTCCGAGTTCTCTTTGGTTTGCTGTTAGAGACGCTAACGAGAGCTGCTTCCCGCCGGCCGTTCTCGTGCGGAAATCAGGAGGGCTGTCGCGGAGAAGGGCCCCGCAGCAGGTCGCTCCTGAGTCGCTGCCCCAGCTTCACCTGTTAGAGGTTGTCTTTCTCCAGGGGCGGGATGACCGGGAGCACACATGGTCTGTGGCAGACCTCAGCTCGAGGTCTGGGTCTCCCAGCGGCTGGCAGTGTGACCTCAGGACTCTGAGACTCAAGCTTTCTCACCCATAAAATAATGAAAGTGTTTCTGGCTTGGGTTTGAAATGGAAACCCCTGACCCCAACATCGAGCTCAGCGTACGGACACCAAACGGGTGCTACCCACGGCCAGCCCTTGACTACTGCTGGGACTCTGCCTGGCTCCCAAGCTGTGAGCGTCTCTGGGGCCACGGCAGTGTTTCCCGCTGCGTGGGGTGAGGACAGGGCTCAGTGGGCACTCAGAATCGGTGAGCACTGCACCCGTGGCAGGGAGGGTCTATTCGCTGGCAGACCATCAGTGAGTTAGTGTGTGCTGGGAACCACAGGGCAAGTGCCTCACTTCCAGAGCCTCTCTCCCCACAGTCTGTTCTCCCACGTAGCCCTTGAGGGGCCAGCACACTCCACGTACTGCCTACAGGCTGGTTGTCTCTTCTGAAGTTCAGGGGCTTCCCCAGTTGTCTGTGAGTCCCCAGAGTGTGGGGACTCTGAATTGCACCACGGCCTGCCCCCCCCCCCCCACAGTCACGTCATGTCCAGCACGTGGCTGCGGAGACGGCCCCAGAACCCCTCCCCCTCCCACGCTCTCCCCTGCGTAATGTTCGACGGACCCTCTGAGAGTGCTCGTGGGCATCACGGTCCCTCTCCTCAAACGGGTCAGAACGCATCACACACACGACGTAGTCTTCCCTGCAGCCACCGTGCTCCGGCCCACTCAGGAAGTCCGGCGCTGACAGCGGCCACAGTGCAGTGTCCCAACCATGTCCACCTGTCCCCAGCTGCCCCAGCGGCCTCCCTGACTCAGTGTCCCCACCATGTACTCTGTTGCTCGGTCATCCCTGCTTTGGCCATTGGGGGCTCTATCAGGTTGACTCCTGCTCTCGTTTTCTTTTTAAAATAACTTTTTTAACTTTCCATTTTGAAATTAATTCATACTATAAAAAGTTGCAGGAAGAGTTCACAGAGTTCCTTCCTACCCCATCTCTCTGTGTGTCTGTTTGATCACACACTTGCATCATGGAGTCTGGCGTTGTGTACGGGCCACACTGTCTCCCTGTCACTCACTCCGCCCCTCAGACTGCCCAGGGCGGCTGACCTGAGCCCCGCTGTCACCCCCAGAAAACGCTGCGGGCCATGCTGGTGTACACGCCCTGCCACAGCCTGGCGGAGAGGCTCCGACTGCAGCGGCTTCTGCGGCCCGTGGTGGACACCATCCTGGTCAAGTGCGCGGACTCCAACAGGTGAGCCCCGAAGCTGGGCCGCCTCACGCCCCTGGTCGGAGCGGGCGAGGCCGTGTGCGTGCTGGGTGTGTGTTTATTCAGCGAGGCCCCAGGACTGGGAAGGACGAAGTCAGGACCCACCCTGGGCTCTCTGTGAGGCGTCCCCTGACAGCCTCAAGGCTGGCTGATGGGACGGTAGCTGATGTGCGTGACTATCAGGTGTCGTTTCCCTTCAGAGCCTGGGTGATGCAGGGCAGGGTCCAATGGGACCTTTGTACCTGATTGCCTGGTCATGAGGACCCCCTCCTCGAAAAAAAACTATGTCATTATTTTCTGTGTAATGGAATTTCAATCTGATTATGAGAGTTTACGTGAAATAACAGCAATGCCCTTGACTTCACGTACCCCTGCATTGTCCTTAAATGTCGACAAAGGACCAGAGTGACCCCCACTGGAGGGTGAAGATGGGGGGGCAGTGTGAGGTCTGGGGACAGGAACAACCAAGCCCTCCTGGCTCTTTGCTTCTTCTCTCCCACCCCGTGGGCGGGAAGGCCCCTCTCACTGAACAGGCGCGGCCACGCACATGGGCGTTCGCCCGGCCTCGGCCGTGGGAGGCGTCGGGAGTCCCAGGTCGCCCCCGCTCTCAGTGCCCCGTCCCCTCCGCCACGTGGTGCAGTTTGTGCAGGGGCCAGCACCTGGGGCTCATCTGCCAGTGCTCGAGGCCTGCCGTCCGCCTGCCCTGGTGCACGAGCCCGCAGGCTGAGAGGGCCAGAGGTTTGCTCGTGGCTTAGAGGGAACGCTGTGCTGGTTAGCAGCTTGAAAAGTGCACTGGGAACTCGTGGCACTTTTCAGTGCTGGTGGACTTTTCGGAGATCTTCAGTGCTCCCGTGGCATTTGTTTTGTTGCCTGCTTTCTGGAGGGCCAGACTCAAGTGGTCTGCCTGGTCGCTTCGGTGAAGAGAGAGTGACGTTTGGAGCTCATTCTGCCACATAAGAGAACATAAAGGGTTGGATCAGGAAGGTTTTGTTTTCACTTCAAGAGAGTCTTAGTGGAAATTCAGAAACCAAAATGTCTTGAGTCCTTTTTAATTTAACGAGATGCGCTCAGGAAAACAAGCCTTTTCCCTTACCTGCTTTGACGTTGAAATCAGCGCTTGCTGCCGAAGAGCCTGCAGTGAAGGTTCTGTGCTCGCCATGAGGCCGAGGCAGAGCTCAGGAAACCCCACCTGCTGATGAATGTGGCTGTTTATAGCGACACCGTGAATGCAGCCTGGAGGTAGAAAAGCAGGCAGTCTTGGGAACACGTTTCTCCCTCACCTCGCCAGGCTCCGCCTCACTGCCCCGTCAGTGTGCGCCTGTCCCGCGCCGAGTCTGACGCCTCGTCCTTTCCTTTCCAGCCGCACCAGCCAGCTGTCCATCTCAACGCTGCTGGAGCTCTGCAAGGGCCAAGCTGGGGAGTTGGCGGTTGGCAGAGAAATACTCAAAGCTGGTAATGACTTTTTACTTAAAACTGACGTAGCACGTTTTATCGTTTTCCTTAGCAGACTGTCCAAACTCATAACCTCTGGTACCGCAGTCACGGGATTTCAAGGTGGTTTTGTAAACTGGCCCCATCAGCTGACATCAGAAATGGCCTGGGGATCGGACAACAGCTGCGCAGGGCACAGTGCAGAGCGCTGGGGTTGGCCTTGTGCCACCTGCTCGCCTTTTGCGTGAGGGCATGCTCCGTTCCGGTCATTCACGGCCGCCTTCCTTTCTGCAGGGTCCATTGGCATCGGAGGTGTGGATTTTGTCGTGACCTGTGTCCTTGGGGACCAGACGGAGTCGAACAACTGGCAGGAGCTCCTGGGCCGCCTCTGCCTGGTCGATAGACTGCTGCTGGAGTTCCCTGCCGAGTTTTACCCCCACGTCGTCAGTTCCGATGTTTCCCAGGCTGAGCCTGTCGAAGTCAGGTGACTTTTCTTCCGTAGCTGCTTCCATCTGCCCCCTGCCCCACGGCGTGCCCAGCCCCCACGGCCGATACGTCTTAGATTTTGGAAAGAACGCAGAAATCGCGGAGTGCACCTGTAGTTCACTGGCATTGACTCACACGAAGAGCTGAAGTCGAGGCTGGTGGCTTCGACTTTTTCTAATGTGCATGCTATAAATTACCACCATCTTCCTTCCTTCTGCGTGTGTTTTGCAGTAACTGTAACGCATGTGATAATCGGGCGTGTGTTCCTCGCAGGTACAAGAAGCTGCTGTCGCTCCTGAGCTTCGCTTTGCAGTCCATCGACAACCCCCACTCCATGGTGGGCAAGCTCTCCCGGAGGGTCTACCTGAGCTCCGCGAGAATGGTCACTGCCGTGCCCCGGGTGTTCTCCAAGCTGCTGGAGATGCTGAGTGTGTCCAGCTCCACCCACTTCGCCAGGATGCGCCGCCGGCTGATGGCCATCGCGGAGGAGGTGGACATTGCCGAGGTCTTGCAGCTGGGCGGCGAGGACGCTTTGGATGGTCGACAGGGCAGCTTTCAGCAGGCATTGGGCCAAGACGGCCCTGTGGACACCGTGGAACACGGCCCCGCAGAGCGCACGGACCCCGAAGGGAGAACTGGGAGGGGGCCGCGGGCTGCGGGGTTGAGCGCCAGTTCGGAGGACGTTTCCGACAGGCTGGCGAGCCTTTCCGTGGGGCTTCCAGGCTCGGCAATGACGGAGCAGGTGAAGCCCACGGTGCAGACCAAGGGCAGACCCCACAGCCGGTGTCTGAGCTCGTCCCCCCTCCCTCTTCACTCCCCGTTCGCACCCCCAGCCCCGTCAGCCCCATCTTCCTCCGCCCCCGCTGCACCCCACAGCTCCAGGCCCAGACCTCAGGGGCTCGCTCCCTGCAGGGTTCCTTCTGCGTCTCCCCAAATGCAGCGCAAGTTTTCCCTGCAATTCCAGAGGGACTGTTCCGAACACAGAGACTCAGACAAGCTCTCCCCGATCTTCACTCAGTGCGGACCCTCACCCTCTAGCACCATCCACCGGCCAAAGCCAGCTCGGCCGCCCCCGGGTGGTTCTGGTAAACAGGGTGCTGCTGCCCAGCACAGCCTGACCCTTGACCTGGACGGCCCGTGCAGGTGTGACGACAGCTTCGGCGGTGGCGGCCACGCCGTCATCCCCAGCGACAAGACAGTGTTCACCCCCGTAGGGGACAAGAGCAGGCTAGATGCCAACACAGAGCTCAACTCCAGCATCGAGGACCTCCTCGAGGCGTCCATGCCCTCCAGTGACACCACAGTCACTTTCCAGTCGGAGGTGGCTGTCCTCTCCCCTGAAAAAGATGAAAGTGACGACACCTACAAAGACGACGTGACCCACAACCAGAAGTGCAAGGAGAAGCTGGAGGCGGAAGAGGAAGAGGCGCTGGCGCTGGCCATGGCCATGTCGGCATCTCAGGACGCGCTCCCCACCGTGCCGCAGCTGCAGGTGGGGGGCGGAGAGGACGTCATCATCATCCAGCAGGACGTGAGTACGGGGTCCTGGGGCCAGGCCACAGCGCGCTCCGCGCAGGAACGTCGCTTTAGCCCGAGCTTGTCATTAGAAGTGGGTTTTTCACGTAGAATTAATTACAGTGTTTGTGTCGCTGTTTGAACAGAAGTCCTCCTGTTTCAGAGGCATTTCTGGTTGGGACTCATCCTGATGGCCCCTCTGCCCTGGACGTTGGTCACTGGCACAGTCCCTGGGCAGTTTGGGAAGCCAGGCTAATCCCACAGCCTCTCACTTTTCTAACATGATGATAAAAAGATGCTCTCGTTTACCGTGTAGACACCAGAGACCCTGCCGGGGCACACCACAGCGAAGCTTCCCTACCGAGAAGACGTGGAGTGGCTGAAAGGCCAGCAGATAGGCCTGGGGGCCTTTTCTTCTTGTTACCAGGCCCAGGATGTGGGGACCGGCACCCTAATGGCTGTGAAACAGGTACATGTCCAGTGTGGACAGAAGTGATTGAAACCGTGGGAGTGAGCAGCCCTGTGTGTCAGGCTTCAGTTCTTCAAGTTTTCGGGAACCTCGGGGTCAACAGGGGTGGTGCCGAGGCCTCGTGGGCTCTGTGGAGGTGAGAGCGCGGTGTCGGGTGCAGGCCGTGCGGGCCTTCGTCTGTGTTTCTCATTCTCGGTGGGGCTGGGCTTTCTTCCTGCTCCAGCGGGGGGCCCGCGCCTGGGGTTCTGTGGCCCACCTTTTAGAAGGCGGGTGCCGTCCAGCCAGGTCGTGAGTTCTCACTTCTAAGTCATGCTGGTCCTTCCCCCGGGACTGGGCTTTCCTCACTTTTTACTTGTCTTAAGGCAGTTTTGGGGGGTTGGCCAGGCCCCTTTTTTCTTTTTTGGGTCATTTTTCTGATTATTTCACTGGTTCTAAAGTGAGATTCTTACTCTTTAAGAGTTGGACCAGGGTTTCAGTGAAGTGTCTGCTCACACCCACAAGCACAGACGCCTTCGGTGTTGACAGAGGAGCTCGTGTGGCCCTGTGTGTTCTGGGTCAGATTGTTAGTGGGGACAGTGATGGGAGACTTGTCACCACACCAGGCTTGTGAGCACGGGGTTTTTTGGCGCAGGTGACGTACGTCAGAAACACGTCGTCGGAGCAGGAAGAGGTGGTGGAAGCACTGAGGGAAGAGATAAGGATGATGAGCCACCTGAGCCACCCCAACGTCATCAGGATGCTGGGGGCAACGTGCGAGAAGAGCAACTACAACCTTTTCATCGAGTGGATGGCAGGTGGGTGCCTTCAGAGTCGCAGAGGGGACGCCATGCGTGGGCCTGGCGTTCCACTTGGCATTGGGGGAAGACGTTTTAGTGGACACTGACTTCATTGTCAAGCAGGTCTGCGTCCTGGAAAGCAAGCCGCCCCTGACGCGCTGGGGTGAACGCAGATGCTATGTGTGTGTGTGTCCCCTCCCTGAAACACACGTAAAACATCCATCACTTCTGCCTCTTAAACTTCCTCGGTGTTTCTTTTAAGATGATTGCGTAGCATTGTTTCATAGGAATAGTCTTTTTTTAACCTCTGGGTATAAGATCCATGTTTTTCTAGGTGGCCTTCATTAATGGGACAGGTACAAGAGATGTTTTAAAGCTGATTAAGAGATGACCTGAAAATCCATCCTGATTAGGCAGCTGCACTGGAGCGTGAAGGCAAACCTTGGTCGCGTCAGCCAGTGAAGGCGGCACCGAGTTTTGTGTTTGAAGGGCATGTGTCCGTGTACAAGTCATTGTTCCCGGTAGAGGCGCAGTGACATACAGCCTGTGCGCAGGCACACGGCAGAGCAATTCCGCACTTACACACCTTATGATGGGCCACCACGCCGAGTCTGTGACCACCTGTCACCAGAGTCAGGGCAGCATCGTGGACTCTCGTCCTGTCCTAGGCCTAAGCTCCCGACTACTTCCTCTGTAGGCAGGAGCTTCCGCCTCTCGCCCCCTCAGCTTTCCAGACGGGCCGCCCCCGCGCCCTCTCCTCTGACAGTGTCTCCATCTGGGAGTCTGTCCCTGTTCCGTCTTGCTTGTTGGTTTGCGTGGTCTTCAGCTGCTGTGAGCGAGTGAGATCGTGCTTTGTCTCTCCCTGACTCATGTCACTGAGCACAACACCCTCTAGGTCCGTCCTGGTTCTCACAAGTGGCAAGATTTCATTGTTCTTAGTGACTGAGTAATGTTCTTTCTTCTTTACCCATTCATCTGTCACTGGACACCTAGGCTGCTTCCATTTCTTAGGTACTGTGAATAGCGCAGCAATGAACATGGGGTGCACACCCATCTTTTCAAACTGCCGTGTTCTCTTTGTCCAGATAAATACCCAGCAGTGGAATTGCTGGATCGTATGTAGTTTTAATTTTTTGAGGAATCTCCACACTGCTTTCCACAGTGGCTGCACCGGTCTGCATTCCCAACAGCAGTGCACGAGGGTCCCCCTTTCCCCACATCCTCACCAGCACTTGTTGTTTGTGGATTTACTGATGACAGCCATTCTGACAGGTGTGAGGTGGTATCTCACTGTGGTTTTTATTTGCATTTCTCTGATGATTAGTGACATTGAGCATCTTTTCATGTGTCCATTGACTAGCTTTATGTCCTCTTTGGGGAAGTGTCTATTCAGGTCTTCGGCCCATTTTTAGGTTTGTTAGGGGGTGTTTTTCCTTTTTCTCTTCTTTTCGGTTTTTAGATCACTTGGTTTTTTGATGTTGAGCCGTATGGGTGCTTTACGTATTTTGGACCTTGACCCCTTGTCAGACAGATCAGCTGTGAGTGTCTTCCCCACCCAGTGACTGCGCAGTTGACTTTCGTTGATGGTTTCCTTGCCTTTGCAAAAGCTTTTGTTTGACGCAGTCTCGTTTGTTTATTTTATTTCTTTTGTTGTCCTTTCCTGAGAACACATATCCCCAAAAATATCGCAAAGACTAATGTCAAAGACTTTGTGCCTGTGTTTTCTTCTAGGAGTTTTATGTGTCCTCTTCAGTTTCTTCCATGTTAGGCTTTTCAGAGAGCGGGCCCTACACCTCCTTGGTGAAATTTATTTCTAGGTACCTTATTCTCTAAGATGCAGTTGTAAATGGGATCATTTACATCACGTTTCAAGATATTTTTTTACTTCCTCTTTGATGTTTTTTGTTATCCTGTTGAATGTTCAGTAGAACGTTGTTTAGTCTCCACGTGTTTGTGTTTTTTCTTGTTTCCTTCTTGTGATTGATTTCTAGTTTCATGTTTCTGTGGTCAGAGGACATGCTTGATATGATTCCAGTCTTCTTTAATTTATTGAGACTTGTTTTGTGGCCTAGCACATGGCCTGTCCTAGAAAATCTCCCATGTGCACCTGAGAAGAGCGGATCTGCTGCTGCTTTTGGATGAAATGCCTTGACAGTACGAGTCAAGCCATGTGGCCTTTAAGGCCAGGCTTTCTCCACTGGTCTTCTGTCAAGATGATTTATCCATTGATGTAAAGTGGGTCATTAATGTCCCCTCCTGTTATTTTATTATTTATTTACTTATTTACTCATTATGAATCCTCACCTGAGGAAATGTTCATTGATTTTAGAGAGAGGAAGGTGTGGGGTCGGGGGGGTGGGGGAGAGAGATATTGGTATGAAGTGAAAGAGAAATGTCCATTGGTTGCCTCCCATACGCACCCCAACCAGGGATTGAACCCACGACCTTTTGGAATGCGAGAGAGCGCCCCTGCCAGCCAAGCCGCCCAGCCGGCGCCCTCCCGCGACTGCCCGACGTCAGCCTCCCCTTTGCGCCCACTAGTAATTGCTTTCTGTGTGCGGTGCCCTGCGTTGGGCGCGTCAGTACGCACCGCTGTCCCTCCCCCTTTCAGGTGGGTCCTGTGTCATCGTGCGGTGCCCTCCTTTGTTTCCGTACAGTCTCTGTTTTAAGTGTTGTTGCTACTCTGGCTTCCTTTCCGCTTCCGCCTGCGTGAACTGTCTTTTCCGCTCTTCACTTTCAGTCTGTGCGTGTCTTTGCATCTGAAGTGAGTCTCCTAGGTGGCCTGTAGATGGGTCGGTTTTTGTTTTTTTGTTTTTTTATCCATTCAGCCACCCTTCGCCTTTTGACTGGAGCATTTAATCCATTTAAATTTAAATTGATTGTTGATAGGATGTATTCACCACCGTCTTACTGTTTTCTGGTTGTTTTGTCATCTGATCATCCCTCTGGTTCTCTTCTAGTGTGTCCTGTTGGGTTGGTTCCCTTCTCCCTTTTGCGTGTCTGTCAGAGGTTCCGGTTTGTGATTGCCGGGAGCGCAGGCAGCGAGCAGTCTTTTAACTGGATGGTCGCTGAGGTTGGAGCGCACTCTACAAGCCCCCGTGCTCTCTGTGGTTGAAGTCTGGTCCTGCGCTATGTTCATGGCTGCACACGCCCGTGGTTTTGCTGCTTTTGTCCCTCAGCCTCCACACCAGCCTTCCCATCGGGATCCACTGGGTTTACCACGTGTTCACCTCCCCCCCGTGAGCTTTTGCTTCCGGGCTCTCCTTTTCTGCTGACAGAAGCCCTTCGGCGTCAGCCTTTCAGTGCAGTTCAGTGGTGATGGCCTGCCGCAGCATCTGCTTGTTCCAGAGACTTCTCTCCTTTGTGCCTGAGTGAGAACCGCACCGGGCCGAGTGTTCCTGGGAGCAGGCTTTTTCTTTTTCTCACTCTGAATACATGGTGCCACCCACCCACCCCCACCCTGTCCTGCAGCTGGTAGTCCTACAGGTGTTCCCATGTGCTAAATTAGCCACTTTTAAGATTCTCTCCACTTTAATTAGGATGCATCTTGGTTGGGCGTCTTTGGGCCCATCTTGTTTGGGACTCTGTGCTCCCTGGACTTGGCTGCCTGCCCCCTTTGTCAGGGTGGCGTACTTTTTAGTCATTATTTCTTCAAACAGATTTTCTGTACCTTTTCTCTTCTCCTTCTGGCACCCCAATGACATGACTGCTGGCATGCTTGATACTGTCCCTGAGGTCCTTTCAGCTGCCCTCGTTAAAAATCCTCTCTTGCCGCTCAGATGTAGTGCGTCCACCCTCTGTCCTAAAGGTCACTGATGGGCTCCTCTGCGTCCCCTGACCTGCAGCTGACTCCTTGGAGTGCAGCTGCCCCTCCACTCAGTTCTGATCGGTGCGGCCATTCTTCCCCCGAGTCCACCAGCATCTTTCTGTCGTTTTCAGTTCCTGCCTGGCAGACTGCTTACCTCTGTTTCATTGGGCTTTTTTTTCTGGGGTTTTGCGGTTTTTTCATTTGGAAGATGCTCCTCCGTCTCCTCATTTTGCCTCCCTCTGTGTCTCTTCCGTGTGTTCAGTAGATTAGCCACACCTCCTGGTCCCTGGTCCAGTGCTAGTGGACTTGGTAGAAGGTGTCCTGTGGGGCCCAACAGCACAGTCCCCTGGTCCCCGGGGCTGGTGCTTCAGGGTCTCCTGTGCAGGTAAAATACCTCTTCCTGGGAAAGCTAGGCCAAGACCCCAGCAGTTTCCCTTCATGTGGGTGGGGGGTGGGGGAGGGTCATCCTCCTGGTGCAGCGCCCCTTGTGGGGACCGCTGGGCTGTGACATCTCTCCCACTTGGGAGTCACTACACTTGGGACGTGGGTCTTGATCAGATCTGTCTCTGCCCCTCCTACTTGTTTCCCTGCGGCTTCTCTACATTCTTGGGGGTGGAAATGCTGTTCGGCTCATCATTGGTGGTTCTCGGCAGCGGCTGCTCCATACCTGGCTTGTTGTGCCCATGGCAGAGGTGGGCCCAGGGTACCCACTGGCTGTTCCTTAGTGCATTCTCGGTGGGGGCTGTGTTTGGGTCGATGGTTCTGTGGAGGTTGGTGAGTGTGACCTCTTCTTACTGAGGCGCGTTGAGGTCACGGCTCGCAGCGCTTGGCTGCCAGGCCTGCACTGGGCCTGGTCTCCGCCCGCTCTCCCTCCTCCGCCCCTGACTCACGGCGTCCACACAGGCACCTCCTGTGTTTCAGTCGAAAGACATGGTTCCACCCCAAAATTGTTAACTATTGAAGCTTTCTGAAATCTTGATCTTCCGAAAAAGGAGTTCATGAGGGTTCCATGAAAGTCCCCTAATTGATAGGTTTTGAGACCACTGAAATGTGTTCCTTTTTAACGCCGTTTCACTTCTGATGCAGTGTAAACGAACATTTCAAATGCGGGTGTGGCTGTGCACGCATGACGTACAACCTCACGTTACTAAAGTCTAATAAATGACTTTAACTCTGGCTTAGGTTTAGGGTCATTATCCCTATTTTATGTTTGTCCTGCAGGGGGATCTGTGGCTCATTTGCTCAGTAAATACGGAGCCTTCAAGGAGTCAGTGGTTACTAACTATACTGAGCAGTTACTCCGTGGCCTTTCGTATCTCCATGAGAACCAGATCATTCACAGAGACGTCAAAGGTAGGAATTGTGTTTTTTCTTTTTAAGATTTTATTCATTCATTTTTAGAGAGGGGGGAAAGAGGAAAGAAAGAGAGGGAGAGAAACATCGATTGTTTGCCTCTTGTGCGCCCCCTACTGAGGACCTGGCCCAAAACCCAGGCACGTGCCCTGACTGGGAATCAAACCGGTGACCCTGTGATTTGCAGGCTGGCACTCAGTCCACTGAGCCACACCAGCCCGGGCAAAGGTAGAAATCCTTTTAATTATTACTTATCAGCACTAAGTAGAAGACGAACATAATTCTGAAACTTGCATCTTTGTCGATAGTTTCTCACTTGAAACCAACGAGAGGGTGGTAGTTTCTCCAGAGTGACTCACCAGAACCGTCAGAACTGAAAGAGCCTCAGGGTCACGGAGCACCACTTCCTCGAGGAGGCGGTGCGTGGCTTCCCCACAGTCTGACTGCCGTGTGCTGGCAGAGCCAGTGTGGGCTCCAGGCTTCCCGGGCCCGGCCTGATCTCCAAATGCACTTCCCTCCCTACAGCTCCTGTGCCCTGTTTCAGTTAGGACAGTTACGATATTATAAACTTTTAAGGAAAGTCCTTTCAAATCTTTTGCAGTCTGATTAATAGCAGCTTTCATTTATGTTTTTAAAAAAATTTTAATGTATTTTATTAATTTTGCTATTACAATTGTCCTAATTTTCCCCCGTTGCCCCCTCCTTCTGGTACCCCCAGTCCCTCCAGCATTTCCCCCCCACCCCTTAGTTCATTTCCGTGGGTCATGCATGTAAGTTCTTCAGCTTCTCTATTTCCTACACTATTCTTAACCTCCCACTGTCTCTCTTCTACCTACCATTTGTGCTTCTTATTCCCTGGATCTTTTCCCTCTCTCTCCCTACCCAGCCCCCTGATGATAACCCTCCATGTGATCTCCATTTCTATGATTCTGTTCCTGTTCTAGTTGTTTGCCTAGTTTGTTTTTGTTTTTTTAGGTTCAGTTGTTGATAGTTGTGGGTTTGTTGTCATTTTACTGTTTGTAGTTTTGATCATCTTCTTTTTCTTAGATAAGTCCCTTTAATATTTCATATAATAAGGGCTTGGTGATGATGAACTCCTTGAACTTGACCTTATCTGGGAAGCACTTTATCTGCCCTTCCATTCTAAAGGATAGCATTGTTGGATAGAGTAATCTTGGATGTAGGTCCTTGCCTTTCATGACTTGGAATATTTCTTGCCAGCCTCTTCTTGCCTGTAAGGTTTCTTTTGAGAAAATAGCTGATGGTCTTATGGGCACTTTTTTGTAGGTAACTGTCTCCTTTCCTCTTGCTGCTTTTAAGATTCTCTCTTTATCTTTCATCTTGGGTAATGTAATTATGATGTGCCTTGGTGTGTTTTTCCTTGGGTCCAACTTTTGGGACTCTCTGAGCTTCCTGGACTTTGCCAGATTGGGGAAGTTCTCCTTCATTATTTGTTCAAATAAGTTTTCAATTTCTTTCTCTTCCTTTCCTTCTGGCACCCCTATGATTCAGATGTTGGGATGTTTAAAGTTGTCCCAGAGGTTCCTAAGCCTCTCTTCATTTTTTTGAATTCTTGTTTCTTCATTGTGTTCTGGTTGAATGTTTATTTCTTCCTTTTGTTCCAAATCATTAATTTGAGTCCCGGTTTCCTTCCCTTCATTGTTGGTTCCCTGTATATTTTCCTTTATTTCACTTTGCATAGCCTTCACTTTTTCCTCTATTTTGTGATCATACTCAACCATTTCTGTGAGCATCCTGATTACCAGTATTTTCAACTCTGCATCTGATAGGTTGTCTCTCTCATTACTTAGCTTGTTTTCTGTAGTTTTGATCTGTTCTTTCATTTGGGCCATATTTCTTTGTCTGGCACACCTGTTATGTAGTAAGGGGCAGAACCTTAGGTGTTTGCCAGGGCAGGGCAACCCACGTTGCTGCGTTGTGGTGCTGTCTGTAGAGGAGGCATCAGAGAGGGAAGAATGGGGCTCACTTGCTCCACTCCAGCTCCACTTTCCAACGGAACTCTCCTGTGAGGCTGGGACCCTTTCCCACCTTCACACCACCACAGCATTTCACAGCCAGAGGTTCTGGGTCTTTAGTTTCCTGGACTGCCAGCTCCTCTTCGCCCGCATCGTCAACAGGTCCTTTCCATCTGCCCGTCTTGCCCCTTCTGCTGGTCTGAATGGATGTTCCTTTAACTCCTGGGTTGCTGGAGTTCCATGCAGTCTGATCTTCTGGCAGTCCCGGTGATTTATTCCTCATGGCTGGGTCGTCATCCTTCTGGCTGTGTGAGGTAGTTCCACCTGCACCCCCATCTTGGCCCAGACTCTGCATAGGGCACAGCTTTGGTTTTCTGGCATGAGTATCTCAGTTCATATTTGACATAATATATTCAAGTAATTTAATAACTCTAATTTTTTTTGCCTGAGCAGTGTGGCTCAGTGGGTTGGGTGTTGTACCACAAAGCTGAAGGTTGCTGGTTCGATTCCCAGTCACAGCACCTGCCTGGGTTGTGGTCCCAGTCCCAGGTCGGGGTGCGTACGAGAGGCCACTAGTTGGTGTTTCTCTCCCCCTCTTTGTCCCTCCCTTTCCCTGTCTCTAGAAACGTAATAAAATTTTTTTTTTAAATGTTAATTTTTTTTTATTAAGCTGTAATTGTGAGATTATAATAATTTTACTTGGTCTGTTTCAGTATGTTTCAACAGAACTTTATCTTGACATGTAAACTACACTAACATTTGAATTTTGAAGAAAGATCTTTGCTGGGAATCAGTCTGTTAAAGGACTTTAACACTTAGCGTTTCCCTGAGTCTGCCCTTGTCTCAGGCCTGGACGCACGATCAGGCCCTCCCTTGGAGGCTCTGGGGCACTCACTTTACATGGCAGAGCCCTGGGCGCCTTTGGCAACAACACAGGGACTTGAGAGAGTGAATTCTCTGAACCTCTGGCACATGGTCCACTTCTTTCTTTTGTCCTTGTCCTGTGTCACTCATAACACTTTGCCCAGTTTGTCATCTGTCCTTTGTGCTTGTTGGCAGGTGCCAATTTGCTGATCGACAGCACAGGTCAGAGACTGAGGATCGCCGATTTCGGGGCTGCGGCCAGGCTGGCATCAAAGGGGACTGGCGCTGGGGAGTTCCAGGGACAGTTGCTGGGGACGATCGCCTTCATGGCACCTGAGGTGAGGAGCAGCTTTGCATGTGACCGGAGTCCGGTGACAGTGTCACGCCCAGTCCACTAGCAGCGCTGTCCAGTGTGGGAGACTCGTAATACCTGCTGTTCCCTCTTTGTCTTAACAAAAGTCTTAAAGGTGGGTTTCCGTGGAGCTGCTCAAAGGCTGTTTCCACAAAGAATCCTCGGGCCGTTCACGGCAGTCGTGGTGCAGTAAACCCACAGCGCACAGAACAGACGCAGGTCTCACCCGCAGAGGACGAAGTTCAGGTGTCCTGGTCTGGGCTCCTCATGGCTCTGCGCAGCCATCCCCCGCTGTCTTCCTGCCGCGTCGGGCTGAGCGCACTGGAGCAGCTTTGAGCCTCTGTGGTCTCACGGACTTTGCAGAACCTCGCAGTTCTTCGAGACAGTTTTGTGCCACGTGGGGGCCGAGCTCCTCCATGAAGTAAACGAGACACCGGGCAGTCCACGGGATCGCTTGTCGCGTCTTCGTGCCGCAGAGCGCGTTCCGCCTTTCCCAGAGTCCCCTTCCCCAGCTGACGCCCGCTTTCCCCCAGGTGCTGCGAGGCCAGCAGTACGGGCGGAGCTGCGACGTGTGGAGCGTCGGCTGCGCCATCATAGAGATGGCCTGCGCCAAGCCCCCGTGGAACGCGGAGAAGCACTCCAACCACCTCGCGCTGATATTCAAGGTAAGGGGGCAGCAGGCAGGGGCTGCCCCGTGACTGCCCCTCTACCGGGGAGGCGCGTGCTCTTGAGATAAAGGAGTACACACGTGTGCGCGCACACAGACACGCCCCTGGGATGCCATGTGCCCTGGCGGGGGCAGCGGCAAGTACAGTTGGGTCCCGTTCTTCCCAGCAGCGTGTTCTGTCAAGCCGCTGTGACCGCAGAATTAGCAAGCGCCGAGTCCCCGCTCCTAGCTGAAATGTGTACGTGAACATACATAGCAAACTTCGGAATTTAAACACCGAAGCTCTTTTTTAAACTCCAGTTTACTATTTTCTGTATTTAAAAAGCGCGTCCCTGTGAGCTGCCAGGTCCTGGTTGCTCTCCCTTGTGACAAGTGAGTCCAGGTCTCTCCGTTTCTGCCAGAGGCGGGTGTGCCAGCTGCTGGTGGGGCTTCATGGTCAGACTCGTACTGGGTGATGGCTTGGACTTAGGAGTCGGGCAGGCCTGGTGTGGGGCCCTGGCTCCACCCTCTCACAGCCTGTGACCAGGAAGCCCCTCATCCTGTCTACCCTCTGTTGGTCTGTCTGTCTGCAAAGTGGGTGTGATGCAGCACCTACTTCATGGGCTGGCTCTGAGGACACTCAGAAAGGGCTCCGGGCCGAGTCAGCGCTCAGCATCCTTGCTTGCCCCCACTGGCTGGCCTCTGGCGGCCCTTCCCGACCCAGGGAGCCTGCTCAGCCCCCAAGGGCCTGGGTAGTGTGCTTCCGCGGGCTCAGTTGACAGGCAGGGGCCAGCCTTTCTCCCTGTCTCTCTGTGCTGAAGGAACAGAGAAGGTGCAGAGCAGCCACGGGACACGCGTGCTGGAGAGGGGGCAGGAGGGGCGCAGAGGTCGCCCACAGGGCAGCCAAACTCTCTGGCTGCTGGGGTGCACACAGGCCGGTTCACCAGCAGCAGGAAGGGCCTGCGTGGGTCCGTCTGGTCAGGGTGCGAATGGTCAAATTCTGTCACTCCAAGCCCTGCGGGCTTCTTAGAAGATACCTGCCTTGCCCCCGTTAGCCTTGCGGGCCCTGCCTGCTCGGAGGCGGTCCTCCCTGCCCGGGCAGTACAGAGGTGAGTTCTTGGTGCCCTGGCCTGGCTGTGCCGGTGACCCAGCGCAGAGGGCTTCACGCAGCTCTGCTCTTTCTCCCTCAGATTGCGAGTGCGACCACGGCGCCAGCCATCCCTCCCCACCTGTCTCCCGGGTTACGGGATGTGGCTCTTCGCTGTTTAGAGCTTCAACCTCAGGACAGACCTCCATCGAGAGAGCTACTGAAGCATCCCGTCTTCCGCACGACCTGGTAGCCGGGTACACGAGCTGCGATGGAGACAGGATCTCCGTGAGCGAACTTCTGTGGGCAACCACGTTGGTAATCTGCTGGCCTTCCAGCCGCTGAACGGCTACGAACAGCCCCGTGGCGAGCCCGCACCTAAGCATGTGATCGACAAATCATGGTCTGCGCCTGCACTCGGCCCGCAGTGCCCACACTCTGCACGGGACCACGATCCGTGCCTTTCAGGGAGAACCGGCCCTGGGCGAACAGGAAAGCGATGACGTGTGCGTGCCTGGGTGACGTCGCGTCCCTGTTACGTTTCGGAGCACTTTTTCCGCAATGCTGACAGATGAGGGGCTCAGGGTCTGTCTTACTCTTTCCCTTTCTCTCCCATGTCACGTGGTGGTTACCGCGGGGTTCTGCCGCCCGTCCCGTTCCTGCCCCTGGCAAAACCAATCGGTGTCTGCCTCTTCTAGGTCAGAATATGCTGTGAGTAGCCGTGAAAAATATATTTTTTACAGTTGTACCTTCTTTATGAGCCACAGTTGGCCTTTATTTTTTGTAAAAGCCCCGGCAGTTGTGGCTCATTGTGCATTTTACTGTTGGCCCAGTTATTTCATTTTTGGAAATTACGGTTCTGTGTTTTCACTTCACCTTCATTTGTGTTTAATATTCAGGGAAAGGTGATCTTTTCAAACCAGAAAAAAACATAGAACTTGGTGTGAACTAGAGTTTATTGAATATCTTGCTATGGCAAGAGTTTTTTAATATGGAATTTTGTTTGTTTTTAAAATTGGAATTTCTACTACCTTCATTGAGTCCGTCACTGCTCTCCTCATGCAGGTTAAATGTAAGTTAAGTGAAAAGCAGCTGTTCTCTTGATGTAGCTCACAGCCAAGATCAAGGTCACCTTGAAATCTGTTGGAGTCTAACACTGGTCTGGCTTGTAGGCAGGGTCGCCGCAGTTAGTCTCCCTGTGTCACAGCGTCACCACAGAGGGCGCCGGGCTGCTGTTTTCCTTCTGACCAGGAGGCCCCTGATCGGTCAGGACAGAAAAACCACCTTCATTGCTCAGCCAATGAGTAATGATGGTTTTTAAACAAAAAGTTTGCTTTGAACTTGGAAAACATGTTCGTAAAGAAAAGTGAAGTTGAATTTTATTTACATGCTGATTCACTGGATTTCAGACAGACACCTAACGGTTCTCGTGCAGCTGAATTCAGACGCATGGGGTCCTGAAGGAAAATGGCAGCTCTTTCCTCCTTTCTTCTTCTTTTTGTAACTCTTTAAATCAAGTACTGATTAAGTATTTAATACAACTTTTTGAGATGTTAAGTTTTAACTCTTCAGAAGCCAGTTGAATTGTTGCAGGATGAAACAATTGGTTGTTCTCAAAGACTCAGGATAAACTAAATAAGCTATACAGAGCACATTCTGAATGTGCGACACAAATTGGAAGTAAAATAAGTTACAAAGTAAGTTTACAGGGATACATTGCATATGGTTTTTAAAAGGCAGTTTTTAAATGTGAATGTGTTTCTTAGTGAAATTTTACATTCCTTGGTTTTGGAAGATTGGCAACATTTGAAGAGTTAAAAATCGTGCTGAAATGTGAAGTTTGGTAGCTCTAAATGTCTTGTACTTGACTTTCTTATTTTCTCTCTCCTTTTGGACTGCGTAGAATTTTCACGGCTCTAATGCGATTGTTCCCAAGTCTCTCCTGTGCAGGCTTCACAGATGCGTTCTTGCCATTGTACGTCCTGGAAGGTCTCCGGTCGGGGGGTCCCAGATGGGCCCCGGGTGGGACGGAGGCGCGAACCGCGCAGACCGAGGAAGCTCGGCTGTCAGTGTTAGCTGTAGGGCGCCGGGCCCACCGCCGTCCAGACTCGGCGCTGGGGGTCGGGGGTCGGCGGTCGGCATCCGGGGCTGCAGTGGGTTTGCAGTTCCCTCCTCTGGCTGGTAATGGCGTTTGTTTGTTCGTTTGTTTTATTTTCAATGCAAATGTGATGTAATATTCTTATTTTCTTTGGATCAAAGCTGGACTGAAAATTGTATTGTGTAATTATTTTTGCGTTCTTAACGTTATTTGGTACTCGAGTTGTAAATCACGTCTACTGCTGTGTACTCCAGTCTCTGCTACCTCAGGTGTCCTATAGAGTTGTCTTCTACCAAAGTTCACTTTCTCGATGAAATTCTGTTTGCCGTGTGACTATGATTCCTAAGACTTCCAGGGCTTAAGGGCTGACTTCTATTAGCACCTTACTGTGTAAGCAAATGTTACAAAAAAAATCTCTGGGTTAAGAAAATTTGGCTTAAATGTATCCTTTGTTATTTTAAATATATCAAGATATTTTAATTAAAATTTTTACCCCATTGAACGAATTTTATAGTATTTGTACCTATTCTGGTGTTTTGTCTTTATAGTAAATAAAAGTTTTTGAACAAAGGTGGTTACTTTTACGTCCTTTGCGGTGCCGTTGCGCTCACAAAAGGCTGTGAGAGCACCGCCGAGAACTCCCTTGTACCCTCCACCCAGGGCTCCCCACCCTGGGTTCCGCCCGCTGCCCAGGTGGGTCCTTCAGCTGAAAGACCCAAACCAAGGTGCTGTGTCGCTCATTGCTTCCTGCCTGCCAGCCCCGGTCAGTCCCGAGCGGTTCCTCAGTCCTCCTGACCGTCCGTGTCATATACTTGCACATAAATAGGCCCCAGGCCCCAGGCCGCTGAGGCCAAAGTCAACAAGCTCTGCTCACGGAACTGTTCTGCTGTCACATGGTGCTCTTAAGAAGCATGAAGTCTGTCCTCTCGTGTCGCACTTGTGGGAAGGAGAGCGAAGACCTAGTCACCGCTCTGTGCCAGGCACCCTAGGGGCACAGTGGCTGTGGCCCACGCGATGCCCGCCTCCCCGCCTGCCCACAGTGCCCGTGGCTCCGTCTCAGGTGGGCCCTACGGTGGGGTCGCTGCTTTCCGCTTTCATCCTTCACGTTCTGCTCGGCAGTCGTTTCTCACGTGGTCAGACTCCATCAGAACGTGACGGTCCAGCCCTGCAAGACAGGAAACGCCCCTCGGTAGCTGTGGGTTGAAAGCCATTTTGTGTCCAGTTTCCACGTAAATGTGCACTTGCGTCATTTTAGGAAACTTAGCTTTGAGAAAAGCTTTTTGTTTCAGAGGAATTACGAGAAATAAACTAATCCTATTGTTTCTTGATTCTGTTTAAATGATAAAATTTTATAAAATGTGCAAACCTACAGGTTTCTTACATAGAATCTAGACAAAGGTGGGGGTATCATGCTCACACGAAAATGCCGACGTGTGCATGTGTGAACGGACGTCACCATTTGCTGGTTCCAAAACCAAATGCACGGAGCTGCCGCCATCGTGGACAGCAGTGACTGACAGGAACTTCGGACATCGCCACCTTCCTGCGTCCCGACCATTTTGGGGGCTTGTCAAGTTGTCGTGTGTAATGAATTGACACAAGGGGGGTGATGGACTGGTGATCCAGAGCCCAAGGCGTGACCTGGGTCCTTACCTGGCTGTGCCGCTGCTGGCTGTGGAACCCATGACTTGGGACCCCCGTCTCTGCACCCACCAAACAAAAGCAGCAGCACCGTGAGAAGTAAGAGAACCTATGCTCACAGCCCTCCGGGTGCAGTCTGTGTTTGTGGAACGAATGAGTGACCAAGAGGCCACAGACCCCAACGCCTCTGGCTGGGAGTGTCCTCAGCAGGGCTGGGGCCAACCTGAGACGGCCAAATTCGTGTGTAAGGGGCCATGTTGCCGTGTGTGGATAAAGGGGAAAGCCGCTGTTGCCAAAGCCTCTACATTTTCAAAACAAGCTGGAGATCTAGACTTTATGTGCCCTTTCCTGATGTTTAAACATTGGACACTAATTCAAACTCTTTATTAAGAACTGTAGTGCTAAGCAAAACTCACGCGCTGCACTTGGCCGCTTTCAGACCTCTGGCCTGGGTCCGGGCTTGTCCAACAGAAGTAAGAAGCCAGACAGTCGGAGGGAGTGTCAGCCTGGGGAAGCTGCGTCCTGGGAACATGGGATGGAGGGACAGTGGAGCCTTGGATGGCAGACGCCAGAGAGCCAGCCTTTGAAGACAGAATTAATGCCACCTGTGCCCAGGGGACCGGTTCATCACAGGTGCCGATGACCACGCGGCGTCACAGTGGGCCAGCTGGCGCTGGGAGACCCTCGACCTTCATGGCCTCTGTCCCCAACCAAGCCAGGCTTCCCCACTGGCTCCAGGGCCCGCACCCCATGCCTCGGTCCATGGCCCTGCCAGATCCGGAGCGAGAAAACCAGGCCAGCAGGTGGCGGGAGGCAAAGCCTTGGTGACCCGAACGCCAGTCCACAGAGGCCTGAAATTCCTACTCGAGTGTGTTTCTGAGATGACAAGTGTTATTTTCCCTCAGTGTCAACCTGCTTAATGAGATTTCTCAACACCTGTGTAGACCCACGGAGAGGGTCCAAGTTGTAACCAGGGTGTTGCAGGACAGAGGAGAAACACTGAGGTTGGGGACAGAGTGGAAATCCCCGGCGGCCCCGTGAAGTGTGACGTGAACAGGTGGTCCCGGAGGCCGCCTGGGGCGCACACTGCGGCTGTGTGCAGGGGAGGAGCTGGCCCTGGCTGCGTGGCTGCGACGCTCCAGACACAGGGCTGCCTGCGTTCTTTAGAATCAGTGTCGGGCTCCCTCAGACAGGCTCCCAGCAGAGGAATTGCTGGTCAAAAGTCAGATCCGTCTTCGGTTTTCTGAGGACTCTCCACACTGCTGTGCACAGTGGCTGCCCAGTCTGCATTCCCACCAGCAGTGCATGAGGGTCCCCCTTTCCCCACATCCTCGCCAGCACTTGCTGTTTGTGGATTTATTGATGATGGCCATTCTGGCAGGTAAGAGGTGGTATTGCATTGTGGTTTTAATTTGCATCTCTCTAATGATTAGTGACATTGAGCATCTTTTCATATGTCCATTGACTAGCTTTATGTCCTCTTTGGAGAAGTATCTATTCAGGTCCTTTGTCCATTATTTAATTATTTTTTTTGCTGTTGGTTGGTGTACGTTTTTTATAAATTTTGGACATTAGTCTCTTATCAGCTGTATCATCGGCAAATACGTTCTCTCATACACTGGGTTGACTTTTTCTGTTGATGGTTTCCTTTGCTATGCAGAAGACTTGCTCATTTGATACAGTCTCATTTGTTCAGTTTTTCTTCTATTTCCCTTGCCCAAGGAGACACACCAGGAAAAATATGGACGTAAGAAACAGACCTTTTACTGCCTATGTTTTCTTCCAGGATTTTTAAGCTTTTGACTCTAACAGCTAAGTCTTTAATCCATTTTGAGTTTATTCTTGTGTATGGTGTAAGAATTTGTCTAATTTCATGTTTTTGCACGAATCTGTCCAATTTTCCCAACACCATCTATTGAAGAGACTCCTTTACCCTGTTGTATGTTCATGTCACCTCTATAAAATAGTAATTGACCATAAAGTTGTGGGTTTATTTCTGGGCTTTCTATTCTGTCCCATTGATGTAAATGTCTGTTTTTATGCCAGTACCAGGCTGTGTTGTGTTTTTTTTTATTACTATGACCTTGTAGTTTTTGGTATCAGGTGGTGTGATTCCTCCAACTTTGTTCTTCTTTCTCAAGATTGCTGTGGGTATTCGTGGTCTCTCGTGGGTCCATATAAATTTTTGGAATATTTGTTCTAGTTCTGTGAAAGACACCGTTGGTACCTTGGCAGGAATTGTGTCAGTCTGCAGATTGCCTCGGGGAGTGCTTAGGGGACACTTTAGTGATGTTATTCTCCCACGAATGTGGCATGTGCTTCCACGTATTTGTATCTTCTTCAGTTTCTTTCTTCAGGGTCTTAGAATTTTCTGAGTACAGGTCTTTTACATCCTTAATTAAATGTATTCCTATTTTAATTTTTTTAAATTTTATTTATTTACAGAGAGAGGGAAAGTGTGGGAGAAGGACTGGGAAAGAAACGTCAATGTGAGAGAGAAACATCGACTAGTTGCCTCTCACATGTGCCCTGACCAGGGATCAAACCAGCGTCCCTTCCCTTTGTGAGACAATGCCCAACCGACTGAGCCATAATGGTCAGGGCAATATGTTACTTATTTTTCTTATGTAACTGTAAGTGGGATTATTTCCTTAGTTTTGCTTTCTGCTAAGTGCATTAGTGCGTAAAAATGCAACTGATTTCTGGATTTTTGTTTTGTAGCTTGCTACTTTACTAAATTCATTTATCAGTTCTAGCAGTTTTTTGTTTTTTTGGTGGAATCTTCAGAGTTCTCATCTGCAAAGGACAGTTTTACTCCCTCCTTTCCAATTCGGGCGCCTTCTATTTCTTGTCCGGGTGCTGTGGCCAGGACGCCCAGCATACGAGAGGGGAACGTGGACATCCCTGTCTTGTTCCCGATCTTAAGGGGAAGGCTTGTAGTTCCCGCCCATTGAGTGTGATGCTGGCTGTGGGTCTGTCACTGGTGGCCTTTATTATGTTTAGGTGTGTTCCCTCTGTTCCCACTTTGCTGAGAGTTTTGATCATACATGGGAGCTGGGTTTTATCAAATGCTTTTTCTACACCTACTGATATGATCATGTGGATTTTATCCTTCATTTTGTTTATGTGGTATATTACCTTTATTGGTATGCAGATAGCATACCAACCTTGCATCCCCAGAATAATGCCCACTTGACCATGGTGTATGATCTTTTTATTTTTAATATTTTTAAGGACTGTCTTTATTTACTTTTAGAGAAAGGGGAAGGGAGGGAGAGAAACATCAGTGTGTGGTTGCCTCTTGTGCACCCCCTACTGGGGACCTGGCCTGCAACCCAGGCAGTGCCCGGACTGGGAATTGAACCAGCAACCTCTCGGTTTGTAGGCCGGCACTCAGCCCACTGAGCCACACCAGCCAGGGCTGTGTATGATCTTTTTAATGTATTGCTGGATTTGGTTTCCTAATATCTCATTGAGGATTTTAGCATCTGTGTTCATCAGGGATATTGGCCTATAATTTTCTTTCTTTGTAGTGTCCTTATCTGGTTTTGAATTAGGAGAATGCTGGCCTCATAAAATGAACTTGGGAGCCTTCCCTCCTCTTGAATGTTTTGGAGTAGTTTGAGCAGCACAGGTGTTAGTTCTTCAAATGTTTGATAAAATTCACCTGTGAAGCCATCCAGTCCAGGACTTTTGTTTGTTGGGAGTTTTTTGATTACTGCTTCAATTTCATTAGTGGTATTGGTCTATTCAGATTTTCTTATTCGTCCTGATTCACTTTGGGAAGGCTGTACGTTTCTAGGAACGTATCCATTTCACTTAGACTGTCCAGTTTGTTGGTGGGCATAAACCTTTGAGATTGGCCTTAGCAATGCCCTTTTGGATGTGTCTCCTCAGGAAAGGGCAGCAAAAGGAAAAAATGACCAAATGGGACTACATTGAACTAAAAAGCTCCTGCGTAGTAGCAAAAAGCAAAACAAAACACAACCCACCAATAAAATAAAAAGACAACCAACGGAATGGGAGAAGACATAACTGATAAAGGGTTAACATCTAAAATGTATAAGAAATGTTCAAAAAAAAACCAACCCAAACAATCCTATTCAAAAATGGGCAGAAGACTTGAATAGGCATTTCTATAAAGACAAACAAGTGGCCAACCGACACATGAAAAGATGCTCAACGTCACTCACTAATCATTAGGAAAATGCAGATTAAAACCCCAATGAGACACCACCTCACACCTGTCAGAATGCCTGTCATCAAGAAGTCGACACACAACAGGTGCTGGCGAGGATGCGCAGGAGGGGACCCTCATGCCCTGGTGGTGGGAATGCAGGTGGTGCCGCCACCGTGGGACCCAGTGTGGAGGGTCCTCAGAAGTCAGAAACAGGACCACCGTACAGCCCCGCAAGTCCACTCCTGGGCGCTTATCCAAAGAAACAGGAAGAAAACACACACACACACACAGGAAATGGTAACAGTAGGTGAACCTACATCAAAGAGAATAGTTGTTCACTGTATTTTTCTATTGGTTAGGAATTTTCAAAGTAAAAAGTTGGGAAAATATTTCTAAGTTTGTATCTATTTGGTTTGGCTTAATTTCTCTTTGCATCTTAGCTTGATTTCCTTTTATGTTTTGTTTTGCTTTGCTTTCCTTGCCTGTGAGCATCTGGACTCCGGGCAGGTCAGCCTAGCTAACTGGCCGTGCTGGGGCCATGCTGGGGCCGTGACAGCGTCCAGCAGAGGGCAGCAGACGGAGCCTTTTCTCCCATGAGGGGCGGGCTCCACAGCCTCAGCCTCTGCCTCTGCCAAGCACAGAAAGGCAGACTGCACCGCCTCCCTTCTCAGAAGCAAGCGGTCATCTCAGTGTCCCTCTCAGGACAGTGAGAAACCTCAGGGAGGTCAGGGAGTTCTGTTTCCCAAGCTAAAACCTAGACGTGACGTCTGCATTCACACACTACATTTCTGCTCTCCTGTCTTGGCCAAGGAGCAGCTGTGTCAACACAGGTAACACCTTCTTCCCTGTCTCCTGCTCCCAAGACCACCTCCATCCGCCCACCCTCCGTCCACCCACCCAACCTGCCAACCACTGTTCCTCTGAGCTTGCTAAACGATTTCTACACGCTCACACTCTGCTTAAGAACATTCAATGACTACCTGTCACCTCAAATTTCCCTCAAATTTCAACATTTTCCAATGATCCAACCTTAGTCTGCCTAAGACATTTATTCCCTGTGGTCTCTAATGCACTGTCCGCTCTGATCGGACCATCCCGTCCTCTGGCCCGCTGCGGTCAGCCTTGCGTCAGCACCCCTGCCGTGCCAGCAGCTCTCAAACGTCTGGGCTCGTAGTTCCGTCCGAGAAGCAGCTGACAGTCGATGGCAGAGGAACTTCCGGCCGACACCCAAAGCTACCACAACCATCCGCACACCACACGACTCAATGGCTGGGTTCCCATTACAGTCCTACTGGACTTGCGTGTTTACCGCAAACGGCTCCCACGAGGTGGACATCAAGTGGCTGGAGGAAGTGGCCTTGGCCATTCAGAGGGAGGTCAGCAGAAACCGCTGCTGGCTTCTTCCCACGCAACATGGCAGGTCCCGCAGCACAAAACCACCTGAAATACTTGGAGTCTAATGTTGTCAACGTGCGACCCGCTCTGATTCATGGAGGTGGCACTCGCTGCAACGCCCAGTCCAGCGCTTTGCCACACACCGTCCTTCTCAGAGCGGCGCCCCACAACCCGCGCTCCTCACTCTGTCCTCACACGGGTGTGCTGCCAGACCCGTGACACCTGTGACAGTCTCTGAGAAGCCCAGTGGCCTTGTGTTTCTGTGGGCCACGGCTCCGACATTTACTGTTGTAAAAGATTGGTTTTACATATGTACTTATTGTGTTAAAATAACAATTTTAAAATCCTGTACACGTTGGCAGGGATATCTTCATAAAAAGTAGCTAAATCTCCCCAACAGCGAGAAAAATGGCATTTTTTACATTTATGAAAATGTTTTATTTCTGGCTTACTGCAAGACAGCTGCACCCTCATCTCGGCTTCGGTATTCGGTCTGTTCCATCACAGGCCATGGCACCCCGAGAAAATGCCACGTGCCCTTGCAGGAGAATGGCAGCAGATGCAGGCAAAGGCGCCCTGGCTCTGGGGTGGAAACAGCCCTGAGCTCCAGGGTCCCGGGCTCCAGGCAGAGCCGCTGGCTCCGCTCTCCGCCCCTTCCACCTCTCTCCCACCTAGTGCTCAGACACACCAACTCACACTGAACTCTGGGGTAACTGGTACTGAAAGTTTCTAAGTTACATTTTCTCGACAGTAATCTTTTGAAGCTGTATATGATTAACAGTGAAAAAATATTTGTCAGTTATCTTGCCCACATTAGACAACTCAAACACCCCTCCACCCTGCCTGACCCTCCCCTACACACGTGCACACATGTGCGTGAATCTTCTCTGGGAACACGAAGACGGACTACAAATGTCACTGACCCATGCAAAGTAAGCCTGTCCCTCAGCTTATAGTCAGAAAAACTTTTTCAGGCAAAGTCAAAGCTCTATGTCATTTCCCGATTCTCCCCGTGAAGGAACATTGGGTGCATACACAATGCCGCGGTTTCATTACCCGTCTGCACATCAGCTGATCCCTCCACACCCACGCCACCCCTCGCCCTCTCCTTCCGCAGCTGGGCAGGAAGAGGACCCCTTCTTCTAGCCCGGGAACAGACGCTGGGCCTCACTCCTCAGCAATCCCTCCTGCTTTCCCTATAAGGTGGCTGACCCACTCTGGGCTGTTTTATTTATTTTTTAAAAAAACATGTTTATTGATTTTAGAGAGAGAAACATTGGTTGCCTCCCACACACACCGCCACCAGGGACTGAACCTGCCACTTTTTGGTGTTCGGGACCACGCTCCAAGCACTGAGCCGCCGGCCAGCGTGTGCTCTGGGTTGTTTCACAGCTGGCCTTCGCCAACCCCACCACCCTCCCAAAACTCGGCTCAGACGAAGGCTTCCTCAGAGGTCACCGAGAAACTCACAGTGAGTTTGGGTTCTTGTCTCCTGATACAAAGTAATGTGGACCAGGGACGACAAAAGTGAAGGTGAATGTACTGGGACTCTGCACAGGGCAGGAACCCCAAGAGGGTCCCAGGGCCTGCACCCCGAAGGTGGGGCTGATGGGCGCAAAGGCTCAGGAGCCTGGGAGTTGCTGGGGCTAGCCAATGGGAAGTAGATTAGCAGGCTTCTCCTTTGTTGGAACACTGATGTTCCAGGATGGACAGGTCAGCAGAGCAGAGCAGTCTGGGAATGTGCAGTACTTATTGTGGGATGCACAAAGGGACTTTCACAACCAGGTACTGGGGCTGTCTCTGGTTGGCGGCCTGGCTTCAGGGCTGAAGAACAAGCTGGAAAGAAGTCGTGAGAGCTGCTGGCCCCTGCTTCATGGCCGCCTATTGCTACCGTCACAGTTTCCGCAGGCCTGACGCACTGAACGTGACGGAGCCGTTTGGGGGAACACCATCCTACCCATTTCAATCCTAGAAGCCGCGGGATTTAGCCCCCGTTTTCCTGGGGCCAGGCCCTCCCTCGGCCTGCCCTGCCGACCGCCCTGGAACTGCCCACAGGTCCCCACCAGGCCCTTGCCCCAGGGCCACTCTTGTCAGCAGACACGCCGGGGCACCTTTTGTCTCCCCGAACTGCTCTCTCCAGTAGCTCTGTCTCTCTGTCCCCCTTCAATCAAGCCTGTTCCGAGAGTTGTGCATGCCCCTCTCCCTCCTCAGCTCACGTCTCCTCAGACACGGAGGACTGTCACTGAACCTGCTTTGGCCAAGTCACCGTGGGGCTGCACACTGCCAACTCGGTCGCTGCCCAAGCTCTGCTCTTCACCGCCTCCCTCTTCCTCGGTGACATCCGGCCCTCCGGCCCAAGACTCCGGTTTTACCTGCAGCTGCAGCTCCACTCCAGAGATCCCGATGTGACCTTCAACAGCCGGCTGACATCTCTCACAGGCACCACAAACCGTCACCGCTACTTCCCACCTGTAGGCAGGTCCTGTCAGCTCCTCACAACGGACCCCTAACCGCCCCTCACGTCTCCACAGCCACCTCCCCAGTCTGAGCTGCCCTCCCGTCCCCTGGGCTTCCGCACGAACCTGGCTGTGCGCTGACCGCCCGCCTGTCCTCCACCGGACACTCAGGGACTTTTCCGCAGACCCACACCACAGCGCTCGCGGGGTACCCTGGCCGGCCGGCCAGCTGTTCCCCAGCCTCACTCCCCCCGTCTCTCAACCCTGCTCCAGCCACACTGGCTAATTAATAGTGCCAGACTGCGTATTGTAAAGTTGCTAAAAGACTATAAATCTTTAACATTCTCAAGAAAAGGGAATGTGTAGCTGTGTGTGATGACATGGTAACTAGACTTACATGTATTGAAGATACAAGATACAAGAAATATTCTACAGAGGACAAGGACGCCTCAGTCCCCTCCAGGGTAGGCACCTTGGGACCTCACACAGTTCTCCCAGTCGCCATCCGCTGCCCCGTTGTATTTTCCTGAATCTCATCAACAGTCTGAAATCTCTTCCCTTTCAAAGGTGATTTTAGTTTTGGGAAAATCCAGAAGTCGCAGGGCACCAAATGTGGGCTGTAAGGGGGGCTGAGTCACCTGGGTGATTTGATGTTTCACAAAAAATCTGCACGAGATGTGATGCACGAGCAGGCACGTTGTCATGATGAAGCTGCCAGTCACCAGGTGCCCACAGCTGTGGCCGTTTTCATCGTACTGCATCTCTCCACCAACGAAGAACATTGAGGTAGTGCTCCTTATTAACTGTTTGGCCTGGAGGGGGGTACTTGTGATGGGCAACACCTTCCCAATCAAAACACAGTTAACATGCTCTTGATCTTGCGGCTTTGCCTCGCTTTCTTCAGGCGAGGAGAACCAGGTGACTTCCATTGGGACGACTGGGCCTTTGTTTCCGGGTCACAGCTGTAGACGGGGGATTCATCTCCAGTGACGACCTGCTTGGGGAAACCGGGCTCACTGCTAGTGGTTTGAATCAAGTCATTAGCACCTGCAGCACGATGTTCCTTCTGCTCTGACAGCAGAAGCCGCGGAATGAATTTTGCTGTGACACGTTTCAGGCCAAGATCCTGTGTCAAAATCTGGGACACAGTAGTTTTTGGAATCCCCAGATCAGCTTCCAGTTCTCGCACTGTCAGTCGCCGACCTTTGCTGATGGCAGCCCGCACACGCTCAACATTCTCAGGGGTTCTGCTTGTTGCAGGCCTTCCAGAGCGTGGGTCGCTCTCAACAGACTCTCGACCATCTTTGAAGCGTTTGTGCCACACTTTTATTTGTGCTGCGCTCATTGCATCGTCCCCAAATACCTTCTGAATGATCCGAATAGTTTCTGCGGACGAATGTTCAAGCTTAACGCAAAATTTGATGCAGACTCGTTGCTCTACTCGCTCAGTCATTTTGAATGCGATGTTTTATATCTGAAACGAGTATCATGTTACATGTCAATTATAGCTCAGTAAATAAAGAAATACGGTCTAGGCAAATGGTCCTTTGTCCTGGATTACACTGCATGATAAAAAATTAAAACAGCACAGACTGTTTATACAAAAACTGCTTTTTAATTTTTTTTTAAGATTTTTATTTCTTTATTTTTAGAAAGAGGGGCAGGGAGGGAGAAAGAGACACAGAAACATCAGTGTGTGATTGCCTCTCACATGGCCCCAAGGAAACCTGGTCTGCAACCCAGACATGTGCCCCGACTGGGAATAGAACCTGCGACCCCTTTGTTCGCAGGTCCATGCTCAATCCACTGAGCTATACCAGTTGCAACTGCTTTTTAATTTTTAGGATAAGTACTAACTATAGTAAGGCTTCAACTCGTGCCTTCCGGGTCCTCTCGGGTGCAGAGACCATAAAGTCCCTTCTTTCGTGGGCACTGAAGTCCCCATCCGGGAAACCAGGTTAACCTCCAGCCAGGCCCCACAGCACCTGCTGCGGGGCCCCGGGCGCCAGCACGCTCCGTGGCGTCACAATGAAGCGGAGACTGTGGCGACCTGTTTTCCTTCCTTCCAGTTCAGAACGGAATACACGCGCCACGGCCACCTACCCTGCCTGCGGGGGCCCGACTCCGCACGGAGGCCAGGAGGGCCCGCGGTTCCCACCGGGCTGAGCGGGTGGCGGGTGGGGAGGCCACACGAGCAAACCGAGCGGGAACCTGGCTCGGGCTCCTTCCGCTCCGCGTCCCTGGTGAGCTGGCCGTGGACACAGCGCCGGCCACCGGGACCTCGCGCGGGTGGAGCCCGGAGCCGAGGGCGGGACAGGCCACCGCCCCTCCCCGCCGGGGCGGGCCCTGGTCCTGGCGCGGCGGGGCCGCCATGCCGGGCCCTCTGCTGCAGAGTCTGGGGCAGTGGTGGCGCCGTTACAAGTACCGCTTCGTACCTTGGATCGCGCTGAACCTAAGCCGCAACCCCAGGTGAGGGGACGAGGCGGCTGCTCCGAGCTTCTTCCTTCGGCCGGGAAACGCCACCGCGGCCGCGAGGCAGGACGCACGCGGGCCCGAGGTGGAGTCGGAGCCTCGCGCAGGCGGAGCTTCCGGCGGCCGAGGGGCCGGGCGCCGCACGGCGGCGGTGGGTGGGGCCCGGGACGGGCGGGGCCAAAGGCGGGCCCAGCCTTAGGTGGGCGGGGCTTCCGGCGGCCGAGGGGCCTGACGCCGCACGCTCGTGGTGGGTGGAGCTGGAGGTGGGCGCGGCTGAGACTGTCGGTGTCGGGGGACGGTCGGGGGCCCGACGGGGGCGTGGAGCTCTAGGTGGGCGGGGCCTGGGGCCTTTTTCCCGGCGTACCCCGCGCTGACAGGCCGGCGTCGTAGGGGTCGCCCGCGGGGAAGGCGCGCGTGGCGGGCTCGGCTGTCCGCGCTGGCAGGGTGCCTGTGACCGAGCGAAAGAGAGCGGGCTTGAGAAAGAAGAGAGCGCGAGCAGCGCGAGGGCGCGCAGCTCCCCCTCCGCCGACGCAGAGCTAGGAGCTTGGAGTTCTTTAGAAAAGCTGAACCGGGTTTGGTCTTTACGGTGAAAGCAGCCCAGCCCGGCGCGCCGGGTAGCCACTCAGAGTGGCTGGCGCCCAAAAACGAGAAAAAAGACCGTGAAAGCGGTGGGAGTGCGGGCTTTAGAGTACGGAGTCGGCGCCTGAGGAGCCGGTGGCCTGGGGACCCGGCGACACCAGCTCCAGCAAGGGACGTGCCGGTGGTGGGCAAGGCCACGTGATGTCCACGAAAGCAGTCGGTAACCAAAGAGTGTTCAGACGCGCCGTTAACTTTCTTTTTGTCCAGAAGTAAACATCCTACTTTTAAGGAAATGAAATTGATGCAGCCATTAAGGAAGTGCTCCTGGAAGAGAATGTGACAACTTGTATAACGTTCCCTTACATTTGTATTTGAAACTACACGCCTAGAAAGAGCCATTGCAGGTGCAGGTTCTCACTGCGACACTGTCGGGTGGCCGCTGCCACTGCCGCTGCCCCTCCCCCCGCCCCCCCAACTGACTAACGCTAGGACCTGGGGCAAGCGCCTAACATCTTCCAGCCTCCGTTTCCTCGTCTGGGAAAAGGAGATAAGGAATGTAAGGCCCCAACAACGCTTGGCACACACCGGCCCTTTCCACAAATTTTGGCCGTTGTAAACTTGGGTAGGTATTATCGGAAGTTAGGTAACACCGGCCCTAAACAACTCCTTTCTGAAAGTTTTCCGCCCTTCAAACACAGAAGAATAATCTTCCTGAAGGCCAGTAACTCAGAGGGCATCAAGACAGGCTGGCTTTCACCATTGAAGGGTAGTGAATAGAAATCTTTCCCATTTTCAGGACCCTCCGATATGTTCCAGAGGAACTTAAAGACAAAATTATCTCAGATGAAGACGTCCTAGAAACATTACTGAGAGTGTTCCAGGCTCTGTTCATCAATGATTTCTATAAACAGTTGGATATCCTGACTGTGCTGCCAGAGCCTGTTCGATCAAAATATCAAGACCTGCTGTCAGTCCAGCATCTAAGGGTGAGCCTGCCTGACTACGGACATCACCAGAGACACATCTTTAAACCGGAAGAAATTCTGTATAAGACACTGGGTTTCAGTGTTGCCTGTGCAACTAGCTCATTGGTCTCTGCTGGAAGAGGTGTCTTCGTTTCTAAAGGATCGGCACCGAAAGGCACCGTTGTATCCATGTACCCTGGTAATGGCCCAGTTAGTACTTTGCCAAGAGTTTGTTATGTACCCATAAATATAAGTTCAAAACAACAAAAACAAAACACCTAGCCTCGTAATCCGTAGAATAAGGAGTTGAATTGGAAACTCAGATGTCCACAGATTTTTAAATCCTGATTTGGAAATTAACTGTTTCTAGATTATGGGATATGTTAGAAAGTATCCATAAGTATTTGTGGGGATAAATGCCTATTTTTCTTTTAAGCAAATGTTTCTAGTGAATGTTTAAATTTAGGAAAATAAGGTATGGCCTGCTTTGATCAGACTTAATACTCAGAAAGCACTAGAGAATAAGTCAGTTTGGCTTAGATAATTGATAACTGAAGCTAAAAATGATATGGGTTAAAACAGGAGAGACAGAATCTAATCCCATGAATCACCAAATGAAAGACAGTCCTGTCATTGCTGCCCTTGGAAAGTACAGCAGCAGCTTTCCACAAAATTGTTAACTAGAATGCTCAAATATGTCATTTGTTAAACTAACGTATGATTCGGTATAATGGAAAATGTGTGTATGTTTAAGTCAAATAGAACTACATTTCCAAACAGTCCTTCCAAGATTTTCTAATTCTCACCCCTAAGCAAGGGTGTCTCAATTTCTTCCTCTACAATTAACTCTGTAAAGACGAAACAGTACAAGCCAGCAACAAATTAACATGAAAGTGAATGTGAGAGATGACATACCTGGAACCTGAGAGGTGCACAGCATGCATAACCTTCCCCTTCCACCGTGGCCCTTGAAAGGTGACACAGCTGAGTGTAGACTCATCTCTCCCCACATATGTCTGCAGCATTTAACTGGCCGTCAGCAAAACACATTTCCCAAGTGACGCTCCGACAGACGTCAAATCACACTTACTTGAACACACCGACACACACACAACTCTGTAGCACCGAGCCTGGAATGTGTTCTCCGCATTTTTACCGACCACGTCGATTTCCGTGGCTGTGTGGCCGGCCACGCTGGCCCCGTGCTCGGTCCGCTGTTGGGCGCATTTAAAGGGAGGAAAGAGCCCAAGAGCATGTGATGGTCTAGACTGGAGGTAAGAGATTAAAAAACAGCTGAGAAGTTAAAACAGATTCTTACATGTTACGTTTATGTTCCAGAGAAAGGTCCTTAAAATGTTTGTGACTTTTACATGTTACTGTTCTTTTTATCTCGTTGTATGATAGGTACAGTATATCAGAAATACGAGCCAATCTTTTTCCAGTCTATTGGAAATCCATTTATTTTTAGATGCTTGGATGGCACACTCATTGATGGAAATGACAAAGGAATATCAAAAGTCGTGTACAGGTAAGTTGACACCCATATTCAAATTTAACTATCGGGGACAACCACGCCACGATGACTGTGACCACTGGCCTTAGCTGCCCTGTTGATGAGACTGAAGTTTCTTAAAGAGAAATCGCCCATTTCCAGTTGTAGGCCTGATTCTGTGTCGCTGAATTATAAGACCCAGAAGAACACTGCCCCGGCTAATGCTTTCTCCTGCTTCAGATCTTGCACTGGAAGGGATCGCCTGGGCCCTTTAAAAATGAGCGACAGCACCTGGCTAACGACAGATGTTCAGAACCCGCTGGCTGTAGGACAGTATGTCAACAACTGTTCAAACCGTGAGTCTGCTCTGCTCCGTGGGCCTGGGAGACCGATGGAGGACAGCCACGTAGTTCTCCTTTGCCGTGTGACCGAGCGCCGTCTGCCTCTTAATTTCTATGGCTTATTTTTGCTCTATTCCCTTTCTTATCTATATCGCCTATTAAAAATTATAGTTCCTTGATCCTAACTTTTTTTTTTACAGCTTTATTGATATAATTCACATACCAGACAATTCGCCCATTTAAAGTGTATAATTCACAGACTTGTTCAAGCATCATCCCCATCCACTTCACATTACAGAAGTCGATTCCCATTTCTCTCTGCACCTTCCAGACTTAGGCGGCCACTAATCTGCCTTCTGCCTCTGCAGATCTGTCTGTCCCAGATGCCTCATACCCAGAGTATGGAGTTGAACGTCTCAGTGATTGGAAACTGCAGCCCGTTGAGGCAGACAGCAGCGGAAACAGGGAAACTGATAGCACTCATTGGGGTCACTTAATTCACTGGTGTGGTTTTGCAGTAATGTAGACAGCTGGTGACCGCCCTTGTGATCAGCGCTGTCATCACTGTTGCATGGTTAGCTCAGAGATGAGGTGGTCTCTGCCTCAGTTGCAGCCTTGAAGCTGCCCCTTCCTGGCCCTCAGTCTGTGAATCACTTACCTTCTCTGGGGCTGCACTTCCCCAGAGTGTGAGTTCGATCATCTGGCTGCACGTGGCACAGGCTTGGGCGTTTGGGAGGCAGGAACTCAAGAGCCTGACTCTTCTACTTACCCTCTAACCTTTGAGCCTGTTTCCTGATCTTCAAAAAGTGAATTAAAAAGCACAGATAGCTCTGGCTGGTGTGGCTCAGTGGACTGAGGGCCGGCCTGTGAACCAAAGGGGTCGCTGGTTTGATTCCCAGTTGGGGCACATGCCTGGGTTGTGGGCCAGGTCCCCAGTGGGGGACGCATGAGAGGCAGCCACACATTGATGTTTCTGTCCCTTTCTTTCTCCTTCCCTCCCCACACTGTCTAAAAATAAATAAATCTTTTTTTAAAAAGCATACACACACACACACACGTAATGTTTTGCATGTGCAAAGCCTACTCTGAGCACGCTCTGATCACGGGGAAATTTGTACATCAGGCGCCACGGCTCGGCCCTGTTTTCCATGCGCTTGTGCAGTGCACGCTTGGTTCTAAACATAGTGCGCTTGTCCCCAGACAGACCCTCCAACGTCTGCTACCAGGAGCTGGACGTGCCCGCGGCGTTCCCTGTGGAGCTGAAGCAGTATCTCCCCAACGTCGCCTACGGCTGCGACCAGCAAAGGTTTGTCTTCTCGGAGAGCCTGGCCCAGCTACTGTCTTAGGGTGTGCTTAAAAAATACTTATGTCTAAAAGAAGCTACATAAAATTTGGGGTGAGGTTTTTTTAGTGAAAAATTGTCACTTAGATTTTTATGTTCACCTTTCCTACCTACGAGTTCTTCAGAAACACCTTCACTCCAGTCCCCTCAGGGACCACACACTGCCTGACGTGGCGCATCTCACTTACATGCGGCCACCTCCGCCCATTCCACTCTTAGATTTGGAAACTTAGGAGGAAAAAAAAGAGTATGCCAAATATACTTAAACCACAAAATAAAGTTAAATTTGAAAAACAGTGAAAAAAGGGAAATATTCAAGAGATAACATTTTTATTGTAACATTAATTTTCTGTGCAGTCTGCTGAGAATACTCAAGTAACTCTTGTAAGCTCCGCACCCACGGTGCTGTGGGCAGGTGCCACCTTCCCAGCATCTCACTGACTTGCCACTTGTTGACAAACCTCATTTCATGGGATCCTCTTCAACGGTCCCTTAAAACCAAGCTACTTAAAACTTACAGCGGTCCCTGTCCGTGAGCCTTGGTGACTGTCCTGTGTGCGTCTGTGTGTGTGACAAGCAGGCTTGTGGCCTCAGACTCGGGGGCACAGTGGCGGTGCTGCCCAACGGGCAGAGGAGACGTTGAGGGAGCAGTGACAGCGAGGACGGCACGTCGTGTCCCTAGAAAGCCCTTCCAGTCCAGTCAATTCTGAGCCGTGCCTCCGGCTCTGCAGGACACGGAGACACCAATGAGTTTGGTGTCAAACTACAGCGGGCGTCGCTGTAGGTGCTTCCTGCCACGCCTGTCTCCAGGACCCGAGCACAGAGCGTGGTTGGCTGTGTGCGCTTTGCTGACCCGCAGTCTTTCTACATGACACGGAGTGGACATGGCCCGCTTTTAAATAGCCCTCTTGGGGCCAAGAGCGATTTCCACGTGGACGTCATGTGCAGGAACGAAGGGGGACAGTAAGGGATGTGACTAGTGTGACGTCGACGAAGTTCACAGTGGCTGAACACGGGCGCTGGCGTGTGCTCACCCTGGTCACGTGTGCGTGCTCTCCTTGTCCACAGCCCCCTGCGGTGTGTGGTCCTTGTTGCGCTGAGGGACATCGGACCAGGAGAGGAGCTCCTCTCCAACTACTACACCGTGGTCGGCTGACTCCAGGGGGCAGACTCAGCCTCCTGCTCCGGCTCTGAGTCAGCGTTTTTGGGAGCCATCCGAGTCCCAGTGCGGGCAATGTCCAGGGCTGGTCGGCGCGGGAACTTTTTATTTTTATTGATATTTTATTTACGTTTTGAGTCCATGATGAAAGCTGTTTGCTTCATTAGAATTTCAAATTTCCAATGCAATTCCAATTTTATTTCATTTTCACTTAAATACACAGCAGGTTATTAAATTAAAGCCTACTGCCCGAACTTAGGATTTCAACATTTCCTTTGTTTATTTCATGTATCTGTGGTGCTTTATAAAACTGCAGCCACGTCCCCAGCAATTCTTTCACTGTTGGTGTGTGTGAACTTCTGTAAAAACTTTATTTTTACGAAATAAAGCCAAACATGTTGTGTTACCATGAATTAGCTGGAGTTTGCCTGTGTAGGTGTGTGTCTGAAACTTAAAGACTGTTTTAGCTGGCTGAGGGAGAAATTGGGGGAGGGGCCATTATACTATTTTCTCTACGTTATTTGAACATTTATGACACACCAAGTTTAAAACAGCGTGTGGGAGCTCATTCAGTGGGGAAGGTGTGCAAAGCCAGTGGAGGCGGGAACCCCTGGCCCCCTGTCCCGTGTTGCCCTGTGGAAGCTTCCGTTGGCCATGTCTGTGCCCACAGAGGAGGGCTGACTTTCTATGGTGATCTCTGGGGAACTGGATCCCGGACCCCTCCTGGTCCTCCTCTGGACTCAGCATGTCCTGGGGCAGCCTGTGGCCAGCCCCGCTGGTGATGAACCCTGCCGGTGATGCCCTGAGGCCACCTTTTCCAGAGGATTCTATCAGTAATAATTGCTTTGCTCTCCATCAGCCAGACCCCCTGCATCCACCTCTGTTCCAACTTGGACAAGGCCAAGTGCACTGCTGTTCCCTGGGCCCTGACAGCCCAGCGTGCCCAGATGCCCACCCCTTCTCTGCTCCCCTGGCAGCACCTCTCAGTCTGTTGTGGTTCTGATAGCCTCGGCCCCTCCAGAGCAGGTCACTAGGTGCGGTTCCCGCGACGGCATGAAGTCAGCTCTTGCCCCGCCTCTGCTGGAGATTCTGCTCACCCCTCCGGTGCTGCACCCTTCGCACACGCACACGCACGCGCTGCGCCCCACCCAGCTACACCTGTCCCAGGACACACGTGCACAGCCCCCTTGCCTGCTGATCTTGCCGGTGCCATGGAGCTCATCCCCACGTCACCTCACCTACTGTCCCCAGCTGAAACCTGTGTCCCCAGCTGCCACCCACCCTGAGCATCCGTGTTCCACTTCCTTCTCCCAGGGGCATTCATCACGTGCAGACACAAACAGCCACGAGAGGCTGCACGATTCTTCTCAGACTCGTGTGTCACCAAGACCCTGTGACACCAGGGGGACCCATCCCATGAGAAAGCCCGTCTCCTTGTGGAGCTGAGCCTGGTGCCGAGATCCGAGTGTGAGCCCGGAAACTGGCTCCTGCGGGCGGGTGGGCCGAAGTCTTTGGGAGTGAAGCATTACAAGGTCAGCGACCAGCAACAATCCAGAAAAACACGCGTGTTACAGAGGTCAAGTATAGTAAGTGTTAATTTTCTATCTGGGTTCTTCATACTGTTCTTTTAACTTTTAAAGGTTTTATTTCAAAATGTAGGGAAAAGTCACCATCAGCTTAAGAGTAATAATATGCCATCAAACACTCACTGAAGACCTCCCGACCCCGTGAGAAAGTAAAGCGCAGTTCCTGCTCGAAAAACACTCACGGGGCGTGAAAAGCTTGTGTAGGGCAACGACTCTGAACTGAAATCATGGAATCAAAGGCATTAAAAAAAATTAAACATCTGCCCTGGCTGGGTGGCTCGCCCGGGTGGCGTGTCGTCCCCACATCCCAAGAGGTTGTGGGCTCAGCCCCCACTGGGGCAGTATGGCAGGTGACTGACTGACGTTTTGTTCTCATGTCAATGGTCTCTCTGGAATCATAAGCATATCCTTGGGTGAGTGTTAAAAAAAGTTATTTTTAAAAGCAGAACTACATCTTTTCTTAATAAAGCAGTTTCTAGGTTTATCACGAACGGCTGACCTCACTGCTGACCGGCTTGTGGAACGCTGTTGCGAGCCCTCAACCCGCGGGCCAGCGGGAGGCCACGCCGGCTTCTTCCCGTCAGGCCCACCAGGGCCAAGCAGCACAGCACAGCCGCCTCTCCAGTGTTGGCTGGCGTGTCCCACCCAGAAAAATGAACACACTCCTGCCTAGGACCGTGAATTCAGTGCCCCGAGGACCCCAACAGACGGGGGGGCGGGGGGGGGGTCACGGGGCACTTGCCTGTATGGGAAGCGTGAACCGCCCCAGGGACCAGTTTAATTAAAAGTGTGCATAATGAAAACCTCCCATTTACAGGTGCCACCAGGCCTTGGCGAAGTTGGAGGGGCAGCAGGCCCGAATGGGTAAGGCCCAAATGTCATCGGGTCACTCTGCTCCTTCCCAGGGAAGCCTGGGCCCTATGCAGCTCTCACTGGTACTCGGCTGTCTCCAGAAGTCCCCCCACCAAAGGCACGCCCCAGAGCCCTGCATGCACATCCGGGCTCCTGGGTGCCTGCACGGGGGCAACGTGGTTCCAAACAAGGAACCAAAGCAGAGGAGTCGGGTCTCCTGTTCCTCCTCCCCGGCTGTCCGACAAGATCTGAACGTCACACGCACTCGGACCAGAGCACGTCAAGAGTGAACTACAGAGAAGGCTCTGGTCTGAGCAGTGAGCTAGGGGCACGGACTTGTGAAATGAGGCTAGAAGAACTTCAGTTTGAAAGACGCAGACAGGGAGTGACTTCCAGAGTCTACTGAACGGTGAGTATTATAAAGACGACCAATTTATCGTAAACACACTGTCAAACAATAACGTGAACAGACTTTGGATATCATGTTCTCCTAAAAGACGCAGTTACCTACAACAGCTTGGGAAACGTGAGACACTCGCTAAGTGCTTCCTGAGTTAAGCCGAAAGCATGGTCCTCACGTTGGGATGCCTGCAGTATCATCATAAACGGAAATTTACAATACATTTACAGGAAGCGTTTTGTCTGCCAACTTTATTACTTACCTATCAAGTATCTTATTTACCAACCCTAAAACCAATTCAGCAGGAAGTATCTACCCACGTGGTACAGCTTAAGAGTCATTAGATCAAAATCTGTGGCAAACATTCACACGAACCAAGAAAAGAAAGGTTCCCAGGTTTTTATTTCTGGCGCTGTACAGGTATTAAAGTACAACAAATACAAAGTAATGCTCAAAAAAACCGGTGTTTATGTACAAATATTAAAACCGACGCAGCAAGAGCAGCTTCCTCTCGAACACCTGACACTAGAGCTCGTTCTGATTGTCGCTGATCAACCTCGTGTTCACGGGGTGCTTACTTCCAACCCGGACCGTTGAAGTCACTGCTGTTATCTAAGAGGAATTTTAGTATCCTGCCACATTTAACAATAAAACTAACAGTTCCCTCCTTCTAGTGAAAAAATTAAGAACTTTTTAAAAAACATAGTCACGTCAATATTCTTATAAATTATTTCAATTTCCACTTGTAGACAATGTGCTTCGACACTCTGGGCAAACAGTCTGCTTGGTGGTCAGGCTGCTCCATCAGTTTACATTCAGAGTTGAAAGACTCACTAGGAGACTGGTTAAACTAAACAGAATCACCAGGCTCCGCCAGAGCAGACGTTCTCGTGCACTTACGCCCCCTGACTTCACAAATTAAAAGGAAACGATCGCACGATGCTCTGACCTAACTGTACACACTTTAGTACTGTTTAAAGAGTACTGTACATCCTTCAAGTAAGTCCCGCAGCTGACCAGGACAAGAGGAAACCTGAACGCGGAGGAAGCCGGCGTGGAGAGGCGGCACGCCGCCCGCAGAGCGGGGTATTGCTAGGGTCCCAGCACCGGCCCGTGCCCCCTCGAGGCTCTGGGCACCACAGACGCGCCGGCCGGCACTGCCACTGCTCATCGTGGATTTTTGGTTTGTTCATGTGAAAAAATGCAGCAAAAAAAAAAAAAAAAGAATTTATCACAGTTTGTTATAAGAATTGTGCTTAACACTTGATAATAAAGGCATTGTTATTTTTTCATAAGACTGCAAACCGGTTACTTTCGTGCTCCCAAACGCAATTCTTCTAATAAACAGTAACAAATTCTGTGTTAAGACGCTTAAATGGAGAGGCGGAAAAAGAGGAAACCCAACTTCGAAGGGAAACTCAATAAATAGCTACTTTACATGGTGAAGTCATCGCGGTGGTCACACACGTCACACCAGGCATGCACAGAAATGGCCTCATACACGGCAGAAGCAGTCAGAAAATAGTGAGTGAGATCTAAAAAGATAGGAAGAATTTACACGTATATACAAAAATCTTGCAAATTATTGCCTCATTTTAACAAGGAATTAAAAGTAAACGTCGCCAGCCAGCCAGCACTCTCTAAGAGGCTGACCCAGGCCGGCATTTAAACATCTACGAAAGTAGCTGGAGTTTATTTTTCTCTCATATCATTTTCTGGATTTGGTCAAAAACCTTTATTCCAATAATAACTAAAGTGTCCATTCAACTTGCTGACAATCACAACTTCAGATGAGAAACACTGTTTCCACTGCGCACTAAGACCCCAGCCACAGACCCACCGAAGCCGTCCCTGCGCAGCTCCGGAGCACGGGTGCCCCTGCGGGGGCCACTTCACACAGAGCAGCCACTGCAAACCCCGAGTGGAAACTAAAAGTGTGGCAGTGGGAGATCACGGCCAGTGTCTTCTTGAATTACAGAGGTCGCACTGATTTTTAACAGAAGAGGTAAGGCCCACGTCGAGCACAGCCCACAGCCCCCGGGAGCTGACAGTGTGGGTGGCACCCTCCGTGGGCGGCGCTCTGCCTGGCTGCCCACAGGAATGCCGACTCTGGTGTGTCAGTCAGACTGACGTCGGGGTATCCTTTACCTGTGGGTGTCCACTGCGCTAAGCTAAATTATACGGTAAACGTGCTCTACTGCGTAAACACTTCAAAACCATCTTCGTTCAAATGCTGCAAAGAAAAACGAGTGTGCACGTCATCCCCGCGGAGGCGGCGCTGCAGGTCCTGGTCTGTGTGACAAACGCCCCCTCCACCACCACCACCACCACGGCTCCCGCTCGCCAGCACGGCCTCGAAGCCACAGCCACTGATGGATCGGCAGTGCGGCCAGACGCTGGAGCTTTCTGGAGAGCAAAAAACTTTACTTACAGTGGCGCGATTTAAAAGAAGGAAAGTTCTGTTTTAACTGAAATGTAAAAGCAGAGCTTACTGCGCCCTAACCCTGCGGCGCGCGTGGATGGCTCTACCGCACCTTGAAGACGCGTCTACAGGGCAAGCCCCAAGCCCTCACTCGCACGTTCGCACCGAGTGACACGAGTGGGAGACGCGCCTACTTCAGAGGGGACTCACATTTTTCTCATCAACTGCTCCAGCTAAACACGTGGGAACTTCCTTCGAGGCTGTCCTGCATCGCAGGTAAGAGCCGGGCGTCCCTGCCCAGTGACGCTTTGCAGTGCAGGGTCACCGACACAGCAGAGGCATCCCAACTGTGAATCTCTAGCCAGCCCACCCCGGCCGGGCCCTGCAGCCGAAAGCCTCGGGAGGGACTGAACTACCGACAGCCGGCACGACAGCCGGCACGACTTTTACCGTCACAAGGCTTGATGGTAACTGGACAAACCCCACCTGGACACCACACCTTCAAACGCCAAATCTGCAGCCAATAAATGAAGTTACACGAAAATCTCGGGCAGCGGCGAGCGCCCCTGCGGAAAGCAGCTCCGTCGAGAACTCCAGCCCAGGGTCCGGGTGGCGGCGGCCCGCACCGGCCCTCGCGGCGTCCCGGGGCCCACGCAGCTCTCTGACCCGAAGGGCCCCAGTTGAGTAACATGAGAGAAGTTTCCATTTAAAAAGTCCTTGCATGTTTGTGCAGTTTAAAGAAACCTACCCCTGCTTTTATTCAATTAAGAAACCCAAAATGCTACATTTAGCAGGGCTCAGGACCGGTCCCTGTAAACACTGTGCACCCGCTGCATCCGTTACGGCGAGGGCGGGCGCGGAGAGAGGCCGCTCCGCGCGGTTCAGACACCTGTGCTGGTGTGGGCTGGTGGCCTGTCTGCAGGTCCCCTCGGGGGGAGAAGGGGAGGGGAGAGGGGCTGGGGGACGAGGAGGGGAGAAGCAGAGCTTAAAGCTGCACCACAGAGCTCAGTCTTCATCCCGACTCTGCTGACCACAGTCTGTCCCACGGTCACGGGCTGAACCAGGGAGATACTCTTGATAAATCAAGACACAGTTCTTAAACGTAGTGACATCACTGATGTCATAGTGAGGGCGTTCACACTTCCAGTGAAAGACTAAGCACACCCGACCTGTCCTTGCGGTCCCCGGCGCCCCGGCCCGCGCCCGCTCACTCCGAGTGCAGGGCAGCGTGCTGGTGCAGGGCGTGGGTGCTGATGAAGCCGTTGGTTTCGCCGGCGGCCAGGCTGCCGAAGTCGGCTACGGACACGGCCATTTTGGCACTGGCGATGTGGTGCGTGTGACTTTCAAAGTCCACACCCAAGTTACTGACAGAAGCCTCACTCATGAAAGGCTCGGGAACCGCAATGCCCATTTTCAACCTCTTGGCGGGCCTCTCTGCCTCCTCGCTGCACATGTTCATGGGGTTGAGCTCTGAGGGGTAAAACCCAGTCTCAAATAAGTTAAAGCAGTCGCCCTCCCCGCTGCTGGGCAGGGCGAGCAGCTCCTCGGTGCCCACCGGCACGTGGTTCGCCTGCACGCGGGGTGCACTGCCCAGCGCCGGGAAGCCGTCGTCCAAGCAGTTCCCGTCCGTGGGGCTGGCCAGAGCTGGAGGGGAGAGGAAAGCGCTCTGAGCCCGCGGCCTGCCCGCGGCAAGGGGTCTGGCCTGCCCTGGCCACCGCGCCGTGCCTTACCTGTCAGGTCCCCTGCAGTGAAGGAGCTGAGGATGTGCAGCGGCGGCTCGGCCACGGGCTCGGCGCGGCTGGAGGTCAAGGTGGGGGCGCCGACCGCCCCGCCCAGAGCCTCCGTCTCATCCACCAGGCGATCCATGTAGTCCCTGCAAATGAACCCGTGACTCTGGGAACGCGCATGCGCCTGGCGAAAGCGTGGAGCCCAGGGCCAGCCTGCACTTACGTGACGCCAGGGTGGTGGTTGTAGCGCTTCTTCCCAAACCTGGTCTGCTGGGCGAAGTAGTCGTAACGCTCAGACTTCTTCCACATGTAGTAGAATGCCACACACTCGGCCACCGTTCGAGTCTTCACCTGACGAGGCGAGCGGGGCTCTTAGAAACAGACCCAGGACGCTTCTCCATGACTAACTTTTCTTACAACACCAACTTCGATCCCTGGGCCATTTTCGGAATTACGACACTCTGAACATTTTATGAAGGCACCTTCGAAAGCCCAACGTTTGTTTATTCAAACCATAATGCAGTTATTTATGAAACAGACGTTGTGTCTAGACACGGTCTCACACCTCACGGAGAACCCTAGAACACCGGCACGCCTCCCCCGCCCTCACTGACCTCTCCCGGGGGCCCTGACCGCCACAGGTCCTTCCTAACGCTGAGGGCTCCGTCTGGGAACGGGCTCCACTGGAACCTTCTAACTAAGACGAGACGCGGGCACCCTCTCCTGGGAAGAAGGGCTGCCTGATGCAAATGAGACCTGGGATGCCCTGGGCCAAGGGGTCAGCACCCTACTGCCCCCAGAAGGCAGGACGACTTCCAATGGAAGCTGGCTCCCTGTCAATGTGCACCTGGCTCATGCCGCCCAGAGTTCGGAGACAAGACAGTGACCACCCTGGGGCCTCGGCGACCTGGCTGCAGAGTCCACATCCGCTCAGCTCCACGGAGAGCCCCGGCACGCAGACCATAGGCCACGTTGCTGTCCCACAGCCACTGTGTGACGGCCCCCCAGTCAGGATGCTCCAGCAGCTCCACCCTGACTGGGGAGCGTCACATGGCAGACGGGAATGATGTAGGGACAAGCCTTTTAAACCAAAAGACAAAGGGCCGCTTTCAATAAACATCACTGGCTTTAAGTCTTGCAGAGAAGGCAGGCTTCTTGGGGACAGAGACCTTCCCTCACCCACAGGTACATTTCTAAATGCCTAAAACTAGGGCCAGTGAGTGGCTAGACCTGACTGTTTATGGAAACGAGTAGATGAGCTTCCTAGGTCATTGCAGATCCCGTCTTCTGGGGCAGCCCAGACGCCTCTGAAATCTCTTATCCATTAACTGCATTAAACGTGTCATTTCATCTTTGAGAAAACATTAAGTTTTCACACAAAAAACGTGAAACTACTTGACATCACACTGGAAAGTGCAGCGAATGCAGTAAGAAAAACAAACAAGAGGTACACAGATGGAGAAAAAGACACGGCGCTTTCTGTGCTCGCAGGTGACACGACTGTGCCCACAGACAAGCCCAAGAGCCACCTACAGACACCCGGCGCCGAGAAAGGGCCAAAGCGAGGCCACCAAGCATAAGGCTGACAGGCAAGCGCCAGCTGCTTCTTGTCCACCAGCACAAACCACCGACGTCTGAAGAGAGCATCACAGCGCCGTTCATGCTACCGCCGCAAAGACGGACCACGCAGGTGTGAGTCCAGCAGAACACACGTGGGAGAGACCGCCGCGCTCTGACCGAAGAGGCCGAAGAACGGAGCAAATGCAGAGGCAGCGCTTTCACGGACAAGAAGGTTCATTACTTCTAGAACGTTAGTTCTCCTAACCTTGATCGATGGACGTAGTGCAATCCTGGGCAAACCCCAGCAAATTACTTATTAAATAACAACGAACTAATTTTTAAGTTTATGTGGAAAGCCAAAAAAACACCCATAATTTCCAACACAATATGGAAGGAGAGCACAGTTGAAGGACAGACACTCCCAATGTCCAGACGACGAGGCTGCAGGGACCAAGGGGGAGGTGTCGGTGAGGTGTTGGTGAGGGATGCACGGACGCACGCTAGGTGAACGGGACGGGGCCAACAGCCCCGGAGGACGCCCACACATGCTCAGCGACTGCTACGTGAGACCAGGGAAGTGACGCAGGGAGGCAGACAGTGCTGGACAACTGGACACCCAGGTGCAAAAAAAGAACCCAGGCACAGACCTGCCATCCTCCAGAGAGAGAGAGGGACTCAGACGGGCGGCAGGCCTGACTGCAGAAGGCAGACTGCAGCCTCTCAGAAGACAACGTGGGGGGACCCTGGGTGGCCCTGCGCACGGCGGGGATGTTTAGATGTGACACAACGCACACCGTAAGGGAGAGACTTCAATCGGACTTCATTAACATTGAAAACTTCCACTCTGCAAAGACACCATTGAGAGAATGAAGACAAGCCACAGACTGGGAGAGAACATAGGATCTGGCTCAAACACCTTTATTTACGACAAAATCTTTTTGAGATTTTATTTATTTATTTTCAGGGAAGGGGAAGGGAAGGAGAGAGGGAGAGAAACATCACTGTGCAGTTGCCTCTTGCTCACCCCTCACTGGGGACCTGGCCCACATCTCAGGCATGTGCCCCGACTGGGAATGGAACCAGCGACCCTCTGGTTTGCAGGCTGGCGCTCAGTCCACTGAGCCACACCATCCAGGACGAAATGCTTTTCTTACAAAATCATAAGCATGTCATTCTGTAACATGACAACATCTCAATCAAGCACACCACGTGACATTCTAGGTGAATTGTTCAAACCAAAACTATAAATTATTACACCCATATTATTACCCTACCAACCACCCTCAAGCAGGCCTTACTTCTGCCAGAGCCTGTATTTCCAAAACACACATCTGATGCAGCACTGTCATCCAAACATGCCAACATCTGGAAACTCAATAGCAGGGGAAACCCCTCCTGACTGACAAATGGGCCGAGGACCACACCAGATGGCAGGGAGCACAGGCACAGACGCTCCGCGCTTGTGATCAGGGAAACGCAAACCAAAGCCACGAGACGCCGCTGCACACCTGCTGGGGCGGCCGTGGCCTAGAACCGGGATACCAAAAGGTGACACGGCTGAGCCGGTGGGGACGTGTGCATGGGGCCGCTGTGGAAGGCAGTCTGCGGCTTCTCAGCCTGCGAGCCAGCATCACAGCCACAGCACGCACCCAGAGGAGGGAGAGCTTCTGCCCACAGACAAACCTCCACGCAGACGGCGGTAGCACCTTCCCTTCCCTCCTAACTGTCCAAACCTGGAAGTGACCGAAACGCCCTCTAAGAGGTGAGCGGACCGATGAGCCGGCACACCCACGGGGATGAAGAAAGGCACGAGAAAGGCCATGAGCTGCCAAACCACCAAAGGGCACGCCGCTGAGGGAAGGAGCCAGTCTGAGAAGGCGTCACACCGTCTGGTTCCACAAAAACGCCATTCTGGAAAAGGAAAAAGGATCGAGAAGGGCACAAAGGCCTGTGGTTTCCTGGGGCTGTGGGGCAGGGGCAGCAGGCGGAGCACGAGGGGCTCAGGGCAGTGACGCTCGGCTGTGAGACGCCGCAGTGGTGGGCTCACCCACAGACCTGTGTCCAAACCCACAGAGTGGGCTGCACAGGGTAGACCCTAAGGCCAACCAGAAACTTCAGTTAATGACGATTGTCATCAGTACTGGTTCACTAACTGTCATAAACGTGTCACACTGACCTGGGACTTAAAGTTTTTTAGATTTTTATTTTAGAGAGAGGGGAAGAGAAGGACAGAAACAGCAATATGAGGGAGAAACATCGACTGGTTACCTGCCGTTCACAACCCGACCAGAGGCCGAACCCACAACCCAGGCGGTGCCCGGACTGGGATGCAAACAGGCGACCTGTCGGTGTGGGGCAGCGCCACCCACTGAACCACAGCAGTCAGGGCCCTAACGAAGACAAGGACGCCAGCGGAGGCCCAGGATGGGGGAGGGCCGGGCGGACATGAGGGGACTCCGTGAACTTTCTCATCAGTTTTTCTCCAAACCAGAAACTGCTCCAAAACATAAAGCCTATTAATTCAACAGGAAAAGCATAAACCACGGGCCTACCCGCCAAAGCACTCCAGACCGCTCCTCCAGTGCGGGGGAGGACTAACAATAAACACAGCGGACTCCAAGGACACCTAACTCTGCCAGACCATCAGAACGCACAAGCTCTGTTCAAAAACAACGCTGCCGGGGGGTTTCAGGCCCACAACAGACTTGGGCAGAAAGCACAGCGAGTCCCCGACCCCCCCCAGAGGCCCGCCTGCACGGACAGTGTTGGCGCCCAGCCCCCGCCCACGTGGAGGCCCCACGCTGGGCGTCCATGGGTGTAGACAGAGGCAGAGGGATGCGCACCCACCCGAGACCCTCACCATCCTGAGGTGCTCAGCGCTCCACGGGGCTGCCGCTCCCTCCCGCGCATGCTGGGAACCAGCAAGCTCATCACCGCCTCCAGTTCTGCCCTCCCAGGGTCGCATGGTGACCACACGACTCTGGCTGAGCTGATGCATTCGAGGCCCCTCCTGGTGTTTTGTGGCTGGAGGGCTGGTCCCTTTTCAGAGGAATAACATTCCACTGCATGGACAGACCATGCTTTCCGCTCAGCTCAAAGGGCCTCTTCACTGCTTCCCAGTTTGGCCAATGATGAATGAAACTGGCATGAACGTTTCCGTAAACGTCTGTGTGTGGCCCTAGGCTGTCAACTCCTTGGGGTCAACACCATGGAGTGCGGCGGCCAGTCCTACGGTGGGAGCGGGTTCCACTCATCGAGGAGCTGCCTGCCCACACCTGCCTCCCACAGCAGCCACACCGCTGCGCGGTCCCGCCCCCGGCTGCAAGGCTCCTGCACCCGCCTCCCCCCAGCACTCCGGCCGCTGGGATGCTTTTAGTCACTTCCAGGAACCGACTGTTTTCAGCAACTGCGCTTCTTGCGGAAGAAACACATTTCTGAGGCCACACACCTCCGAACAGTTCAGAAGGAAAGCCGAGGAAACTGGCGGGAGGGAAAGGCTCCCTGGAACCAGCAAGCCCGCATCCTGTGAGCAGAGCGCACCAGCAGCCGTCCGCGGTGGGCGGACACGCTCGCGGCAGGGAGGGGCTAGGGAGTTGCTGCTCGCTTCCCTGCCCAGGCGATCTGAAAACCTTGTACTCACGGGGAGTGCTAAGCGGTCTCTGTGTCGGTCGGCCCGACTTACCTTGTTCTTCTGGATGAGGTGGAAGTCTTTCCCGAACAGCACGAGCGCGTGCTCGAAGCTGCGGCACTCGTCCTCGGTCCACGCCGCCATCCCCTCTGAGGACAGTTCAAAGCAAAACACGCAGGTCTCAGAGCATGAGTCAGCGTTTGCTTTCAGTGCGTGTGCCGTGCGCACGGCCACAGACACTCACACTCACGTTCTACATGCTGAGGGTTTCTGCTAGAACCACCAAAAGTGTGAGCTACACTCTACCTCTTCTCAGAGCCTACGGCACCAAACAGACACTGGGACCGCTGTCTCCTGCACGGTGCCATAGGAATTTCACATTTTTCTGTACTTCATGCTCCTTGCTGTTCTGGGTTTTTGTTAACACTATAAGCATATATTTTTAATTAAAATAACAGGTTTTTTTACTCAAAAAAAGCAGTTTTATTTTGGCCTTACATCAAAACCATGAGTTCTTTAAACAAAGACCACAAACAGCACGTGCTATGTGACGTCAGAGCCCAGAGGGCTGTGCTCTGGGGACACGGAAGACACAGGAAGGGCTGGGCCCTCGGGAGCCCAGGCCCCATTGAGCCCCAGTAACCCTGCTCCCAAGGCAGAGGGCACAGGCAGTGCGTGCCCAGGAACGTGGGGGCGGGACCCGAGGCCGTGCACGGGAGCCCGGGAGACGGGGAAGGACAGTTTGAACTAGGGAAGAACCCGCAGCTCAGGCTTCGAGAGTCAGGAGAGCTTGAAATGCCCTTTTCTCACAGAGGCAGCCCTTACAAGGAAGCGTTCGGCAGACTCTCCCGACCTGCAGCTGCGAAGCACTGTTTCCAGCGTCTGCTTCTCTAGGCCGCTCCTGTAATGTCACTAAGTGATAACTTCACTCCACATGTCCTTAAAGACGCTGTGGGGCACGCGGCCCATCTCTACGGCGATGGAAACGCTGAAACCACAGTGGGCCAATCTCCTCGACACGCACGAACCGAAGCCTGCGCACTGTGGACACGTTGCCACCTGGTCACTAGAGCGCACGTCCTGTGATAAACTCAGTGGCACACACTAACTGCACGTCTCTCCTTGAAATCTTTGTTCTCCTTCCATTTCCTGCGCATCCCCTCCCGAAAAAGAACAACGTTTTTCCCAATGATATCATAAAGCTGTTCTTTTAGTTACTTTGGGCATACTGTCATCCTTCGAGTCTGCTCCGTTCTGTAGCTAGCTCCTCCAGAAAGCGGAGGTGACGGGGCTAATTCTGTCGGGACGACCTCTGTCTGTTTAAACACAGAGGGCAAGGGAAGACAGACCAGCTGCTGCGCAGACAGAGACCTTGCGGGAGCACTGCGGGGCGCTCTGCCCTTCACCGCCCGTGCCCAGTCTGACCCCCACGGCCACCCTGCCATCTCCCTCCTGTCCGGGGGCGCCTCACCTTGAGACGCCTTTCCGTTGCAGCAGTACCTCTCGATGGCTTCCTTGACGTTGTGGTTACACTTGAGAAGTTCGTACAATGCCTGGGAGAGGGGAAGAAACTCGCCAATAAAAACAGCCACAAGTTCATACTGAACAGCATTAAAAACCAGCCAATCACCCAACACGCCAGGTGTATCTTAAAGTCCTGGCAACTACTGGCCGAAAGGCCCTCTGACTTCAGGACCCTCAGAAAAGCACGTGCCGGGACGTTCGGTGTGCACGGCGCCCCTGTGGACGGACTCAGTGCTGGGCCAGCGCCGTGCTCACTCCCACCCGCCGCTCAGAAGGACCCCCAGTGTCATCCCTAACTTCTTATTGCCAGGTCGTACCATCCCCCTGGGAAAACTCGAAACTGCGCTGCTGTCTCTTCAGAACCTCCCTCCTGCCTGGCAGAGGTTAGTGAGAGCAGGCTAGGCTGGAAGTGTGGGTGCTGCAGTGACCCGGCTTTGCCATGGCCTGGGTCACTTCCATCCCCTTGAAGGGTCTGGTTTTCTTAATTAGGGTTTCTTCCTATTGAGTCTGTTTGAAATTACTAATATACTAAATAGAAGTAGACAGAAGTCAACTGAAAGTTAGGTAACAGCCCACCTTCCCAAGTATGTTTCACACAGGCAAGGCTGGCTCGGCACTGGTAAGCCTGTACTGATTTAATATGTTAGTTTAATCTACTTACATGTTAACGTCAACAGGCTAATAATTAATACCTTAATAGTCAGTCATTAAAAAACAACCTCAAGAGCTGCTAAGAAAGCATCTGATCAATTGGCACCCATTTCCAGTTTTAAAAGAACAAAACCATGGAGGCTGCGAGCAGAGAGTCCCTCCCCTACAGCCACAGCAGCAGCCAGTGTGGGCCCGGGGCTGGCATCCTCCCTCCCCCCAGGAAGGCAGCACCCCCAGGAGAAGCACCGCAGATCACAGCGACCGCAGCTCAGAGCCTCGGCTCCCACGGACGGACGCGGAGCAGGAGCAGGAGCAGGAGGCGGCAGGACAGAAGGAAGTGCGGCCCAACGGCGGCTGCGGCGCCAGAACACCCAAGAGAAGCAACTGGAGTCGCTGTGTCAGCAGCTCGAGAAAACGCTTAGAAACAGCTGACGTCCCTCTGGACCCACAGCACCGGGTCACAGCACGCGAGACCTGCCCGTGACAGCGCCAAGCACACACACACACTGAGGGGCACTAAGGCGCTACGTCAGCCAGCTGTGCGTGTCCTTCCAACAGAAACACCGAGTCAGACACACAGGAGCTGGAGACCATGCCTGACGGGCAAGGGCTCGCACTGGAGGCACCGGCTCTTCCAAAGTCAGCGCCCGTGCCTCCCGCCGACAGCCAGCGGCGCCCGCTGCGGGGTTTCTCTGCGTGGCCTGGGAACAGGCCGGAGCCACCCGTCTCCAGGTCCCTGAGAGCCAGACCCACCCAGGGGCAGGAGGAGCACGAAGACATCAGGGGACAAAACAGGAGCGATTTAAAACGTCCTTCATAGGCAACACCCCCCTCACCCCCACACCACGCGACCAGGAGAGGGAAGACTGAGAATAACCCAAGAAGACCTTTACCTGAAAACCCCAGAGAATGTTAGAGAAGTGGGATCACAACTACAGAACAGGACATACAGCCATCAAGAATGAAGTATTAAAGAGTTCTCAATGGCAAAGAAAAATAAGATTCAGTGCTTAAAGAGTGTAAGATAGCATCTAAAGCAAGATGCGTACAGAAAAAAAAAGACCTCCAAAAAAGACATAATATGCACTCAAGATTTTTTTTAAACCAGTATTTTCCAAGTTTTAAAAACCTACCAGAAAAACAAACATCCAGAAGTAAAAATAAAGTAAAACGATGAAGAAAATGAGACACCAGCTGCCGCGTGCTGCCCACCTGCTCGTTGTCCCGTGTGAGCGCGGCCGCCGAGCCCCGGTCCACTGCCTTCTCGCCCCCCGTCCTCAGCGAGGCCTCCACGAGGTACTCCGTCACCCTGCTCTCCAGAACCGTGCCGGGGCGCCAGAGCAGCTGGTCCTCCTGGTCGGGTCCTGGAGACATGGGCACAGTGAGCACTCAGAGCTGCAGACGGGCCCTTCTCTGGCAGGCTCCTCGCCGGGACCAGGACCAGGACCAGGACCGGGACGCACGGCAGGCACACCGGCAGCCCGACTGTCTGGCACAGTGTGCCTTTCCTCAGCAAAGCTTTAAGACAGCTTTAACTTTACTGAGAACCAAATACTCCCGCAGCTAAAGCAGGAGGCTTTCTGGTGGTCGAATGTGTAACCAATCAGAAGACTTTCTATTCTCTGTGCCCAGTAACCTCCCACACAAGCCCACGACAGCATCTTAGGCCCCTCACGGGGGGTGGGCAGGGACAGCGCACGTGGCTTCTTTAGCAACAGCAACCTCACGGGGACTTTCTTCTGAACCTCTGAAACAGCTAAAGGTTAAAAACTGGCAAACAAAAATAAATAAAGACTAAAATATCTGCCAATAATGACACACCTAAGAAAGGCCTATTTTTCCTTTATTGATTTCCTCTTGAAAGTTGAGTTTTTATTTGTGAAGCAGATTAATCAAAAAATGAGAAAGAATAAAAGTAAACGTCCCTCACTCTCCTACTGAGGCTGGTACACGAGGGAGCAGCTGTCAGTGACAGGAGCGCGTGCTCCGTGCGGCCCAGCAGGGAGTGCCTGCACCGCCCCCCACCCCACAAGAGCGCTGCTGATACCTAAGTGTCTCTCCCGCTGCTCCGGGAACAGCCCGCCCCTCAGGTGTGTGGCAGCACTGGACAGAGCTGCTGACAAAACAGCCGCTGGGGAGCTGCCTGTGCACCAGGGATGCGGCGAGTGCAGCTGGGGACAGCGGTGCCACCGCTCCCGACCAGCAGGAAGGTGTACACAGGACGTGCCTACAGTGAAGTTTCTGGAACCAGCTGCCCTGCTCTCTGGTCAAGACCGACACAAGTGCAACAGGTGGGGTCTCCTTCGGGGGACAAAGCAGGCACACCTCCCTCCTGATGTGTAGAGTGGAGGGGATGGGCCCTCACCAGGTGTGCTCTAGGGACCGACAGGTGTGTGTGGCACTGGGGGGGTGCCATGAAGAGGCCAGGGTGTCTGAAGACGACCAGCCACCGTGTGCTCCCCGGGACAGCCGTCTCCAGCACTCTGAAAGCAGTTTAGGGAGACGACCGCCAAGGCGGCTGAGCCGCGACGGCCGGGCCTCCCTGCCCTTCTGTGGGGACAGCCTGGCCCGGGAGGAGGGAAGGACTCGGGCGTGCAGCACTGCCACTATGACCCCGACCAAGCAGCTCGGCAGGGAAAGAGGCCAAATCCACGTGGCTAAACCCACCTGTCCAAACTCGCCCAGGAAGGGAGACCTGTGTTTTGGTTCTCTCCATTTTCAGAACCAGCTGGAGCTGGGGTCTGTCGGCCGCGTGAGGAGAACCAATCACACTGAAGTGGAGCCAGGAGCATAGCCCTCAGGTCCCGCCACCTGCTCTTCCGGGGCCAGCAGAGGCTTCCCGTGGTCTCTCTTTTACTCAGGAGTTTTCTTCCCAAGAGGACTGGGTCCCAGCATTCCCACTCCCTCAGGTGCTAAGATTCTACCCAATTCTGCTGGAGCAGGACGCAGGCCAAGGGGAAGGGGAGGTGCCGGCTCTGAGCCCCGCACTCACGCAGAGGCAGCGTCCCTAAGCCCACACCTCCCCTGACTCCCACTCTCTCTGCTGCGAAGGCAGGGTCACCATCAGGCACTTAGATTAACGTACTAAGAGGCAGCCTGACCCACCGAGCACCACGGAAACCGATGCCCCCTTACCTCTCTCCTCCCCATCATACTCCCCAAGGTAAGGGGGGATCTCCGCCTGGTACTGCAAGCCGATCATGATCTCCTGCAGGGAGATGCAGACGCAGAAACAACTCACTATAAAAACAATACTGGACAGATTCCCCACTCATCAACCAGTCACTGCAGGTCAAAAGAAACCGCACCATGTGGTAACAAAATTTCTTAAATTATGTAAAAAGCCACTTTAACACTTTAGTCCAAATGGGCACTAAGTTTTCTCAACTTGCCTTCCTCAAGTCCTCCGGTGAGTCACCACTGTCTGCTTCGACACCCTCCACCTCTGACTCCTTGTCCCCGTCACAGGTAGTGTTCGCTTGGAAGAAGGAAATTCAGTTTCAAAAGGGGCTCCTCGTCTATTTTTGTAGCACATGGGAGTTCCTGGCACCTGGTGTTTACTCAGATGTGCTGACTAAGGGAGACCGGAGCGAGTACACTACGCCTCGTGCTATTCCCACGTTTCTGACACTGAACAAGACACTCTCCACACGAGGACAGTGTGTGGGGTGCACAACCCTTGGGTGTCACTGCGCCACACTGGGGGACGGGGAGTTGTCTTGGGCCACATGTTAAATACACTGTGACACGTAATCACAGAAAAATCTCACGTTTTAAGTGAATGTACAACTTTGTGCTGGGCCGCGGGTCGGACGGCCCTGTAGAGGGTCCTTACAATTATTTGGTGCTCGGTCCAGGAGTTCGGGGAGGCACAAGGCACACCACGAGGGCCACCCTGCAAAGGGAGATGAAGCACCGAGGCCCGGTGCTGCTCATCAGCCTGGGCTGCCCACTAAGTCTCTGTGCACATGCGTGTGTGTTTGCACTAGTGAACTGAATAGTCACGCCACAAAAATGCCTGTGAAGTAAGTCGCCCACGAGAAATTATTTCGGTGCAAAGACCTTCTAAATACCACTGATACACATTAAGGGGCAACACCAAGAACTAAAAGGAAAGAAATGGTTCAATAAATCACTAAAAATAAAAAATACATTTTGAGCAACTGATAGTTTTTAAAAACAGGAGAGTCGGGGCCTTTAAACAGGAGTCCAGAGTTTGTGAGATTCCCAGGTCGAACCAGGGCTGATTATCCCAGGGGCGGGCGACTCCTGGGAAACAGACAGCCACGCTGGCGGGCTGACTTCTGAACATGGTACCAGCTGACCTCGATCCCGGTAAAACAGTTCATGTTCTCACGCCCATCGTGATAGCATTTTATGTCAACTGGGTGGGAACTAAGGACACTTCGAGAGTCTACTGGATGCAATAAAACGCAGTCGAGCCAGAGCAGCGGCACGGCCACTGGGCCGCACCGGCGCGCGCCTTACATCGCAGCGGCCTCGGGAAGAAGTCGGATGTCTCGTGGGAGGTCACAGACGGGGTCAGGTCGTCTGCAGAAGACTGAGTTTCCTCGCCGTCGCCCGACAAGAGGTCTTTGGCTATCTCCTCCTGTGAGAGTGGGGACGGTGCCAGAGTGAGAAATCAGTCCCTCGTCGGTTTTTAAGAGCATCTTTTCACAATGTCACTCACAAACGTTGTTAGGGTGTTATAATTAAGAGCTAGCTGAAACTCCTTTAGTTTTGAGAGAATTTGAAATTCTATTAACTTCACATAAATATTTAAAAACATCTAAGACTTAATTATATTCAATAACTATACTATTACACATTTACAACAAATAATTTGCCTAATTTGTGGCTTATCTGAAGCTGCAGGCTAACTTTCAGTGACTTTAAAACAAAAATAATCCCACTGAGTGGTTAACAATTAAACTCACTTTCTGCCAAAATAAAGTCAGCCCTCGGTGTCTGAGGGTTTCACACCCACACCTCAGCCCACTGTGGGTCTAGGCTACTTGGGAAGGCACCCACTGCCACTGGTGTGTCCTGGACAGCCAGGCCCACGGTAGCCGCCCATCCCGACACACAGGCTTCTCCATGTGCCACCGCTCACAGCACTGCGGTGTCAGGGGCTGGAGCCACCTAGGGGCCACCTCTGCATGTGGGTGGGCGTGCTCGCCACCCCACAGCAGGGACTTGAGCCCCTCAGATACGGGGGTCCTGGGACCAACCCCCACCCCCACCCCCACAGATAATGAGGGACGACCGTGAAACAAAGCCAAAACGTTGGGCAAGCCCACCCTTCCCACCACGTGGAAAGCCCACTGGCGAGCAGCCCTGACTAGCAGCGATGCCACTGCAGCGGAGACAGGCCCGCACACGAGGCCATGCAGGCGCGTAGCCGCCCTGTGCCGGGAACCGGCAGGTGTGCGCTGTCTGCTGAGTGGCTACGGTTGCTGGCTCTGCAGCCCATTCACACAACATTCGACTGAGAAGTGGGAACGTAACTCACAGGAAGAGGTTCCAAGATGTGGATTCCTCTCCCTGCCTGAGATCGGAAAGGCGAGGGAGGCTCCCCGGGGATCTGTTAGCAGAGACAGTGCTGTGTGAATGCTCCTTAGCAGGGACCGGGCCTTCCCCACAAGCAGCCTGTCAGCGACGGGCCACCAAGGCCCTGGCTGCCGTGGCCGCTGACCCTCGCAGGGCCCCAGGCCCGGAACCTGTCTCCAACCCTCCCCGCCTGAGCCAGCTCATTTGAAGGCTCCCGGGGGATCCACTGATCAATGCGTCCAGGTGTTCTCAGGGTCAAAAGGGGCTACGGCAAAATCTACATTCAGGCAGAACATGTCTGTGCAGGAGAGATGCAACATCACGGAAGAACCCTCCAACATGCAAGACGTTAGGGAGCTACCACCACTTTTAAAGAGGCGTGACCAGAGCCCAACAATATTCAAATCAGTCACCAAGGTGGGGAAAGCAATGGACTGAGAAGACTACATTTCAGAACTCTAACACCCTTCATTTAAGGAGAACGCTAAGAAAACAGCCAGTGGCGGTGGCCCTGGAATCCCTCTTTCCGACACCCATACTCACTTTGTCCAGGGTCATGTCCGGCAGCTCGTCCGCAAGGCCACTCGGGGAGCTGTCCACGCTGGAGTCCGCGGCGGCAGGCAGCGCAGGCTCACAGCCGTAGAAGGCCAGCAGGTCCTCCAGTGGCATGCTTCCCTCCTGCAGGGGCCGGGCACACGTGAGTGCAGCATGCACAGTGCATAGCACACGCTCGCAACTGGAGTGCCACGGCAGGGCCACGCTTTAGCTTTCTTTTTGTTCCCCTGCTGGACGCCAGGCTCGAACCCCGAGGGCCACCGTTAACACAGGCCAGCAGCCCAATGACGAGCCTCCTGATCTCCCTCTTCCAGGATCGCCTCTCTTTGGTTTGCTTGAAAACGCTTCCAATCAATCAATAATTTCACGTGGTTTTCAGCTCGCGTCCCTGCAATGAACGCTTTACCACTCGGCTTATTTACTCTGCATGTTCGTTAGAGGACACCTGACTGGAAACCTCTGCTGAACACCCACTAACACCAATGATATTATCAATGTTCAGATGACAATGACCCTCTCACGTCCCCACTACTGTGTCTGTCTGTCTGGCCTTTATTTTCCTAAACCCCGCGCTGGGGCCTGTGTTACTGCCACCACCTGGCGGATGAGAAAACCCAGGCTTCAGTGGCAGTGTTCGCTAACGAACAAAGTGAGAGTCGCTAGAATGGGGACTAGGTGTTCGTGTGCCAAGGGGAGACTTCTCCAACTCTTCCCCGAATTCCCCTCAACACTCAGTAAACACAGCTGGAAGCAGCTCTAATGTCATCTCTAAAAGGAGAAAAACCGAGCTCTGCCAGACCATGAAAACCTTTACCAGGCCCCGCTCCCTCAGGTGGCCACTGAGCTGACACACAGCGTGCAGAGTCCAGTCCCCACCGGTTTATGACAAACAGCTACCTGCGCAGCCCAGCATGTGGACACCATCTTCCACGTCACGTTGTGACGAGGCTGCCGCCTCCTTGCCTTTAGCAACAGGCATGAGGGCGGCAGGTGCGCTCCTGAACACACCTGGGCCTTGTGCACCGCGCCCCAGCAGTGTCCTGGCTCTGCACACCATGGGGAGCAGCAACCCTCTAAGACACTCACAGACCCACCCAGGCTAAGTAGGCCCCCTGCCCCCCAGAGGGCGCACTGCTGATGCTCTGGTGCTTCTCAGCGTAGCACACTGAGTCTGTGCGCCCACCCGTCCCCACGCTCAGCGCAAGCGTGGGATCTCAGGGGCGTGGTCCAATTGCTCCCCAGCCCTGGCGCAGGGCTGCTGCGGGCTGTGCTCCAGGCCCCGGGTGCTCCGGGTCCCCCGCACCCGTCCGCGGTGGGAAGGAGCCGCAGGAACAAAGCCAGGGCCTGGCTCGAGACTCTCGGGCATCTTTTCTCACCCGCAGCTGGTGTTTCATGATCACCCCTTAAAGAAGCCACAGACTTTGCTTCCTGAGTGTTTCCTAACAATTTTATCTCTGTACTCACAAGTATGTTTGGCTTTTATAGGAGATATACATATTTTTTTAAATGATTAAATCTAACTGCAACTGCGTTGGATTCATTTGCCAGTGAATGAATCTATTTGGAAAACCCCAGGCCCAGCAGAGCGAGCCTGGGGTCTGAGCCCAGAAGCCTCTGCCTCCCGACCCATGTGCAGCGGCGTGAACCACGGCCCACCTGGCCGGGCAGGGTCAGCAGAGGAGACTACTACTGGGGAACGTGCTTTGTTGTCTTCCAGGAAAGGGGTGTGACAACTCAAAAGATGACAACTATTCAGTCGTGTTCCTGAAAGGTTCTGTGACTCAGGGCTGATCATAAACGTGCAAGCAGGGTCGGAGCGCTGGGAAGTACCACCTGACGCTTTCTCACGGCTCCCTGCGCAGGCCTCTCCTTGCAGTCCCGGGACAGACACGCGCTTCAGACCCAGTTAATTTGAATTTACATCAATTCTGATTTGAAAATCAAATCAAAACATCTACTCCTGCCAACTTTTAAAAAGATGACTGAGGGCAGGAAGTTGGATGTTACTGACTTGCCTTTTAAAATAGAGTAAAACTTTCTGTTTTAATGCTCTCAGAGTCTCTTGTCTACTAGACTGCAAGTAACCTGCAGGAAAAGCCCTCCCTGCGTCCCCTGCAGGTGACTGCAGCCCAGCCCCCAGGCAGCAGTGGGGCTAGCACAGGGGTGCTGGGGGGCTCAGGACCAAGCCTCGGGCCCACCCGGGACTGAGCCCCCGCAGTCCATCAGGTGCACCTCCTTCACTGTGCCAGCCTACACTTAAAAGTTGGGGTAACAGAAAATAATCTTTAAAAATTAAATAAAAATGTACTTATTAGGCTACCCTCCCAAATAATGAGAAAATCAGTGACATTCTGTAAAAGTTAGATCAAAACCAGCAGAGCAGAAAGTAATTCACAAGAGAATCTCAAGAACCTCTGCCGGACGGCGAAGCCCCGCCCGTACCTTCTCCAAGTCTTCGATCTCTGAGCTGAAGTCCTCGCCCCCGTCCATCACCTCCCCCTCCAGAGCCCTGTCCTCGCTGCAGCCCTGCGCCAGCGTCTCCGTGCTGGGGTCGAAGTCATGGTCCTCGGAGGACAGAGACCCTGTGGGGCGAAAGGAGCTCAGTCGCACCGCGGTCCGCAGGGCTGCGCACAGGGACGCGCCTGCTCTCTGTCGCCGGCGCCTTCGGGTCCAGGTGCACGCTGTCGCCAGCGTCCACCTTGCACCTCCCCGTCAGAGCAAGACCGCCAGGTCTGAGAAGGCCCCCAGCCCAGCAACGGCGGCAGGCAGAGGAATTCCGCGCCACCCTGATGCGGACTCCAGTCCCTGAGAACGAGACTGACAGCGGCAGCAAGGTGAGTTCTGAGTGCAGCGCCCCAAACGCAAGATCGCGGAGAAAAGTCAAACCTGCTTCTGAGGCCAGTTTAGCACATCTGTGGGAAAGCAGCGGGTCAAAGACTCCGGAAGAATCTGCTGTCCACTAAGGCTCAGCACTTCGGGAGAAGAGACTATAAGTGTTACTCAAATTCCAAACCTCAATGAAACGTGCAAAACACAACAGAAATCTGGCCTTTGAACCAACACAAGTTTCCGTGAAGCAGCTACATGGCAGTCTGGTCCTAACAGCCTTTCCGGTTCTCAGGCATGGATTGGACAGGCGTCACCCACACGAACATGCTTTTCTTTGCATGACTTAAAGAGAATCCTGAGATGACGTGAAGGGGGTGTAGAAGATCGTGGGTTTTGGAGGGTGTGGCCCGCTGTCAGTTGCTTTGGTGAATTCACACTTGCTTGTGTGATTGTAACACATTGTAATGACAAACATGAAGTTAACAAGATACTCTGAAACAAAGTGGACAATAAATAATAAGATCCATAATCCCGAGAGAATGAAATCAAATGATGAATGGGGTTTTCTCTGTGGGCTTTGCTCCAGAATCTAGTTCCATTAGACCGGTGACTCTGGGAGCTGGGAAGGGGTGTCAGAGCCCTGCGGTGAACGCAGGGAGAGGCAGGCAGGCGCAGGTTCAACGTAAGACGCCCGACCTCTTCTCAGTCACGCCATTCACTATTTTGAAGTCACAAACACTTCAGGACAGTGCGAGGTCATTAACGGAACGCTGATCTAGACCTAAGATTTTTCACTGTGGGAAAAATCCACAGATGGAATTCAACATTTTTGATTCTGAGTTTGGGTAACTCTGATCATTTGCTCCAAAAACTACACACGTAATTTCCATGGGACTTTATTCTTTAGGAGGTTTACATCACCTCACTTTAATGACGAAAACGTTACCTGCTCATTTTAAAACCGGTGAAAGTATAGGTGGGTTGATCTAACTGTAAAAGAAAAATATTACATAGCTGAAAACCAGCACGTTCACCCTCACAAAATCTTTTTGAGGCGTTCCAGGGCACCTCCACAGCACGCCGGGCCCCAGCGGCTGGCTGGCAGAGCCCTGCCCTCTCGGTGGCCCCCACACCACTCACGGGGCTCCCCCGCAGGCCCCCTGTTAAAGTGGACGGTGTTTGACGACAGCCAGAAACGAGGGGCCTCCGGGTCTACTACTTGGCTTAGTCCCTGGCTTTCTGGGACCTGAGGCAAGTCATTCCAACTCTCTGGGCCTCGGTCCAGCTTTTCATTTGTAAAACACACAGGGTTGGCTTCCGAGGCCTCGAGAGCTTCTCCTAGCTCTAAAATTCTCTGTAACATTGACTAATCGATTAAAAACAGATCATGAATTTGTTTAAACACCAAAACCACACTATCACTCTGCTTGTTGTTCAGACTGCAGCCTCTGAACAGCAGTGGGGCGAGATGGAAAAACCCCACTATCATCCAGATGTTTGGCATCGTGCACGTAAATGTTCTTTTTCTGAAACCAGTTACAACAAAGAAATGTTTGTCTCAAAATTACAGAAACGTCCTAAAATGATTTTTAAATGCGAAGATGTATACAGTTATTTTTAAATAAGCGCAAATTTCCTGTCCATAGTGTTAACAACTTCACAATACCCTAAATGAAAATTGAGACCTCAAAAGTGGACCCAATACACAGCAATCTGCCGGGGTGGCGCTGCGGCACAGGGCCTGGGCGCCCTCAGCCCACGAACCAGGCGCCTCTGTGCAGCCCGTCCGCCGTGTCCTCCGGTGTCAACCGGGGAGCTGCCCTGGGTCAGAGAGAGTCAAGCCTGCAGACCCAGAGGCAGAGGCAGCAGCCAAGAGGGGGCTGGACAAGAGGGGGCTGGACGGGGTGAGAGACGGAAACAAAGTTACCCTCCCGTTTTGGGCAGTACAGGCCAGGCCCTCACCAAGGGCGGCTTCAGAGGTCCCCAAGCCCAGAATGGTGGTAAGGAGCCAATGCGCGGAGTTCTGGGCGAGTCCCGGGCCTCATCACCTCCCCACAGGGTTTTGTGCCCACAAAAGGCTAAGGAACAGTGTGCTGGGCAATGCCCCACAGCCGGCTCACTTCAGACGCTGTCACGGCTTCTCTATGCCAAACTTGGAAATCCTGTGTTTCTTTTGATTGAGGCAGCTTTACCTAACTCTCAAATTTCGATTTTAACACAACCTGTAGACATTTCTCAACCATGAAAAATGCACGAGACAAAATCAGGGAGGACGGGCGTCGTGCTTACTCATCAATAGCAGCCCCAACGCTCTAACAAACAGGGCAAAAGTAATACCTGCACTAAACTTCCGAAGTTGTGGGAAGGTGGTTTCGTGTCAACTGTCTCCCGCTTGGAAAAAAGAACACGGCGTGTTAGAATTAAAGAGCAGTTGTCTGTTATCAGCTTTGTAACACGGTATTTTTTCAACCGGTAAGAAAAGAGAAAGAGAATAGTATAAAGGCATGAACATGGAAAAGATGATGATTATGATTCAATCATGTTGCCAAAAAGTTCTGCTATCGTGGGCTGATCACAACGACTTAATTACCAAAATGGGCACTGAAACTCTTAAAAACAAACGATGAAGGAAGGCCTGGAGGTCAACCTTTTGTGGGAAAACCTTAGGCGGCCGATCTCGGAGCCCCATCACCCGGGGACCCACAGGACAGATGAGAAAATAGGACACACCTGGGCTGGAACTCCCGAAAGAAGCCTAGGAGAGAGAAGAGAGCCTACGGTTAGCGGGGCGGCCGGGACGGCTGGCAGGGAGGCAGGCCGCCCCAGTGCGAAGGAGACCCACCCGCAGCTCCCGCCGCGCTCGCCCCCGGCCCCTCCCGAGCCCCCGGCGCGGACCCGAGTCTAACAGGCGGGTGCTGCCGGCCTGGGCGCTTAGCGAGTTACGACCGGAGCATGGGGGTCCGCAACCCCGGCGCCAACCCGCATGTCAGGCCCCCGAACCCCACGGCTCCCCGCTTCTGTCCTCGTCCCCCGGCACCTGCGCACCCCGCGCCCGAGACCCCTGTCCCCGCCGAGCGGAGATCGGAGCGCAACCAGACCGTCTCCCCAAACAGGAGCGGGAACGCATCCCCCGTGCGGAGTGCCGAGACGCCGGTCCCTCCCGGGGGTCCTGTCCCCCGGCCTCCCCGCCACCCCCCCCCCACCTCGGCTCACCGGTCCCGGGGGACGCGGCCGGCAGCCTGCAGGGGACAGGGCCGCCGAGGGCCCCGGAGTGCATCGCGCAGGGTGTCCGCGGCCCCGCACCTCGGACTCCCGCATCCCGCCCTCCGCTCCCTTCGGCGCCCGCAGCCGGACCCCGCAGCCGGGAGCCGCTCCTCCCGCGGGCAGTGTCGCGGCCCCGCCGCCGCCCCGCAGTCCGCCCGCAGGCAGCGCCCGGGCTCCGCGTCCGCCCGCGGCCCCGACTCGGCGCCGTCCCCGGCCAGGGGCTCGCCGCCTCCGCCCGTCCGTCCGCCCGCCGCGGCCTAATCCCGCCGGTAGCCCTCGCCCGCTCGCTGCCGCGGGAATCGCGGGAGGCCCGGGACGCCCAGGCCGGCCGGGGACGCGGGGACGCCGGGCCGCTCGGCCGCCTCCCGCCGGGCCCCGCTCACCTCCGCCATGTTGCTGCCTTCAGGGCGAGCGAGCGAGCGGCGCCGAGCAGGCCCCGGATGGCGCCCCAGCCAATCGCCGCCGCCGCCGCCCGCCGGCCCGCCCCGCGCCCCCGCCCGCGCCTCGCCCGCGCCCCGCCCCCGCCCCGCCCCGCGCGCCCCCCGCCCCGCCCCGCGCGCCCCCCGCCCCGCGGTCCGACTCGACCCCCGCCCCGCCAGCAAGAAAGTTCCTGCTCAGCCGGAGGCGCGCGGGGCGCGCACGGACGCGCGGGCGCCCGGCGGACACACGTCCAGCGGGGCGCGGCCGAGACCCCCGACGCCGCGGCGGGCGGGGCACGTGCAGGGGCCGCGGCGCGGACGTCCTGTAACCCGAGAGACAGAGTCGGGGCGTGGGCTGGCGGGAGACCCGGCCCGGGACGACGGCCGCGACCCGGCCCCTGGTCCCTCCCCGGACCGGCCTGCCCGACCTGGGCGCGCAGCAGCGCGAGGGGCCCCGGAGGACCGTGACATCAACCGGGCAAAGATCGGGTGACGACCAGACTCTCACAGCCGGAGGGAGACACTCGGGAAATGTGAATCCTGCGCGAAGGAGAGGAACTGCGACAATCCTGGGACTGTCAGGCACCTGACAGTCCAGGGGTGACTCAGAGGGACACACCTGAGACACCTGGGGGCAGGAATAGGAAGCCCATCGAAGGCCCGAACTGAGTCTCAGAAACTCCACCTGCCGCCTCCCTCCCGAAAAGCCAAACACTTGTTTACGGTCAGAATGGAAGCGAGCCCTGCGGGCCAGGGGACAGCGGACCGAGGGGTCAGGGCGAGGCTTCCCAGGCGGACCTTCTCCTACACGTGCCCCTGGCCCTCTGCTCTTGTCTCGGGAGCCCCAAGTCTAACTAACCCCTGGCAGGCTCAACTTCATACTGGGCCACGTCGAGCGGAGTACACAAAAATACTACAAAAATACTACAATGCCTCGGCCCCCGAGGTAGACCCTGCAAGTTCAACTCAGCGAGCCGGGTTACCTTGGTACGGGGGCCAGAATGGGCTCTGCGGGAAAGGTGAGGCCGCTGTGAAGTCCGTGGACGAGCCAGATGGTGCCCGCACAGTTAGAAAGCAAGGCGGGGCCCCGCCTGCATAGACAGGGCGCCTGGTGGTCTCAGATACCAGGGCTCTTCTCCCAGCCGTTGCTGACCCCGGACTAGTACATGACGGAGGTGAGGGTTTTGCTATAATCCCACAGGTTCAGAGCCCTTTTAGAAGTGCTTTCCATGCCCTTAGTCCAAACTTGAAAGGTCTGAGTTTTAACCTGGGGTAACCTCTGGCTCCCCCCACCCAAGGTTGCACCCTGAGGATAAGCAGGCGCACGGGATTATGGGTAGGAGGGGAGGGGGTTACTGCCCACGTTTTTTGCCAAGGCATCTCATGATTAGTTACTCTACTGGTACAAGTTATTTATTTGTGGAAATTTTAGGGGGAAATCACTTCAGCCATTTCCGAACATCATAGAGACATGGAAAATTACACTTTTCCTGCTGAGAAAGATATCTTTCGACCTTTTGTCCAGTCCAATAACTCAAAAGCAGCTGAACTTTGAAGCCAGAGGCTGGTCTCATGTTGTACATGCTGTCCTCAATGAGGCATTTAGAGTTTTCAAAGTAAAAAAATGGCTTGAAAGTAAGTGCAAGTGATTAACCCGGAGAACGTGGCCATGAGCACACCCTGCGGATGGAGCCAACGACAGTGCCTGGGGCTTGACCACAGCGCCTGGGCCCAGGCCCGAGTGTGTCCAGCTGCCTGCCCAGTCCTTACCCCATAGTGTGGCCAGGCCAAACGGTGCACCTGGCCTGCGGTCCCACTCTGCTGCGTTGGAGAAATGCACAGACTCGTGCCCCTGCATGAGTTGGTAGTTTCTACAGACGCCCCTTTTATGAAACTGAAGACTTTGCGTGGACGTTCGTACGTGGATGGCTCATCGTCTCTCCACAGTGCACAGCGTGTGAGGTCTGTGTGCAGGGTGTTGATGAGGGCTCACAGAAAGATAAGCCGAGCCGACGCAGCTCACAGTGCAGTGGAGCAGAGCTGCCTGCCCAGCCCTGCCCTCCAGAGAAAGCCCACACCACCCAGAGCCACACAGCACACTCCTCTGGTGCAGCGTGTGTGAATTCTACTGTCGGTACACGGGTCTTTCGTTCCCCGTGGTGCCGAGAGTTTCAGGAACTGGTGCAGATACAAAGTCCCCTATTCCGGGGAGCTGAAATAACAAATTACGTTTACGGTGGGTGTTATTATCCTGTCCCCACACGGCAGGTGACATTCTGCAGTAAGTCAGTCCCGTGCTGGACACTGGGCACTGTGGACCCACGGGGAAAGTCCCGGCCCCTCAAGAGCTCCTAGTGTAACTGAGTGACCTCTGTCTTGGTTGATGGGAGGGGCTCAGAGCTGGGGAAACCATGGTAATGCCCCAGGAGAACCAAAATGTAGCAGATCCTCCAGCCGCCCTTAGAAATGAAACATCCGGAAGAGAGCATGGATATGTGATTTGAGATGTGTTACAATAAATACATACAATAAAATGAGAAAATGTAAAGATAGAAATTGAGGACCAGCAGAACTAATTAGGCGCCAAGGGTGATGCCAGAGAAAAAGTTAGCACAAGGACATGCAGGTAACAACTTGTAACAATACCAGAGTTAGCCCTGCACTTGGCTTTGAGCTTTTTGGAGCCAACACACAAACATAAAACAGTCACTTCTATCAGTTAGTTGCTTGGTTCTCATGGTCTTTGAGGAAAAATACCCCGATTCCTCAGTGGAAGCAAAGCTTTCCAGGACACTTTAAAAGACATGCCGCCTGAACCTCCCGGAACGGGAGTGCAGAGGGACAAGTCCCCTCCCAGAACCTCAAACCCCCCAGCAAGTGTGTCCGTGGCCATCCACGGATGCGTGACCTACCGAGGGCAGTGCAGATCTGCCCTCATCATCTTCAGGCTGCATCTGTCAGTGGAAGGTCAGTGGGTGGCAGCAGAAGGGTTTTATCAACCATCCCACAGTTCTTGGTGCTCAGCAGCGGATCATGCTGTGGCCCTCTGTCACATGTTATTTTTAATGTTCTTACTTTGATATTTTGATTGCCTTCAATGTTGTTGTGAACAAAGGGTTAAAAGCTACCTGACTGGCAAGAGGATTTGTTACTCAGCCCTTACTGCCTTTCATTATAATTCACTGAAATTTTTATGAAAAATAACCAAAAAATGCCTTTGCCAAGACTTATGATGTGATTGTTAATCGGACCAGTTATTTTTTTTTACTGACAAGCACCTGTTTACCCCAACACACTCAGAAAAGGGAGGGAAATGAAAGTGCTCTTAATTTCAATACCTTCTTGCCAACGTAGTATTTTTACTGAACTTATTAGGGCGACATTGGTTAATAAAATCAGACAAGCTCCAGGTGTGCAGCTCTATAACACGTCACCCATAGGTTGTAGTGTGTGTTCCCCACCCCAAGTCCAGTCTCCGTCCATCACCGTTCACCCCCCTTTCCCCTCCCACCCCCTTGCTTCTAGTGGTCACCACGCTGTTGTCCGTGTCTGTGAGTCATTCTTTCTCTCTCCTGAATCCCTTCACCCTTCGTGACAGCTGTCAGTCTGTTCTCTGTATCCGTGTCTGTCTGCACCTGGTTAGTTCAGGTTGTTCATTGGATTGCACCTGTGAGTGAGATCACGTGGCACTTGTCTTTCTCTGACTGGCTTATTTCACTTAGCTTAATGCTCTCCAGGTCCATCCATGTTGTCCCCAAAGGTACGAGGTCCTTCTTTTTCACGGCTGCGTACTATTCCACTGCACAGCTGTGACCCAGCTCATCCACTCATCCACTGGTGGGCACTTGGGCTGTGTCCGCATCTTAGTGATTGTAAGTGACGCTGCAATGAACAGAGGGGTGCTTATGTTCTTTCGAATCAGTGTTTCAGGGTTCTTCAGATATATTCCCAGATGTGGGATTGCTCGGTCATAAGGTAGTTCCATTTTTAATTTTTTTTTAAGATTTTATTTATTTCTTTTTTAGGGGGGAAGAGAAGGAGAAAGAGAGAGAAAAGAGACATGGACTGGTCGCCTCCCGTACCTGCCAGGACTGGATTGAACCTGCTCCCCTCTGGTGTGCGGGATGATGCCCAGCCAACCGGGGCACCCGGCCGTGGTGGCCCAGTGGACTTTTTGAGAGGCTGTGCATCCATTTCAACTTCTTTTATAAATGTTCTAGGAATATCAAAAAGCATGCCACTTCAATTGTTTTGTTTTTCCTTTTTCCTTCTCCGTTTGGTTTGCACAACTGAAGATAAATACAGTGCAACTGCACGTGGACAGCATTCACTGAGCGTCCAGGATGCGCACGTCATTTAGTGTAACGCCGTCCACCACCGCGAGGTCCACTTCGCCTTAAAGCCCAGGCTCTTTGCATGTTAAGGTTGATGAGCAAACCGAGACCCGTTGAAAAACAGAGAGACGGCATTTTAGTGAAATGCTGACAATTATAAATAACACCAAGCAGTGTCTCTTGGGGAAAAAATGTGCTAACCTAAAGGACCAACTTCTGGAATAACCCATGAAACTGGGTAAAGGAAAACACCGGCCTCAGATTAATTCACCGTCACGACTGCACATCCAGGAAGGTGGTCAGAGGCCCTCAGTGCTTGACCTCCGGAAGCCGCGAGAGCGAGCCCTGCCTGGCTCGGTTTCTGGGCTGCGTGTCCTCAGGGTGAGCTGAATGAATGCAGGGCTTAGGACCTCATGCAGCAGCAGCCACTTCCTGGGGGAGAGACGGGAAAACGGCCGCGGTGCCGACATGTGCATTGCAGGTTCTGGAGCACCCCCGACATCCACCTTCAGGCACTGAGGAGGGTGCCTGCTGCTCAGCGGACTTCGCTCCCAAGTCACCTCGTCAAGGTGGCCCGAGAGCCAGCCTGTCTTCCAGGAGAACTCTCGGTGCAGAGGAATTTTAGGAAGAGGTTGCATGGAAAACAGGTGCTGGGGCTGCGAGTCGGAGAGCCCCAGGCTGCGGAAATGTAGCAAAGGAAACGTATCCGCTCCCAGGCTCCGAGGCTGGAAGCCAGGCCCTCGGTGAGGGCAGGGATGGTTTCTCCTGAGGCCCCTCTCCTCCGTGGGCAGGGGCCACCTTCCCGCCTTGTCCTCGGGGGGCCTCTTCTCTGTGCCCGAGTGTTCCCGGTGTCTCTGTGTGTCCAAACTGTCTCCCGTCATCGGGACGTTAGGCCGACTGGATCAGGGCCCACCTGACCGGCTTTGTTTCCACTAAGTTGCACGTTTAAAGGCCCTCCCTCCAAATACAGTCACATTCTGAGGTCCTGGGGAATTAGGACTTCATTCAACATGTGAACTTTGTGGGGAAATGGTTCAGTTCCTAAGCTGTGCCTGTCTGATCCTTTCCTCGAGATCCAGCCCTCAGACCCTTGCCGCACCGCTGTGAGGCTCCAACCACCACCTGCTCAGAGGGCACCCCAGCTGCAGCCTGCAGCCTAGCCTTCTAGCGGCTACAGGAGGGCTGGATGGTATAAGCAGAGACATGGGGGTTCTAATTCCAGTCGAGGCTGACACTGAATGGGGACACAGGAGACGAGGGCCTGCCAGGCAACTGCGTCCCCGCCCGTCCTTCCTCAGAGGGCGACTCTGGGCACTGTCTCTCCGCACGGGCTGTCCTGAGATGCCCGGTGTGGTCGAGCCGACGTGCCTGCTGAGCAGCCTGCTGGGTCTCTGGGGCTTGGCCATGAGGCTGTGGCCAGTGCGGGCATGTACCTCCTCATGGCCCATCACCCTTCCCTGGGTGACTTCCTCTCTGCGCTGTGGCTGCCATGGCTCCCCGCCACCCCAGTGCTCCCAAATACGCTACCACTCAGCCCTCGCCTCGGACTCTGTGTTCTGGGGACCTAGGCTGGAACACGTGTGCTTGCCCTTGGAAATGAGACTGAGAAACAAAGCCAACCCCATCCACTAGAATTGGACACAAACACCGACAAGGAACCTTGGGCCGATTCTGAGCCAAACACCGTTTCATCAATAACATGCTCCTGCCTTGCACACGTGGAGTCCCGAGTACTCAACGTCACTCTGTGAAGTATAAGATCAGAATGTGTATCGGTCCGTTCCCACTGGAAAAACAGAAACCACTCTAAGATTTAACACACAGGAAAGTAACCCATGAATTAGCCGCACAAGCCATGAGGGAGAGGAGGTGCCGAACAGTGGACTGCGAAGCGACCCAGAGGTTTGCAAAAGCAAAAACTGCCGCAACGGCCAAGATGGGAAGACTCTGCGTCACCAGAGTCCATGGCCAGTCCCAGGGGATGCTGGCGCTGTGCATCTGCCAGCTACACACAGACGCACAGCCGAAGACCCAGAGAGGGACACGTGTTCCAGCCCTTCGCTCGCTCCCTCGGACTTCCCTCCAGGGCCTCCCACTACCTGGATCCGGGAAGGAGCCAGCTGACCCAGAGGCCAGGAGACACAGCTGGCGGAGCTGCCGCGGCCTCCCAGGGCAGGTCCAGGGGAGGACAGGGAGAAGAATGGATGTGAGGGCTGGCATGGGGCACGACGAGGGCTGGCTTGGAGAAATGGTGCACGGCCAACGACTTGTGGGCCTGGGAAGTGTCCCTTGGGAGGAAAAACACAGCACAGAGTGCAGCGGGCATTGGAAGGAAGCAGGCCTGCGTTTACGGTCCTGAGCCCAGGGCCTTCAGTGCGTGGTTTGTTTATCGGAGCTCGGTTTCCTCTCCTGTCTGTGCCGGCACCCTCTTAGAAACAGTGGACAGTGACTTCAGAATTGTTTCCCCCGGAGGTGAGGACGCTGGAACTTACCTTCCAGTCCCCACCCCAGGGAGGGCCACCCCTGGCATGAACTCCTGGGCGCTCCAGCCTGCCCTTCAGCAGGGCCCCTCCCAGCAACACTCCTCGGCAGGTGATGCAGGAAGCGGGGGCACGGGGGTGTCTGAAGGCAGCTGCAGGGCACACCAAGGGACAGGGACCCAGCGCTGGCCGCACCCGCCCCGGTGCGCCACTGACAAGGTCTGGGAATTGCCGTGAGTGGCGTGAGGTTGGCACAAGCAGGATCCAGCATCTCCCGGGCCAGCACTTTTCCGACTTTTCAGACTGGTGTCCACAGTGAGAAACACGTTTTACACGGTGGCCCAGCACACGTGTGTGTGCATGCACGCATGTGCTGGAAGCAGAGTTCCATGCACAATCCCTGTGCTTTCGTGGTGGCATATACTCTGAGACCTTTCCATTTCATCAGACTCCTTTACAGCAAAGGCTGCAAGTCCCAGAGCTGATTGCGTGGTCCTCGCTGCTCACGTGTCAGCTGTGCTGTGCTGAGTGACGCACCTGCCACCAGGGCCTCAGTGAACTGTCACCACGCGCCCAAGCCCAGCGCTGGACTTGGCCACCATTTCTCCGCTGGGTGGCCTTCGGGCACAAGCTTCCTATCTAGTCAGAGACCAGGGACAGACCGTGGGCCCACACTCCGAGTGAGTGCCGCCCTACGCCACACTTGAAGAGCAGCTTATTTTGAGAATGTAAAAGAATTTTTCCAGCACTTGCTCTTCTCTGCGTGAAAAGATCCCCAGCCCTCTGACGTCTCCCTCAGTCTTTCGTGGGGTCTGTAAGGCACATCTCTGATGATGCCATCAACCTGCGTGGACAGCCGGTCCCCACCTTCAGGGCTAAAGGCTAGGAGCCAGGGTGAAGGAAGCCCCCACCCACCCCCCGACTGGCCTCTCCCTGGGCTACTTGCCTGGAGGTTGGGACCCGAGGTCCAAGCCAGCTCCTGCACACAGAGCAGAGGAGGAAGATGGTCCCCACAGCCGGACTGGTGGCTCCTCTCCAGGTTGCCGGGCCATTCTGTGAAGCAGCTGTCCGCCCCCCAACAGCAGTCCCGGACTGGAGAGCCCTGGGGTGGTAGTTCCCTACCAACAGGTTCACCCTCCCCGGGCACGGTTGTTGATGTCTGGAGGCATTTGATGGTCATCATTGGGGCTTGTTACTGGCCTCTAGGAAGAAGAGGTCAAGGGTATTGCTAACTTGCCTGCGTGCGGAGGACAGCCCTCAACACGAGAGTAAATGGCCCCTGAAGTCAGCAGCGCTGGGGTATAAGCCGGCTCCTGGGAGAGCCTCCGCCACAGTCTGCGGGTTCTCCTTCCCACCTCCAGTGCCAGGGGCCCAGCTCCCAACCCCTAACACCTGTCCCCGCGTGAAAGCTCCCCTGGCCCTGGCAGGCAGCGGGCGGGAGGCTCCCTCCTTCGAGGAGCAAGTGTGGGGTGTCTGTGAGCGTGGGCAAGAGTTTCAGTGAAATGTGCAGGTGGCAGCGCCTTGTCTTGGGCAGGTGACAGAGCTCTGGCTGGCTCTGGGCTTCGTGTCCCCTCCACGTCTTCGAGCCAGAGTCCAGAAGACAGACAGACAGGTCACAGGGAGACACAGCAGCACATCGATGGGAGCTGCCTCGCCAGGCCAGGCTTTTGCCGGCTGCAAACCCCACCTGGCTGATGGGCCGGACGGTGGGGAGAGGCTGGCCAGTGCGACTGTGTTAGACACTCAGTCCCCAGGGACACGTTTGCGATTATTTAGATTGATGACAGGAAACCCCACCTGTTGGCTGTAAGATGAGAGGAGAGGTGGCAGAAGTCAGGGCAGTGGTGGTCTGTGGGTAGTGAGGCCAGGCGTCCACCAGGAGGGAGCCTGCTCACCGAGCGCCCTACCTGGTGGTGTGGGCAGTGGAGGCGGAAGTGTGGAATATGGACAAGCTCACTGAGCAATACACTTACCAGGACTTAGAGAAGTTATCTTTTTAAAAAAGCAGAAACGCAGTAAAGGGTTTTTTCAGATTCTCCCATAAGAGCATCGAAGTGAAAAGCGCGAAGACACGGCAGCAGGAGACAGAGGGCTGTCCTTGCTCACCCTGCCGTGTCCTGGTGTGAGTCTCTCCTGTCCTCTCCTGCCTGGAGCCCCCACTGAGCCCCCGGAGTCACACCCTGTCACCATAGGCCTCACACCCGGAGCCACTCCCTGGGTGTCCCCTCCACCACCTGCCCCAGCAGGCACCTGCCCGCCCTCCTGCGTCCCCGGAGCTCACCAACCTTGAGATCCCAGCAGGTGAGCGCCAGGATGCTCCGCCCTCCGAGACCCCTGCACCCAGCCCTCACTCCCTGCTGCCGTCACCGCCTGACCGCCACACAGCCCGCTGCACTCTTGGTACTGTTCATACGCCAAAGACGGGGCTTTAATGTTGAAGTGCAATGTGGCAGTGATTTTTATGGCTGGTGCTCTTTGTAGGCTATGTATCCAAGTTTTTCCTTTTCCAAGCTTTCAAAGATTTTCTCTAATCTCCTTTTTTTTTTCCAAAATAGGTTGTAGTTACAGCTTTAATATTTAGGCCTACTATCTCCTTTGACTGGATTTTTATGTACAGTGTGACTGAAGGGTCCAAGTTTATTATTCCTCGCCTAGATCTCCAGTTGTCCCAGCACCGCGCGTTCGAAAGCTTCCCCCAGCAGAGCTGCCAGTCACCTGAATGCGTGTGTGTGCACACACATGCACACACAAGCACACGCAGCACACACGCTCAGCTGACTCAGCTGAGGTGGGTACATCGTTCAGATTGCAGAGGTCTGTCCAGAAGGAATTTTTTCAGGCTGATTCCGGCTCTTCTATGTACCTCGATACCACCACGAACATTTCAGAATCCATTCGTCCATTTCTACCAAGTGCCTGCTGATATTTCGATTGAGATGATGTTGAATCCGTAGATCAGATCGGAGAAAACTGACGTGAACAACGGTGAGCCTTCGGGGCCCTGAACATGACACAGCCCTCCGTGTGTTTGGACCTTGTTCATCGCAGTGACGCTCCAGTCCGCACCGATCTTGCACACTGCCTGTTAAATTCGCCCCAAGCGTTTCGTGTATTGTCGATACTGCTTTAAGTAGTCTGTACTTTTTCAGTTTACACGTGACCGTTGCTGGTGTGTAGAACAGTGCGTAGGAGCGCAGTGAAAGTTTGGGCATTGACCTTGTGTCCTGCAGCTTCGCTAAACTTTGTTACAATTTGAGCAGCTTTTTGTTGAGTCCTTGGGACTTTCTTGCTCACCAGTGCCATCTGCGGAGACAGGCCCGAGTGCTGGTTGTTTTCTCGCCGTGGCACCTCTGGATTACAAGCGTGGGGAGCTCTTGTCCCCCCTCAATCCTGAGATCCTTGGGGAGAACACCCCGCCTCCTTTCCTTGCGGTGGCTCAGAATCGCCTACATTCACAGTTCCTCTGAAGGAAGCTCCTCCCGACTCCCCTGCCCTGGAAGGAGCCTGGCGTTAGTGACCTGCTTTCCGGGGAGGCACAGGCTCTGGTGACGTGACGTCTAAGCCTGGTCCAGGCCCCAGAGGACTTAGCCCCAGCTGGTGTCTTCCTGCGACCTCACGAGGGGGTCTCGGCCCCCAGGGAGCCTGCAGCTGGGCTCAGGGGCAGCAAGAGAAGTGCTTCTGAGCAGAGCTGCGGAAGTCTGGAGTGACTTCCCCCAGCACAGATGGCGAGTGTGGTCACTGAGCGCCGGTGTCCTGGGTATGTTGCTCCCGAGTTGGGACTTCTCTCCGTCCCCAGCTTGCTGAGAACTTCACCACAAAGGGGTGTCAAATTTCGTCAGGCACCTTTTCCTCATTTACTGAGATGACCATGTGGTTTCTCACCCTTATCCTGGTGCCATGGGGAGTCCCAGTGCCTAACCCACCTTCCGTCCTGGGGACAACTTTATCGCTGTGCTGACACCGAGCAACGGGCCTGTCACTGAGCAGTAGAAGGGATGAACTCCCACGCACACCACAACACCGATGAATCTCAAAAACACTTTGATTCCATTTATATTACGTCCACGGAATGGCAAAACCAATCCAGAGACAGAAAGTGAGGGGGCGCTTTGCTGGCGGGAAAGTGGGCGGGGCCAGGTCAAGGGGGCGAGAGTGGCCGTGTCCCACAGACCAGGCTCCTCTCATGGGCTCGTTGATCACCACCTTGAAACAGGTGCCTTTAAATGTGAGCGAATGTCACGGAAGAGAACTGAGATTTAAACGTGTGCACTTGAATTCCGCAGGACTAAATTAGGCTGAGAATGCATTCCCTCATCATGCCGTTAAAGTAAGACTGCTGGACAGCGGTCCGGTGACCTGCCATGGGGCCATGGGAGCCAGCAGTTGGTTAGTGAGCGCCGTGGGGGGACAGCGCTGGCCTAGGACGGGGTCCCCCTGTTCCCGAGCGTAAGTGGCTTCAGGCAGAGAGGCCTCAGAAGGGCTGCTTCAGGGACGTGCGTGCACGGACCAGTTCTGCAGGGGAGGAGACCCTGCTGGGAGAGCCCGGCCCTGGACCGGAGGTTAACACAGGAACACCATCCGTGACTCTTCTGGTGGGTTATCTCTTCCTGCTGTGGCAGCCTTTGTCCCTCAGCTGTGACAGCCTCCCACCAGTCTCCCCCGAACTGGGGCTCCTCCGCCCGGGACAAATGGAAATGCTACAAATGACGACTGTTTCTAAAGAAGCTGGCCGCTGTGAGGGAGCCGTCACCGGTGGGAGGAACAACCGGTGTCATCCATTGTGTCACTGCCCGTGAAGCAATGGCTTATTATCGCCACGCCAAGGGCCCTCCCTCCCTGGTCTTCCCATTTGCAGAAGACGAGGAGACACAGGAAGTGATGTCTACCTTTGTGTGGCTCCTGCAGAGGCCACACCGTCGACCCTGTCCCTGGGGCTGAATCCCGGATCAGCTTGGGCCCCAGGTTGCCCCTCCTGGACTCTCACCTGTCTCTCGCCTGTCCCTCACCTGGGGCAGCGCAGGAAGAGAAGGACTAAGGTAACTTGGTGGCAGTAACTCTCCTTTCCCCTCTCTTTTACTTGGGGCGTCTGAAAACCCAGCATCTGCAACCCCCTTCCCACCTGGGGAAGCCAAGGGTGCTCTGCCCCTGTCACGGAGAGGCCTCTTCCAGAAAGCCCAGAAGCACCCCAAAGTCCAGGGGGGCCATGTCGGGCACATGAGTCCTGGGGCCCCGGGGAGCCGGGGGTCAACAGCAAGAGCAAGGGGACAGGTGACACAAGTGTGACCAGGATGTGGGGAAGTTGGACCCTCATTCGCTGCCGGTGAGACTTCAGAACGCTGCTTTGGAATCAGCCTGGCCATTTGTGGAAGGGCTAAGCACAGGGTGACCCCCTGACCCAGAACTCCACCCCAAGGTGTCCGCGGGATGAGTCACAGACAGACACATGTCCCAGCAGCGTGGCTCACGCCGCCCCAAAGTGGGACCAGCCCAGGTGTCCACCGAAGGAGGAGAGGACCAAGGAGAGGGGGTCGGCGCATGCAGGAGAAGGCTGTCTGGCAGCCAAGAGGAGTGAAGCCCTGCTACACGCCGCAGCGCAGGTGAGTCTCGAAAACATCCTGCTGCGTGACACACGCCAGTCCCCGAGGATCACATTTTGTAGAATTGCTTTTATAGGAAATGTCCGGAAGAGGCAAGGCTACCAGACAGGAAAGAGCATGGTTGCTGCCTCGGGCAGGTGGGGGAGGGGCACAGGCGGGGATGGGGGTTGGTGGCTGAGGGATGCAGTGTCTTTTGGTGGGGGGTGATGAAAATGCTCGAAAGGGACTGTGGGGATGGCCGCACAGCTCTGTGAATACCCTGAAAGCCACGGAATCGTGCACTTTAAATGCGTGAATTGTGTGGCATGCGAGTTACCTTTCAATAAAGGTATTTCAAGGAAAACAAGAAGCAGACCAAGGGGACCAGAGCAGGAATGAACACCCGGCAGGTGGCCCGCAGGGGGTGTTGCGGCAGAGAGAGAGCAAGAGGCTGAGCTGGACGCACAGGCCCCTGCGGGACAGGCGGTGGCTGCTCTCATCTTGAGGACAGGATTCCCAGACCTGGGGCTCCTCTCACCCTGGACTTGGCTGCAGGGCCTCCTGCTGGCCTGGGAGAACCCTCCTGAGACTATGCGGCAGGCCAGGCCCTGCCCAGCTTCCTCCCCTCCCCTCCCCTAACTGGGTCGTGGGATGGGGCATGTCCCCTGGAGGGGCCACTCCCACCTGTGTTCTCACCTGCCCTTCTGTGGCTCCATCCAGGTAATTTCTGCCCATCTGCCAGCTGCAGACAGGTAGCTCTCTGTTGTTTTAAGTTTCTTTTCTCTGACTGCTCAAGTATTTTTCATACCCTCATTGGTCATTGGGGTTCTTCTGTAAATTGCCTGTGACGGTCTTTGCCCGCTTCTCTGTTGGCATTGCCTTCTTTTTCTTCTTGTTTCAGGAGATCCTCACGTATTCCTGGTGCGGAACCCCGGTTGGTTCTGAGCCTGGCGAACCTCTCCCAGGTGGCCGCCCAGTAACTTTGCCCGTGGGGAGGTCCTTGGCTGAACAGAAACTCTCATGGTCACACAGCCAAGAGCGTCTCTGGGAAAGGGGAGGCGTGTTGGCGTCACTTCGTGATGGAAGCTGGGACGGTGGCCACACTGCACTGGACTTAGCTCCGGGCTCTCCGTTGCCTGAATATGGCCACCTCAGCCAGCTACCTCTCCAACCTCAGCGATTCATCTCTGAGATGGTGCGACAGCAGACACCCCTGCTCGCCTGAGCGATGAGGATATGCCGCGGACCAACTAAAAATACATATAAACCTTGTCTTTTAACTTAACGCAGACACACGTGCATTCACTGCCAACCGAAGGGCACACCTGTCTGTGAGGAATGGGCCTTTCCTTTGGCTAAGCGTATTCTACAAATACCTTCATATCTAATCCAGGTTAATCATGCATTGCCAACAGTTTCCGATTTGGGGTTTTTTTAAGGTTTTATTTATTTATTTTTAGAGAGAGGGGAAGAGAGGGAGAAAGAGAGAGAGAGAAACATCGATGTGTGATTGCCTCTCACATGCCCCCTGGCCCGCAACCCAGGTGTGTGCCCTGACTGGGAATCGAGCCTGAGACCCTTTGGTTCACAGGCTGGTGCTCAATCCACTGAGCCCCACCATTGTTCCAGAGTTTTCCACTTAATTTTTCACAACTGTCCACATTCTCAGTCCATGTTCAGGGGCCATTCACTCAGATTGCACGACTATAATGAGTGCGATAGCGCGGACGGGTGTGAGGACGATGATGTGTCTCCCCGTGAGCACACGGCCCTCCGGTGGGAGAGGAGGGCATGGCAAACCGGAGTGCTTGGCTGCCCGAGTTTCCTGTGTCCTTGGAGTTCGTCCTGGTGGGCCAGGCAGGCACGGAGCGCCTCGGAGGACTTGCTGAGCTGCTTCCGTGGGGTCCGCTCAGGAGTGTCCATCACCACCCACCTGTGCCTAGTTGGGCTGAACATCTCGCAGAGCATCTGCCCCACCCCCACCCCCACCCCCAGGAGCTGTAGGTGTGGTCCAGAGACTTGGTCGCCTCAGCTGGAAAGGTGGCGCCAGTACCCAGTGGGTAGAAGCCAAATGCTTCTAAACAAGGAACAGTGCCTGGGCCATGCCCACAGCAAAGTGCCACCTGCGCCTGGGTGGCAGCCCCGCACCAGACTGTGCTTCCGGAGAATAGGTGCCTCACAGGCAGGCATTCCTGTTGGATCTGCAGCACGTTACAGCTCCTGGTCCGCGGTGACCTTCTCACACACCCCGCCTGGAGGAATGAGGGGCCTCGGGCCGAGAGAGCGCGCAGCCTCGGGGTCAGGCCCCATGCCCTCACAGGGCCACAGACAGACCCTTCCAGAACACTAGTCCAGATGCTGCTGTTCCTCACCCCACTGGTGGACATCATGGCTGGCCATCTGCAGCTGATTTCATCCTGACCTGCTGTGCCATTTTTGCCTGTCAGGCTTACCCACTGAGAGTGTGTTTTTAAGTGTCTTGGTAACTGATCTCCACCTGCATAACTGCACGTGGCTCCGCCCTGCAGCTCAGCTTCAGCATTTCCCGGGACAGCCTAGCCCTGCCGTGTCTCTGTTCACCATCTGGCCTGCCTGGCACTGAGCACTGGCTGCTGTGCTTGCCGGCCGAGGCGCCTGGACAGAGGGTGGAGGTGGCGCTCCAGCTGTTTCTCGGCCCCGCGTGGGGAGACCAGCTGCAGCCTGGCCCAGGGGCTACTGGATTCACTGCACTCCCCGCCCCCGCCCCTGGTTCTGCTGCTTATCAGCTGTATCTCTTATTTATTTTTTCTTTTTCTTTTTTTAAAAGATTTTATTTATTTACTTTCAGAGAGGGGAAGGGAGGGAGAGAGGGAGAGAAATGTCAATGTGTAGTTGCCGCTCGTGCACCCCCTACTGGGGACCTGGCCCACAACCCAGGCCTGTGTCCTGACTGGGAATGGAACCAGTGACCCTTTGGTTCACAGGCCGGCACTCAGTCCACTGAGCCACACCAGCCAGGGCTATCTTTTCTTAACTTCAGTTTTCTCATCCACAAAGTGGAAGCAGTAATGCTTTTCAACCTATTTCACAAAGTGGTTTGTAATAAAATGATAACATAAAGGTGATTTTCAGAAAGGTTTACAAATAACCCATAATAAAGTCTTTGGTAACAATGTCAAAGAAACCAACTCCTTAAAAAATATGTGTATATAACATAATGTATAGATACGTGTCTGTATGCCATGCCTCCCCCACCCCCACCCCCGTCCCCAGCACTTCCCGGGCCGGCAGAGAAGTGCAGGTCCCGTTCTGCAGACGGGACAGCCGGGCCCCTCAGAGGCTGGCGCTCCTTACGGCTCCCACAGCGGGGACGTTCTGGAGAGGCGGGCCCAGGACACAGCCCAGCACTCTTTCAACAAGGAGAGCCTGCTGCTTAGCAGGTCTTGTGGAGGTGCGTGGGAATGATTTTGAGAAGTAACTAATACAAAGTCGTCACATCAGAAGGCTATTTGGCAGGACAGGACGCCGCCCGGCCTAGCCCCCGAGGACACGTAACAGTCGCTCTCCAGAGTGTGACTTTGGGAAGCAGCCACGCTCCGCAGCCAGCTGTCTGTGTGCGTGCGCGCGCGTGTGTGTGCGTGTGCGCGCGTGTGCGTGTGTGTGCATGCACGTGTGCTTTCACTCGACTCTGAGAGACTTTTCACGTGGCCCTAAACCCCGCTGCTTGACCTGCTTTGGGCTCTCCGTCCTGTGGCCTGGATCTGCGGGCATCCAACGCAGACACTTCCCCTCACACCTGACTGTGCCGTGTCGCTGTGGGACACGGCCTGGCCTGCACACTCATGACGGACAGAGGTGGACGGAGATGGGAGGAGGCTGCGGGACTCGGATGAACCTGCGTCCCGAAGGGTCAGCCAGGGCGGGTTGGGGAGCCAGCCCTGAGTGCGGCCCGGGGTGGGGGTGCAAACGCAGACGCTCTGAGTTGACGGCGGAGAAGGGAGAGGAGCCCAGTCGGGGCGGGACCACAGGAAGGAGTCGTCCAGGGTGGATCCCCCTTAATGTCCAGGGCTCCAAGCCAGGAGTCCACCGGCACTGGGGAGATGGGCGATTCAGGTCCCTGGGAGTGGCTTCTGTCCTACGGGCCCACAGGGGTCACCAGTCCCGCTGTGGAGAGCAGGTTGAGACAGCAGCCAGGATCCAAGGCCGGGGCCTGTGAGGGAGCTGGAGCATTCCGGATCAAAGCAGCAGGGGCCGCTTGGGGACCTTGGTGTGAGCCAGTCTTTGCTGAGCTGGGGCAGCAAGGCTGCTCCGTGGGGAGAAGAGAGGATCGGGCTCAGGCTGGACAAACACCATGCGGGCTCACGCTGTCGGCTGGGGGCGGGGGAGGGGTGTGCCCAGGATGGGGCTGCTGTCCCCTGGGGGCACACGCCCAGGCACACTGGGGGCTCTGTGCTCGCTCTAGGACATTCCCGTCCCTTCGCTGCCCCTCGGGTGACCTCACAGGTCGCTATTATTAAAGAGATAAAGGAAAACTTGGACACTCTCTGGGTTCAGGTGTTCAATATTTACAGCATTTTTTGCAATTGATGGTTCGCGGCCGCCTATGGCTCTCAGGGGCCGGCGTGCTGCTGCTCCAGCCACAGACCTCTCGTGCGGCAGCCAGCCCTACCGGACCCTGTGAGTCCCCTGTGAGTCCCCTGTGAACAAAGCCAGCCTGTGGGGGCATTCTGAGGGTCGGTCACCAGAGGGGAGGGGTTGGGGGACTGGGTGGAAAAGGGGGAGGGATGGAGAAGCGCAGACCGGCAGTTACAGAGTGGTGTGGGGTGTGAAGCACAGTGCAGGGCTCAGAGGCAATAATGTGAAAACAAGGGGTGGTGCCAGGTGGTGGGGGATTTATCAGGGGATCACTCGGTAACGACATAATGTCTAATTACAGAATTCTGCCTCTAAAATCAATGTAATATTGTACGTCAACTGTCATCAAAAAACTGAAAGCCTCTCAGAGGTGTCTGAATGAGAGCGGAAGGGGCGCAAAGGAGGGACAGCAGGGGACCAGCGCTGGCTGAGGCGTGAATGGGAAGGACAAGGAGAGCAAGGGCTGGGGGACAGTGAGTGGACGTCTCTCTGAATCGCCTTCTGCGGCCGAGCCTCCCTGTGCACAGACAGAGCTTTCCAAAGCTGAGCGAGGGCAAGAACGAACGGCCGAATGCGCAGATCCGTGAATGAGCCAACGGGCGGATGGACAAGTGAGTGACAGGAAAGTGGCCACACGCAGCCGCGCTGTGCAGGGTGTGAGAGAAGAATGAGTTTGAAGTGGGGGTGCATGGAATGGGGACACAGACGCACTGGCTGGTGGCACACTGAAGTGGGCCCCAAGCCCCGAAGTGCCTCAGAAGCCCCCACCCTGGGCGGCAGCTGCACCCACAGAGCCGGCAGCTGTCATGTTCCTCCTCCTCCCCTGTCCAAGCCGGGGCCGTTGGGCGAAGAGGGGCCCCCGGCAAAGGGCTCCAGCAGCCCCCTCTGACTGCCCAGTGTCTGCTGGCTGGCGCTACTGGGAGGCAGAAGCACTCACAGCCCGTGCAGCTGAGGCCTCAGCGCAAACCCAGCTCCCCGGCTGGATGGGAGCTTCCTACGTGCCCTGGGCGGGGGGGGTCGGGGGCGGCTGTGGGAGTGGGGTGGCCTCTAGCCCTGGCTCACCTCCAGTCTGCGGGGGAGTGAGTGCCCGACAGCCTATTGTGTCTGACCTTCGCAGAGGGAATGTGGGTTCTCCACTGACGGAGGCAGTGAGTCCCGGGCACCTTGTCAGACACTGCTGCTGCCCCAGGGTCCCAGTGGGTCCAGCGTCCCTGCCTCAGACGCGGGAGCTGCAGCTGGAGCTGTCTGCCTGTCTGACGCCCTGAGTGGTGCCTACCGAGGAGCTCGGTCTGAGTCGGCATTTCTTGCGTAAATGGACAAATAAATGAATTTAGACTTTTTTTTTTAGGTTTTCTTTATTTTTATTTTTAGACAGAGGGGAAGGGAAGGAGAAAAAGAAGAAGAGAAACATCGATGTGTGGTTGCCTCTCATGCGCCCCCTACTGGGGACCTGGCCTGCAACCCAGGCACGTGCCCTGACTGGGAATCGAACTGGCGACCCTTGGGTTCGCTGGCCAGCACTCAATCCACTGAGCCACACCAGCCAGGGTGAATTTAGGTGTTTTTATAATCGTATAATTTGGAGCTCAAAGGAAACTTAGAGCTCAACCAATTATTTAAGGACAGAAACTGGGCCCAGAGTGGTGAAGTGATTCATCCAATACACATCTAATGGCTCAGCTGGCTATTAAAATTGCAGGAGAATTCAGAGTGGTCAGTATAAAAATGTAAATTAATTAGTAAACAGAATTGTTTTTTTGCAAAGGGCAAAACACCAGTTTTAAATGAATCAGTAAACAACATTGCTTTCTACTAACGCCCAGGTGCCAGTTTCAGAGAATTGGTGAGATGCCCTCATGGGGAGAAAGAAAAGTCACTCCAGGAGCATGATGTGGGGTGTCCAGCCTGCAGACCTGCCCTCCACCCACCCTGAAAAGCCTGCTGCCAACGAGACCTTATTTTCCCGCCAGCCCACCAAGTACAGGAGGTGGCCGGTTCACCAGGGACCCCGAGCTAGCGGCAGGAAAGGCATCAGCACCGTATGCCAATTCTCAGCTTCAAAGAGGATTCTGGGAGTGATGCTCACTGGTCAGGAACAATTTAGTGACATCCCATTTCAAGACTTCTGATCTCTGTTATGAAGACTGGCACAACCATTAAACCGTCTTTTCCCGAAGCGACAGCCAAGCTTCACAAATGAGGCCGCCCTGTTCAGGCCCCTCATTCCCGCCGTCAGGAGCCAGGAGCTCATTCAACATTAAAACAGCCACTGCTTGTTCCCTGGCCCGGGGCCGAGTGGACGCCACAGCCTCGGCTTGGACGTGGCTCTTCCCCACGCCAAGGATCCACACTTAAAGCTGTTTGGCCTCCAGTTGCTAGAAAGCAGGTTGTTATTTTAAGCAAACACACCGCCCAGAGTGACACTTTCCACGTGCCACCAAGGCACTGCCTGGAGACGCAAGGAGGCCCGGTAGACAGGGCTTGGTGACTGAGCGCCCAGGACGGAGCATGCGGAGGGCGCACCCTGGGCGAGCAAACGGCCTGGGCATGTTGTTGCCATTTCGGCAGGAAGGGCAACCCGGGAGTCGGGGCTCCGAGGAGCGCCCACATCGTCTGTCTTCAGACTCCGTCCACTGTATTTCCATATATGACATCCTAAAAGTAGGTCTGTAATCTTGGTAAGAATGCTTAAGGCAGCATGTTCTCGGCCACTATGTTTCCAAAATTCGTGTGTGAGACCGCTGCCGCGCCCATGGCCTGTGCGCTCCACCGTCAGCCCCACGCTCTGCGTGTGGCCAGCGTGGCCACACCACATCCCTGAGACCAGAGGTGTCACCAGGAGAGGAGGGGCACATTTCTGAAAGTGAATACGCAGGTCACTGCTTTGTGTGCCCCAACAGGAGGTGGGCCAGCCCACCAGCCGACTCAGAGTTAAAACCTTCAGACAGCAAGACTTCCAGTGCACACAATATTCTGTGCATTAATCCTGAGATAAATCTCTCTGATAAACTTTTAAAAATTGGTTCATTTATTTTTAGAGAGAAGGGCAGGGAGGGAGAAAGAGGGAGAGGATATGACTCCGATCGGGAACTGAACCTACCACCCAGGCCGGTGCCTTGACCGGGAATCGAACTGGCAACCTTTCAATTTGCAGGACGGCTCCCCAACCACTGGGCCACACCAGTCAGGGCAATCCTAAGATAAATTTTAAGGAAGTTTTTTTAACCAAGCAATTACTTGTGGAGATTTGGGAATAAAAAGTGTCTTATCAGAATGATGTCTACAGAACGCTAAATGTGGCGCTTAGCTTGGTGTGCGTCTCCGTGGGTCCCTGCCTCCCACCCGGTGGGGCCCCTCCCCCCCGCCCCAAGACAGGCTCCCGCCGCGTCTCCCAAGGAGCTTTGCCGGCACAGACCTCCTCAGAAATTAATTTACAGCGAGAAGCTGCAGCTCCAGGTAATGAGCCGACATTTTTGCCTTCTCTTGCCCCGGACATGATGACAAAAGCCGGCAAAGCCTCCCATGGCCCCACTTACAGCTGATGAACTTGAAACACAGCTGTGGTGTCGGTCGAGGCCAATGAAATCAGGCAACCCTGCACTAGTTATAGGAGCAATGTGTTGGATTAGCAAGTCGGCTTCAGTGACTGACCTTGAGGAAATAAAGATCTAAGCAGGGGTTAATGTGAAGGCCGTTCAAAGCCGGATTTGTGTTCTAGGAAAAAATTGAGAACAATCTCACGTTCCACGGTGGCAGTGCAGGGACGAGGGCGCAGCCACGCACGCGATGGTTGAAATGCGACCACGCTCACGTTAAACGCCAAATGTTGGGGAAGTCATAAAGCCCTGAAGATGGACGAGCCTGTTTTTTTACGGGAAAAACATCTCTGTGTGCATAGAAAAGAGTCCAGATTACATGACACAATTGTGGGTTATTTTTAACTTTTTTCTTTCTTTCTAAATTCTGTAGAATAAGTATATAAAGACTTGCATAACTTTATTTTTAAAAGCATGTTTTATGAAAAAGAATTAAAATGTCAGAGGCCCAAAATACTTCTTGCCAGATGTCTGTCATGGATGCACAACCCAACCTTCCTCCTGGGAAAGTCAGCAGCGGCGAACCGTGGGAGCAGGTCACCCCCACACCTTGGGGCCCAGCGCAGCGAGAGGCCCATTCCTCTGAATGCCGAGGTCTGGTGCCGCTGTTCCTGGCCGCTCCTCTCTGAGCCGTGAGCCAGGATCCAAGGCTCTTGTTGTCTGCCTGCTTCACCAGGTCGGCTGGTGCGGGAAGAGAGATGTGTGGGGTGTCCAGGAAGTTTTCTCAGACAAGCGCAGGGGTAACTCACAGTATCGCCCAGTTCCATTGGCCAGAGTCCGTCCTATTACCACAACTGACTGCAAGGGAGACTGAGAAACATCTAGTTAGGGGACCAGGAGGGAAGGGGAAGTCATCTGTTTGGTAACCAGCCAGCCAGGCATAAGCAGTGTGAGGACCACTCACATATCCACGTGGTGACTCCACCTGGAGCCTGGAGGTGGGAGGGAGGCATCTTGGCAAGAATCTGGAATGAGGAAATGCAAACTAACCCCGCTGATGTTCACCCTAACACGTGCAAGATACGCCACTCCCACCTCCCTGAGCAGCGCAGGGGAGAGAGTTAAGTGGGTGTTGCACAGGGGGGTGTGCTCACCCAGGCCCTATATTCCAGGACTGGCTTTTTTCAACCCGCCAACTCACGAGCACGTGGCAGGAACGAAATGGCTTCGTGCTACCCATGCCGCGACCTGACGGATGGTTGGATGCCAAGGACCTCAGGTGGAACAGCGCCGGTGTGAACTGGCTGACTCGAGGCCGGGCTTCAGACACAGGTTGGACCAGCAGGGCTGGAACCACAGCACAAACAGTAGTGAGGGCAAATGAAGCCTAACGACGGGAAGCTCGCTATGGGAAGAAGGGGTGCACTAACAGGAAAAGGTGATGTTCAGGAAAAACTAGTAAAGAGAGCTAAGAATAAGAATTTGACAGTTTATGCATCACTATTCAGGGAGAGACATTAAATCACGATTTCAGTGAATATTCATCAAACTCCGTGGCTCTCCAGCTTCTAAATATTCCGCATGCCTTACGTCACCTAATTCCACAAAAACTCTGAAATAGCTTCTGTTCTGTTTTTTCATCCGAGGAGGGAGCAGATGGTCAGGGAGCAGGAGGGACCTGCTCTCGTTTCGGTCCGTAAGTGTCCGAGTCAGGGATGCTCCACGGGTTCTGACACCATCAGCTGAGACTCGGCGCACCCTCCGCATCATGTGGGACAGGACGCCGTAGCCACCGAGAGCCCGTGGCAGGCCAGGGGCCGCACTTCGTGTTCCGCCTTGGCCGGGATGAAGTGCTTCCCCAGCCGACTGTCTCTCCCCTTGGCCAGTGCCGTTGCCGGGGCCCCTACGAAACAAAGGTCTCTCGAACGGTGTTCGAGGACCCGTCTTTGCTGAGCTGCTTCGGCGATGCTGACACGCAGGGACATCTGGGAATTCTTGCTCCAGATGCCCCTCCCGGGGCCCCTATTTGCACCTTGCAAGGTTCTGGTTATGAGCTCAGCCATGTTGATGGTGGGACACGGTGGCCGGCACGCATGCAATTCCACTCACAGGAAATATGTGCACCTTCGTGAACTGACAGGTTAGCTTTCAGGTCTGCAGGTTGGTCTTCTAGAGAGCTGGTCAACACGAGTGGGTCCACCTGCCCCCACACCAGCCTGCTCATTGCACCTTGGTTTGCGTAGGGCGACCACCAGGCCTGGTTGGCCCAGGATTTCCCTGCTCTGACCAGTGAAAGTGTCACATCCTAGAAGTTGCCTCTGCTCAAGCCGGTGTCATCGGTAGGTGACCGACTCTCCCCAGTTTGCACAAGACTGTCCCATGCTTTACAATGGAGGGCCCCATACCCTGGGAACCCTGAGTCCCAGGCACACCGTCTGTGTTGGTCGGTTGCTCTAATTGGTCATAGACGGCTGTCTCCTTACAGTACACTCTGTATGACAGCCTCAGACAAACCCTCTGTTTTATTTTTATGTTTTTAAATATATTTTATTGATTATGCTATTACAGGTATACCATTTTCCCCCTTTGTTCCCCTCTGCCCTGCACACCCCTTCCCACCCGCATTCCGCCCCTTTACTTCATGTCCATGGGTCATATATAAAAGTTCTTTGGCTTCTATATTTCCTATACTATTCTTAACCTCCCCCTGTCTATCTTCTACCTACCATTTATGCTTCTTATTCCCTGTACCTTTTCCCCCTCTCTCCCTACTAACTCCCCTGATAACCCTCTGTGTGATCTCCATTTCTGTGATTCTGTTCCTGTTCTAGTTGTTTGCTTAGTTTGTTTTTGTTTTTGTTTTAGGTTCGGTTGTTAATAACTGTGAGTTTGGTGTCATTTTACTGTTCGTAGTTTTGGTCATCTTTTTTCTTAGGTAAGTCCCTTTAACATTTCATATAATAAGGGCTTGGTGATGATGAACTCCTTGAACTCGACCTTATCTGGGAAGCACTTTATCTACCCTTCCATTCTAAATGATAGCTTGGATGGATAGAATAATCTTGGATGTAGGTCCTTGCCTTTCATGACTTAGAATACTTCTTTCCAGCCCCTTCTTTCCTGCAAGGTTTCTTTTGAGAAATAAGCTCATAGTCTTATGGGCACTTTTTTGTAGGTTACTGTCTCCTTTTCTCTTGCTGCTCTTAAGATTCTCTCTTTATCTTTCATCTTGGGTAATGTAATTATGATGTGCCTTGGTGTGTGCTTCCTTGGGTCCAACTTTTGGGACTCTCTGAAGTTCCTGGACTTCCTGGAAGTCTATTTCCTTTGCTAGATTGGGGAAGTTCTCCTTCATTATTTGTTCAAATAAGTTTTCCATTTCTTGCTCTTCCTCTTCTCCTTCTGGCACCCCTACGATTCAGATGTTGGAATGTTTCAAGACGTACTGGAGATTCCTAAGCCTCTCCTCATTTTTTTGAATTCTTGTTTCTTCATTGTGTTCTGGTTGAATGTTTCTTTCTTCCTTCTGCTCCAAACTGATGATTAGAGTCCCAGTTTCCTTCCCATCACTGTTGGTTTTCTGTACATTTTCCTTTATTTCATGTAGCATAGCCTTCATATTTTCATCTAATTTGTGACCATATTCAACCAATTCTGTGAGCACCCTGATGACCAGTGTTTTGAACTGTGCATCTGATAGGTTGGCTATCTCTTCATCGCTTAGTTGTATTTTTTTCTGGACCTTTGATCTGTTCTTTCATTTGGGCCATTTTTTTTTTTTTTGTCTTGGCGCACCTGTTACATATGAGGGGCGGAGCCTTAGGTGTTCACCAGGGTGGGGCTACCCACATTGCTGTGTTGTGACGCTGTACGTGGGGGAGGGTCCAAGAGGGAACAATGGTGCTTGCTCCGCTCTATGCCGGTTTTCAGTCACTTCCCCTGCTACTCACAAGTTGGGCCCTTCTGGCACTGATTCCTGGATGGGTGGGCTTATGTGCATTCTGGAACCCTGTGGGTGTCTCAAATGAACTCTCCTGTGAGGCTGGGAGTTTCTCCCACTGCCGCCTCAGCCTCCACAGGTGTTTTCAGTCAGAGGTTTGAGGCTTTATTTCCCTGCTGGGACCCTGGGTTATGTGGTCTGTCTTGCTCCCCAGTTGTTGCTCCCGGTTTATCTGCTTGTGGGTGTGGGACCGCCTGGTCCTCCAGCCACCACCTTGCTGTGAGTCCTCTCTGCCCGGTTGCCTATCTCCGCCCCTCCTACTGGTCTGGGTGAGTGTTTCTTCTTTAACTCCTTGGTTGTTGGGCTTCCATACAGTTTGATTTTCTGACAGTTCTGGTTGTTTTTTGTTTTTAAATTTGTTGTTGTCCTTTTGGTTGTGCGAGGAGGCACACTGTGTCTACCTACACCTCCATCTTGGCCGGAAGTGACTCTGTTTTATTTTTTACTAAACTCTATCATTCTCAGACTCAATGATGTCCAGAATTTTCAGGAAATAAGGATTTTGTTTCTAATGGAGGCTCATAAATATTGAAACACACTGCTTGTAGGCCATGGGGCATTCTTCAGAGAGAAGAAAACCGTCAATTAGGATTTCTCAAAAATGGGATGCTCTGTAGTCTCCTTTCATCCTTTCAAAACTAGACTGAATGAGCACACCCAGAGTGTGTCGATATGTGGCTGGCTCCAAATATCGATCAGAAGGGGTCCCCGGGCCACACCTGAAACATCATTGAGACTCTGAGCTCCCTGGAACCTGCAGGAAAGACTTGGGGCCTTCGGTCACCCCTCCCCCCTGGTGCAGAGGCCTCTCTGACTTGGGGTTCAGGCTTCACCCTGCGTCCCTCACACTGGTCTGGCTGTGGTTCAAGGCGGTGCGTCTGTCTGATCCACTTCTACTTCGTGTCTGGGACGCTCTCCGTGTGAGGCTGGTGGGCATGGGAGGGGTCCCTGATATACTCAGTTGTCTGAATATTTATAACAGAGGCTTTACTGTCCCCCCCACACACACACTCGGCTTCATGAATAATTCACGTGTTTGACAGCAACCCGAGTCAGCCAATCACCACATAAAGACTCCAGTCGGTGCAGCCTGCTGCTCCGGAACACAGCCCTCCAACCGTGGTGTGCCTGGAAGTTTCCTTCCGGCTCTTTTTCCGTCACATCGAACCGCAAATGCAGCGCAATTACCAGTAATTCCACCTGCATTCTGCCTGTCACCACAATCAACTTATTGATTGCTTTTTGATGATAATAAATGGTTGGTTAAATCGAAGGTTTGCGATTAAGCATGTTAGCTCTGATATTTATTTAATTCAGCTGCAGCAATTTGGGTTGTACATGGTAATTTCATAAAAAGCTTTTGAGAATCAGAGCGGTTATTTGAATCAAGTTATGCAGAGAGCCTGTTTCTCCTGGAGTCGGGCATTTGAGTAAATTAACCAAGTAGGGGTTGGGTTTTGCCTCCCGGCACACAAATCTCTCCAGAGTTAGGGCTCCTTTCGATGAGTGAATAGAGTAGAGGGAGACTCAGGGAGTGTCTCAGGTGAACTCCTTATTGTAGGATGTGAGGAAGGAAGTTCCAGAGGAAGAGTATGCAAAGCCTCATTCACACAAACTTTGCCCTCCTAAGTACAAGCAAGGGCCTGACCTGGCTGGATAAAGATAAAACCAAGAATTATAGGAGAAATATGGCAAGTAGTCAGTTTGGTAGAGAAGTTGAGAGAGTATCAAGATTTTGGCCCACAGCCAGGAAACTTGTTGCAAAGGAATGAAAATCCACTGCTTTGTAGAGTCCCTTAAGGGGAGAAACGGAGATTTCGTATGGACCTGGCTTTGTGAGTAACGAAGACGAGCCCACAGAGAGAGATCCGTGTCAGGAAACCCCTACTGGCCTCCTCCCGACGGGACGCCCACCTCCTGTCCCCGACTCTGTTCTGACGGCTCTCTCTCGACACCGTGCCCATTGAGTCCTTGGGTACACACGGTGGGTTCCGACCAGGACCAGGAATGGGACGATGTTACACAGAACCAGCTTTTGTATTTCCTTGACCCTCAGGCATCCATGTTTCACACCGCCATGCTTCTGAAATCAGGACATGTGTTGAACACGCTCTCTCCTTCCCCCTAAGAGCTTTATTAACTCATGTTGTCTCGGAATGAGACTGTGGTACTGCCATGGCCGCCGGCTCATCTCGACTCAAATTCCCTGGGAAGCATAATCAGCTGGGCCACAGCTGGCTCTTCACAGACGCTCAAGTCTCTCCTCTTCACAAGGCCTGTGGGGGCTACGTCCTGCAAAGACCCCGCGTCCGTGCGTTGTGGCCAGTTCCCTGTCAGCATTGGCACCTGTGAAGGTGGAGCTTCTTTGTCGTCTCTTCTCTCCACGCTCTCCCCCCAACGGGTCTTCCTTTTCCTGCATTCACCACACTTCCCCGTTCCCTCCTAAATCCATCCACTGCGCTCTTGGGAAGCCCTGTTTCCAAACTCCCCTAGATTCTCAACCTCACAGCGCTCCCTGAGGTCTCCTCGCCTAAACAGAAACCCCAATCTTCCCGCAGACACACCGGCCCGGCCACTCACCCTCCGGCACCTGATGTGCCCTGAGGTCAGCAGAGTGGACAGCTGCCCTTCCGCAGGGATGCGTTCGGGCCATCACTCTCATCCTCGAATCAAACCTTCTTTCCTATGAGCTGTGCCCAGCTGCCCTCTCTCTTCTCCACCCTCTCTGTGGCTGTCGACCCCCTCCCGACACCCCGTTGTTTTCAGTGAGCCTTGGCTCCTCTCCCCCAGGCTGTTGCTGCTGATGGTTGCTTCAATGACCTTACAAAAGACCCCCGAGCACCCTGGGGTCTTGTTCCTTCACCCACTCAGCCCCAAACACCATCACCTTCCCCTGCTTCCATGAGCACACCTTGGACCTCGCAGTACCACCTGGCATGATTCCACCTCTAAAACCTTCAAACATCCCATGAGCTGGATCCCAGGCTCCTACCCCCATGGTTCTTGTCTCTGAACTCCCCACCATCCGTCCTGGACTCACTTCTGCATCCTCTCTGCATCCCTGACTCGATCTCGTGCAGACCCCATTAGCCTCGCTTGGACCTCGCCGTGCCCAGTTCCCACCACTTTGTGCCTCTGTGCCCCCTCCCTCCCACGCACCCGGCAAAGCTCCAAGCTTGGAGGAGTCTGCCTCCGGGCCTCCTGTCCGGTCTGTTGGGCACCAGTGAGAAAAACCCCAATTACACACACTCTCTGGACTCATGGGCTCCAACCAGGTCCACAGCGGCAATGTCACTCCCACTCTCCCCAGAAATCATGTCCAATTCCCCCTCGTTGTCCTCACCTGTAGTCCTCATTCTCTGCAGGGGACATCCCCTCAAGGGAAGCAGGAACTGTCATCAGGGAACTCCTGCAACCTGGCGCTGCCCGATGCCCAAGTTTCCTCTCCACACCCCTGCCTGCGTCTCCCCTCCATTGCCCACACGGGGAAGACGGCTGCCACTTGCCTCTGTCTAGTCTCCTTGCAATCCGACCTTTGGGGCTCTGCCACTTCCCCCCATGGCATCTGCACTGCGGCCCTCAGAGTGCCTCCTTCCTGAAGTCTCTTACAGGCCCCGGAGGTTCCCACCTCAAAACTAACCGCACTCTCAGCCCCTGCCCCTCCCGCAGGCGGGCTCTGAAGGCGGTGTCTGCAATGCACAGCCCTTCCTACCCGGCTCTTTGGCCTCGGCTCCCACAGCCTGGCCTTTCCGGGCCACCGAGGGGCTCCTGCAGGCTCTTCGCGCGTGTCGCTGAATCCAGAGGCCCCTTCAAGTCCTGATCCAGCCACCCCAACCATGTCCTTCCTTTCGAAGCCATCTTTCCTGGGCTCCTGGGAAGCCACGTGCTTCTCATCTCCACCTGCCGTTTCCGACATTTCTTCTCAGTCTTTCTCCAGGCGCCTTTTGCTCTGCCAACCCTGTGGGCATAGGTGACCCTTGGGGCTCAGATGGGGCCCCGTCTCTTCTCCCCGCGGCAACCTCCACCACCTCTGTGACTTCAGTGACCGTCCACAGTGTCAGCTCAGCAGCGTCCACCAAGATGGGACTCAATGTGCAAGAGACTTATGGGGGGACCTCAGTGAAGGACCAAGGGGTGGGAGCAGAAGTAGGTGGGAACGCGCCATTGGACCTTGGCAGAAGGAGACGGGAAGGAAAGGGGCTTGGACGGGAAGAGTCTCAGACTGCCAGACAGCTCTAAGAAAGGCCCTGTCAGGAGCCAGAGTGGCCTGAAAAGTGGCGGGAGGGGGGCGGGGGGGGGTGCGCCTGTGGTGTGTGCCCCGTGCAGGACCCGGGGCCCCATTGTCCTCACTCCCTGGAATAGGTTCTCTGAAGGAGGCCCAGCACCACACCTGTGCACGTGTCAGCGCGCTCAGCCTGGAGGCCCCAGGTCCTGATGGAGCTCCTTAAAAACACGTGTCTAGATGCCCCTCCTGGGAATTCTGATGTGGTGGGACCACAATGACTCGTGTGACCCCCGGGGCCACAGGCCTGCCTTCTTCACGATGACAGCCCCAGCACTTAGCACGGCGTCAGGCACAACGCGCACATTCCGTAAGCGCTCATGTGTGAATGAGTGAGCGAAGCCCGAGTGATGTTTCGGCCTCTGCCCTAGACGTGGAAGGTGCCCGTTCCTTAGGGGCCGCAAGCGGCAGAAAGAACTCAGTCTTTGGATGCAGCACGGCCTCTTTCTGGATAACTGGGGACCAGCGCGTAACCTCTCTGACCTTCAGGTTTCTGATCTGTGAGCTGAAAAGTAGCCCTCAGGATGGTGGCAATGCCTAAACAAATCGCTGTGTTGAACGTGGTGCCTGTCCTATGGAAGGCACCCCCTAAAACGCCAGCCTCTCAGCTCCTCCACCCCTGCAGTATCTCAAGCCAACGCTTCATCTGACTGAGTGCGAGACGCCTTCTTCGGCCCTTCCTCCAGAGACGGCTCCTTCCTGACACTAGACCCTCTCCCCCCCCACTCCTCTTTCCTCCGACTTCCTCCTGGAGCCGAAGCCTGGGCCTTGTTGCCGAGGCAGACGCCGCTAATGGTTTTTGCAGGAACCGTGGCGTCAGACACAGCAAATCCATAAGTTACTGCACATCCAAGTGAGCAAAGGAGTGGGCTCGAATTCCCAGGTGGGAAATGATAAATATAATTGCTGAAGTGGATGCCATTAATGGTTTTTGCAGAAATTGGACGGTCAGATCCTTCATCATGTGGACACATGCACTCCCCAGAGCAACCAGGGTAATAAATTCTGGCGTATCGGAGGCTCGTAGCCAGATCTCAGGCGTTAAAGCGCAGCCTCATGTGAGCGTTTGATGGGAACAAAGCAAGAGCTGGGTAACAAATCCTTCTCGCCCAGATGTTCTCAAAAACTGACTCAGGACTCCTGCCCTGCGTGGATCGATGAGCTAAGTATTTAGATCTGTTAGTCTCACCTGGGTACCTCCTGTGTGTGTGTGTGTGTGTGTGTGTGTGTGTGAGAGAGATAGGAGGGCTATGCAGAGAGGTGACAGAGGCAAGCAGGTGTCCCACATGTCTCCTTTGTCCCTTTTTGCCACACTCTCCTCCGCCCAGCTCTCTGCCCCAAGATGGACTCCTATGGACTACTTCTGAGGCTCTCTTGCTTGTTGGTGTCCAGGGTATTTGGCCAGGGAGAAGCCCTGAGGGGCCACCAGAGGGGAGAGGACATGGCTTTCCCGGCTCCTCCCATGACGCGTACTTGCATAGGCACAGAGAATAGCCCAGCCCAGGAGCAGGCCTGGGGGAGGGGCACGAAGCCTGCACGCTGTGGGTCCTTGGGCATTTCTAACAGCCATTGGTAGTTTGCCAGCCTATCCCAAGTGTCAGCCCTGAGGAGCAAAGGGAAGAAAGCTCTCTCTCTCTCTCTCTCTGTACATGTACTGGTCTTTCCCTTAAAGTCTCCTGGAGACAAAAGGTGTGGATTTCAGCTCTTCCCCATCTCTTCCTGGTTCTAGCCTCCTTGTTCGCTGGGGCAGGGCTGCAGGGCCTAACCCTCCGATGGAGTTGGACCTGCCTTATGCTCTGACCGGACCTCTCTGTGTGCTGAGAGGCTCTGGAATGGACCTGACCCCACGAATCAGCCACGACAAAAACACACGGGTGTACGACGCTCAGCGCATGCCCCTGTCACATGAAAACTAGGAGCGAGGCACCCAGGCAGCCCCACCTGGGCCCCTGCACTCAGTGAGGGCTTGGAGCACCTAACACTATTCCCTAAGAGACAATGCAGGGATGTGGTTGTTACTGACTCATAGGCGCTGATTCTGAAGGGCTCTCTCGGCCGCACTTGGATGACTACAGATGCCTCTCATCCTTTTTGTTTTCGTTTTGTGGTCTGAACCCTGCACTTGGGTTCACCTGGGTTCTCACGGGTGGAGCTGGGGCAGAAGACTTGTTTGCCTCCTGGCATCACTTGCCAGGCTCATCGGTGGGCTATTCTGGTTCCCAACGGGCCTCGGCTCTGCCCTCCCGGCAGTGCATCTCCCCGCGAGAAGGCCGGCCCGCCCGGAGCAGCGCGCACCTGCGGGCGGCCTCGGCGGAGCGCGGCAGCAACGTCGGCCGCGGGAGAGCTGCCGGCACTACCAGTCAAGGCCTCTAGGGGCGCTCTGGTCTCTCCAGTCCCAGAGCCGAGGCATCCGCAGGAAAACCTACAGCTGTCACCCCACTTCGGGGTGACAGACAGAGCGCCCTGCCCCAAAGCTCGTGGCGGGCGGGAGACGGAGACGTCCGCCATCAGCTCTCTCATCCAGCACAGGGCTGAAAGTTCCAGCCAGCATCCGGAGAGAACTGTCCCCATTGCATGGTTGTCCACGTAGAAGATCCCGAGGAGTGAACACGAAGATCTTCTAGAAGGAATGTGAGTTAGTTCATCGGGGTCTCGGGACATAAGAAATTCACACAAAAATCGATAGTATTCCTGTGTCTAGCAATAAACACACAGACACTCAATTTAAAAAATCTAATGCCATTTGGAAGTTTTAAGAAACCAATAAAGCACTGAGACATATTCAATAAGTATGAAAAATGAATTATCTATAGTTATTACAAAATCAAAAGCTTAATTCAATAAATAAAATAGTAATATTTCACAATTATTCAATATTAATTTAATTTACCAATATTATCATTTGTTATTTTCATTTACCTGCTACACCTTTATTAAATTCACTTTGCTAATTAAAAAAAAATCCAAGCCCATGGCCCCCAACACACATGCATGGAAACACAGGCACATTTATCTAGAATTCATGTATGCTACACTGCCTAGAAATCCGTATTTCTAACGTCACTCACGTAACTCTGAAATGCACTGAACCACTAGTTCAGGTGGAATTTGGTATCGTTCCCCATCATTTCAAATTAACGTTCCATGGTCACCTGTAAGTGACCATCGGTGGTGGTGGTAGGACAGAGTGGTCCTTGAGCTCTGCTACACACACATCTGGCAAAGACACCCTGTCTCACAGGGCACGCTTCCCCTGGGAGCAGACCCCAGCCTCCTGCCTCCCCGGGATGCCACCTCTCCAGGCTGGTGACCCACTTAGTTCCATCTGGAGATAAAAGCATGGCTTTCAGAGTCTTAGGGTCAAAATGAGCATCTTTTGAAAAGTACAAATGAGCTGATTTTAAACTAAAACTTCCACCCTTACAGTGCCTGATCTTGCAAGTGGCAAGGGACAAGAAGAAAGTCCCTTGTTGAAACCAGCTCTGGACTCCACATAATCACACCTTGCTGTCTGGGCGGGAAGGCCCAAGGCTAAGCTGAGGGATGCCATTTCTTCCCAAAATCTATTTAAGGCAAACAGGGAGTTTTAAAAAGACACATGAGTTACCTCCGATGCCAAACAGAATTCACACCTGTAGCAGACAGCTGCTTGCTTCCCAGAGGAGCCTTGCACAGTCGCACTACTTTTTGAAATCCGAGGAATTAAATTCGAGAGGCAAAGCAGGGGGGCTGCAGACCTCACCAAAGCATTATGGCGTTGAGAGGAATTTTGATTGACAAGGCAAGTGATGCACAATGAATACATCTGTGTCACCAGGGCGTCAGTGCCTGCAGTGGCTGTCACTCCCACCGCGAAGACCTCTCAACATGCTCACGGCCAGGGCGGCTCTCAGGGCACAAAGCGAGGATGTGAGTGTGCTCTCTGTGAGAACCAGAGAGGGGACGCGAGCAGGGATGCACAGCCCGAAAACTCCTCTTGGTTTCTGTGCTGGGCAGAGGGCGTGGCTGCAAACAACAAAGATTTGGAGTAATTAAGCAGAGTAGAAGTTAATCATCAGGAAACCTGAAGAACCTAGCTCAGAAAAGGGGTGTGAACCTGGGCCCACTGCCAAGGTCACCCCGGCTGCCGCTCCCACTGAATGAACTCGGCGTGGCCCCAGGCTCTGCAACACTGGGTCCCAGGGGATCCGCTGTTGCCGCCATCACCTGGGGAGCTGCCCCCCACGACCAGGATGAAAAATCAGGACCTGCAGGAGCGTAGTCTATACATTGGTATCTGAAATAAGCTCTCCAAGGCGATTTTAAAGATCCACCTGGTTTGAGAAGTGATGATTTAAGTGTCAAAAATAAATTGTGTTCTTGCCTCGCTGCAAGCCTCCCTATTTGTCTTCTGCCTGCAGTCACTCCCTGGCTCACTATTGCTTGTGGGAAGTTAAGTTCAGCTTCCTTGGACCGGCGCCCCATGCCCTGCACTCTCTGGCTTGATTCCGCTGTCCCAGACTCCTGCCCCTGCCTTGTACACAGCACACTAGTCCCACCAACGGCCCTGTCCTTTTGCGGCCGTGCACACGCCCCCTCCGCTCCGCTCTCACCTTGGTCCACTACAATGGCCTCCACTTCTCGGGTCGCCTCCCCAGAGCCTCCCTTAACCTTTCTCCAGTTCCTCTGAACGCCCCTCGGCGCCCCGCCTCTCTCCGGACACATCGCACTATGGCTTCTGATGCAGGATTTGTACACACACGTTATTTGTGACAATAGGGACCCACTGTAAAGAGAACAGACCCTGACTGATAGCAGATATTCAATAATTACATCAATAAAAACCATCCTGGGAGTTTTCCCAGTCAAATTTATAAAGTACACTAACCCTGATAAATGTTCCCAACCAAGGGCAGAGGTGGCCACAAATCCGAGTGTCCTCAACGATAGTCTGTTTTCAGACTACAGATCACAGTTCTCTAAGAGGAAGGCCACCTCAGCGGAATGTCACCCTGTCACTGAACTGAGCGCCAATAAAACTGTGATTCACACAATTAGATCCCACCCTTGCCCTCAAGGTTACCATTAAGAATGTCTATTAATTTAGAGCAAATGTCACTTAAGAAAAGATCATCTCCGTCCACGGTGGCCAGCAGAGAAACACTGTAAATGTTTAGGTGAATAGAATCTTATACATTGTGTACATGTAGCAGTGAATTTCAGATAGAAATTTCCAGATACCAGGGGTCTGTTTCTTCAGAGGTCCAGGTTCGAGGTCCCGGAGTGACTGGCAGGCACAAAGGGGTTGGTCCCAGAGAAAGGAGGACCAGTTCTGGACTTCTCTGTGGCCGCCTCAGGTCAGAAGGTCACTGCTGTGAAATGACAGGTATGGTGTGTTTGTTTTCGATTTTCCGTGCGTCTTGGATGTTCAAAAGGTGCGAAACCGAGTCAACTGAAAATGGAAACAGAAAAATAAAGTGAAACGAGAGAGAAAGTGGGCCAGATGAGAGCCGCACGGGCGGGACTCTGGCGCCAGGCAGTGAGGGGGCGTGTTCCACGCAGCTCAGCCCAGGACGGGACCGTGGAGAGATGGTCTCATGGCTACATTCGTGCGTTGGACAAAACTGGTCACTGCGGGCCTGGCAGTGTGGCCCTGAGATGGGAAGACCGCGTGCTTCCTCGTGGAATTCATTGAGTAAAAGACAATGAACAAGGAACTGCACACACGGTCACTGTGCTGCGGTGACAGTTACTCGGAAGGAAACGGGCACAGTCTGCGGGTGTGCACCAGGCCCGCTGAACGTGCTCCTTGCTCCATCTTTCTGTACGTCTGGTCCGTGCCGGATGCTGTCTCCTTGGAGCTCCCGCAGACCCTTAGACCTGGTTCGGTCCACACGCCCTTGCCATGTGGACTGTGGTAAAACCGACGCTCTCTTCCTGGGAAGGTCCCTGCACCGGGCAGAGCTATGAGAACAGCGATGGCACGATGGTCCCACACAAGACTCTCGACCGCTGTCACTCTGAAAGTGAATTTTGCTGGCCCCACGATGCAGAGGGAGAGGCCTCCAGACTTGACCGCGACCCATGGCCCGCCCCTCCAGGACCCTTTCTGCTCCCTTCAGGGGCAATGAGAGGCCACCATGGCCCCCCACCAGGCAATGCCTTGAGGAAGATGCTGACAGCAGGTTCGGTTTGGTGGCCTCTCGGGCTGGGCCAGTAGACCCGCCCAGGTCCACACCAACAACGAGGAACACCAGTGCCCACAAACTGGGGAAGCCCTTGGCTTTTACAGCAGTTTTTCCCATTTCGTCCTAGGTCATGAACAAGGAGAACTGCCTCGGCCGAGGACTGTCTGACTGTGGATGACAACAGGGAGAAGCAAGACTGGGGCGAGGGTCCACGCCGTGGCACGTGACCCGCTGCATTCACACGGCAGCGTCTGTTCGGCCACCCATATTCGCCGTCTGGGCTCCACGCCCGAGGACTCGGGATGACAAAGACAGCGTTCCAATTTCTAGGCAATATGTTGCACTGAGCTGAGATAAAAGCATCACCCTCAAATGATAATATTGCTGGTAAAAAAAAAAGTCTAACAAAAAAATTTAATACATAGCTGAGCTTGAAAGCAAGTAAAGAAAATCCCCAGGTGCCAGAGACAGAAAACAGGAGTTAGAGGCAAACCTCTCAGAAAATATTGGCCCATCAGTACGAGCCTCAGAGGCCAAGCCCCGGGCGGCCCGTGGCTTGTGGGGACGGGAGATGAGGGTGGGGGCTTCTCGCCAAGGCCAGGGCTCCGGGGCTGCCCCACTCGTGATCGTGAAGTGAAGGGACATGGGTCCTGTCCAGGGACATGGCCATGGAGCCATTTCTCTGCTGAGGGAAAGTGGCACCAGTCAACAATGAGGACCCCAAGTCTGTGCCGCATGGAGGGGGGGAGGCTGCAGATTCTCACCACCTCCCAGAAGAGGGAACACCAGACCAGGAGACTGACATTGGTAAACCTCTAACCAGACTGATCAGAAAAAAAGAAAAGAAACAGAAACAGAAAGAGGACACAAGTCGCCCATCTCAGGGATGAGAGAGGTGGCAGCACTGCCGAGCCTACAGGTAGTAAAAGTACGAGCAGAAATATCCGGAGTAACATCGTGCCAATGAATCGACAACTCAGACAACCCAGGGGACGAACTCCACGAACCACCAAAGCCCACGCAAGGGGAAGCAGATCACGTGAATAGCCCTATAGCTATTAAAGAAATTGGATTTATAGTTCAATACCCGCCCCCAAAGAAAACTTGGGGGCCAGGCGTCATTACCACGTTCCACCAGATATTTTTTTTTAAGTAGTATCAATTCTATACAAACTCTTCCAGAAAGTGGAAGGGGATGGAATATTCCTAGTTCATTCCATGAGACCAGGATAACTCTGATCCAAAAACCAGACGGAAAACCAAGGAAAGAAAACCGCAGACCACTCACCTTCACGAACACAGGTGCAAAATTCCCAAACCAACTTTTAAGTGTAAATTGTACCCGATAATGTAAAAAAAGAAACTAAGTTGTGATTACTTGGGACTTATCCCAAGAATCCAAGATTAGTTTAACATTCAAATATCAATCAATATAACTTATCAAGTGTTACTTTTTTAGCTGAAAAACTGAAACAGCCATGGCCATTGTCTGATCATTTCAGCAGATGCACTAAAAACATTTGACAAAATCCATCATGAGTTACTTCATAAACTAAAGAACAAACTCAGCAAACTGGGAAGGGAAAGGAACTTCCTCAGTCTGATAAAGTACATCTACAAAAATACCTGTGGCTAATATCATATTCACTAGTGGAAACTGAATATCTCTTCCCTATAAATTCAGGAATAAGACTACAACATGCAGCCCTGGCTGGTGGATTGGGTGCTGGACCTGCAAACCAAAGGGTCATCAGTTCGAATCCCAGTCAGGGCACATGCCTGGGTTGTGGGCCAGGTCCCCAGCAGGGGGCGTGTGAGAGGCAACCACACATTGATGTTTCTCTCCCCCTTTTGCCCTCCCTTCCCCTTTCTCTAGAAATAAATAAATAAAATCTTTTTAAAAAAGACTAGAATATTCACTTTTGTCATTTCTATTCAATATTGTATTGGCAGGCCTCACCAGTGCAATAAGGCTAAAAAAAAAAAGGCAATAAGACTAGAAAAAACTGAGTAAAACAGTCTTTATTTACAGCAGACATGATTGTCTAAAATTAGAAGGAATATATTTTAAAGCTACTAGAATTAATAAATGAGATTGGCAATGTTGCAGGATTCAAAGTCAACATATAAAATCAACAGTAATTCTATATACTAGCAATGAAGTATTGGAAATTAAAATCAACATTTAAAGTACCATCAAGATTGAAATGCCTAGGAATAAACTTGAGAAAAGATATACACAGAAAATTAAGGAAGGTTTTAATAAGTGGAAGAAATGCAGTATTCACAGAAGACCCAGCATTGCTAAAATGTGAATTTACAAATGGATCTCTAGTTCCAACATAATCCCAACCAAAAAACCCCAGAGAGTGTGTGTGTGTGTGTGTGTGTGTGTGTGTGTGTGTGTGTGTAGACGAGCTGATTGAAGAGTGCAGATGGGAACCTGAAGGACTGGAATAGCCAAGCTCTCTTTGAAAAAGCACCAACGCGGAGCGCTAGTGCTGCCTCATTCCGGGACTTACTGCAGGTCTGGAGACAAGTCACAGTGGCCTCCAGGCAGACAGGCGCCCCGCAAAGTTAGCGGGAGGCTCGGGAAGGAGACTGACGCGCAGGCCAGCCAGCGAGCAAGGGGTTTGAGGAAGCCGCGCCCGGTGCGGCGGGGAGATGGCAACAACGCCCCACATGCGCCAGCGCCTGCGGGCCCCACTCTGCGCCGCCGCAAGCCCCACTCGGAACGCACGAAGACCTAGCGGTGAAGCCTGGGATGTGAAGCCAGCAAAAGGAGAAACTATCGATGGGACTTCACGTGAAAAACCTCTGCTCTTTGGAACGTGTCGCTGAGAGCTGCTTCATGGGCTAGGGTCACAGTTCCTCAGGATGGAAGTTCTGGGGACGCACTGTGATGGTGACAGCAGACAGTGGGGAAGTCCTGATGCCAGGGGACAGGTTAGGGCATGCGCGTTTCACCACAATTTAAAGAAAGCTTTGCAAAGGAAAAACAGTGCAGTTTTTAAAAGTAGGCGAAAGAGTTGAGCAAACATTTCTTGAAGAAGACAGAAAGAAAATAAGCAAAGATGGTCCACACTGTGGGTCCTTGAGGAAACGCGAATTGAAACCACAGTGTGGCCCTGGCTGGTGTGGCTCAGTGGATTGAGCACAGGCCTGTAAACCAAAGGGTCGCGGGTTCCATTCCCAGTCAGGGCACAGGCCTGGGTTTCAGGCCAGGTCCCCAGTAGGGGGCACATGAGAGGCAACCACACACTGATGTTTCTCTCTCTTTCTCCCTCCCTTCCCCTCTCTGTAAAAATAAATAAATAAAATCTTAAAAAAAAGAAAAAAACCCAGTGGGAGACCACTGTATGCCTAGTAGAATGGCTAAATCTGGAAACACTGGCCTTGCTGTGTTTTGGCAAGAATGTGGAAGAGCTGAAATCTCCATGCAGTGCTGATGGGAAGGTGAGTGGTGCAGCCACCTTGGAGGACAGGTGGGCTGTTTATAAAACAGTGAAACGCATTCTTACCACCGGTGAGGCAGCGTCCTGACTCCTGAGCAGTCGCCCAGGGGAAGGGAAGTGCGCGTCCACTCCAAGACCGGTGAGACTGGGCACAGCAGTTTCATCTGTGACAGCTAAAACTGGGGACACCTAATTGTCCAACAACAGGTGACAGGCACTCATAGGACACTGTGTCCACATGACAGACCACTCTCGAGCCCATTTTTATTAACAAAAGGAACATGGGTGGGTCTCAAAATGATCATGCTGAATGAAAGAAGCCAGGCGAGACAATAGTGCATACGGTGTGATGTCATCTATATGACATTCCAGAAAACGCAAAGTAGTCCGTAGGACAGTAGGACAGACAGCAGATGCGTGTCTGCCGGGGCGTGGGGGCGGGGTGGGGTGGAGAAGGAGCCGAGGAGGGGAGGGACCGCAGAGCGGTGAGAGCAGGGCTTTGGGGGCGCTGGGGTGTGCTTGCTCTGGTGCGGCGACGGTTCCTGGGTGGAGGCCTGTGCCGGAACTCGCCAAGCGGTCTGCTCTAGCTGTGCTGGCCATTGCGTGTCAACTTGATCCCAGGAAGCTGTTCACCGAACAAACGCAGGAGTTCTGTGAGCCCCGACGTGATCTGTCCCAGTGAATTCCATCTGCTGGTAGAAGCAGAGGTTGAAGGCCATAACAAATTTGGGTTTTTTAAAAATGGTTTTATTTTTTTATTTTTAGAGAGAGGGGAAGGGAGGGAGAAAGAGAGAGAGAGACATTGATCGGTTGCCTCTTGCACGTGCCCCGACTGGGGACCAGCCCGCAATCTGGGCATGTGCCCTGATGGGGAATCAAACCTGCAGCTTTTCGGTTTGCAGGGCAACGTCCAACCCACTGAGCCACTCGGCCAGGGCGAAGGTCATCACAGTTTTGAATTTCCACTTTGGGATGCAATCCAGGAAGCAGGCCCGGGTGAGAAGAAGCACTACTGACCTTCACGGAGAGCTTTGAGGGGGTCGTCGGCGTTTTCTCTGCCCCGGGTCCCCGGCACTGGCGCCAGGAGAGATCCGAGAGAGCGAGAGCAACATGTGAGTCCCTTGCAGCCGACACTAATGCTGGTTCTCTGGTCTGTGTCTGTCTGTCCTGACCCCCCGAGTGGTGGTTGGTCCAGGCTAGTCTACGAAACCATGGAGCAAGACAGCACCTCTGGGACGCTGACTTCCTGTGAGGCCGTGCAGAAGGCAGAAGAAAAGCCCACACCTCCACCTTCACGCCCCCCGTCCCCAAGCCCTCTTAGACAGACAAGCCTGCTTGCCGGCCTGTGCTGCCCGCCTGGGTCCCTCAGAGTCCCGGCAACCTGAACCCTCGGCTTAGATGTGAACCCCTTCTCGGCACAGCCGGCGCTGCCACGATGCCTGTCTGTAGAAGACAGACATACTCCAATGGGAGCAAGTGAGCACAATGCAAACATGCCCTGTGCGGTCTTCCGGGCAAGAGACAGGAGATGAAGGCAGGAAACCGGACCCTGCTGAGCAGCGTGGCCTGGGGATGCCCTAACACGCGTGTGCGCGCACACCCCAGACACCTGCCGGCCACCCTGCCTCACTGCGTGTGTGGTGGGTTGTGCCCCTCACATCTGCTGCCACAGTCTCCCCTCTGACTCTAGACCATGTCCCTTCCTACCACCTGACAATGAGCCACAAACGGGCCCCACCTTAAACGACGCTGTGTCTTCTCATGGTGAAGGGCCACGCTTATTGTACTATTTACGAACTGCCTCTTTTGCACCTGGATAGTTGCTATGAAATGACCAGACTGGAAAATAACCCCTTTCGTCCATCCTTCCAACAAGACCGTTCATCCGGCCTGGCCTGTACCAGCCTCCCCGCCTCGCACGAGGTGCCTGGTCTCGTGCGGCACGCCGCCTCGTGGGCCAGCGCGCGTGGAGGGCCGCCAGAGCCACTTGCTCCTTGGAAGCTTTTTCTGACCACACAGGTGCCGTCAATCAGAGCCTCTCTGCGGCCAATGCCCAACCTAGAAGGCCGGCAATCAGTGTTACGCCAGGACAGCTGGCTTCTTGTTGATTTTGCCGCAGACGCGCTTGCTGACCTGTCCACTTGCCAACTTCGGTCCTGGGCCCCTCCATGCAGGGTGGGGCTTTGGGCCCTCAGCATGGGAACCGAGGCCAGGCTGAGCTTAGCAAAGGGGCCGCTGGAATGCCACTCAAGGTGAAGGAGCTGCACTGCCGTTCACACCTGTGGGCTCACACAAGGACACCTGTGACCCTGAGGACACGTCCCATCGGAGCTGCGATGACAGGGAGGGGCTGCTCTCCTGGCTGTCCTCACCGCCCGAGCCTCAGTGCTGCATGCCTGCCGGTTTTCTTTGCCACGGCCTCGGCTTTCTCATGGGTAAGCGTCCTCTTTGTCTTTTGATGCAGATTTGGGGCCTACTTCTTTCTCAAGTGCTTGATCTCCAGCTCTGCCAAGTCCCTTCACTTTTTCTTCAGGGTTTCCTGTAGCAGGAGCCTCCTCTCCTTGTCTCTAGCGCCCTCCACGGTTTCAGCCAGAAAAGAGGCTACTTGTGAATTTCTTAACCATTTAACACATACACAGTGGTGCTAGCCCTTTCATTAGGTCCCTATGTCTTTTTTAAATGCGTCACTGATGAAGTTTCTGAGTCCTGTCTCCCTAACCCCATGTTTCCCATAAGCCCTGTGGAGTCTATGCACTACCATGCGCAGCGTGGAGATTTGTATGAAGGCAAATGTCATGTTCCAGCAGAATGATCTCAGGGGCGTAGGGTAGAGACTGATCTTTGGTCCAACAGCTGTGCTTGCACACTCATGTGCACACTCGTGTGCATGCACACACATACAGCCTTGTCTAAATACTACCAGGCAGGTGTCCCGCCCTATAGGTTAGTCTCGGGGCTGCTGGGGAAAGTATCCTTTTCAGGGTCAGCCTGCTGACCGTGGATGGGACAGGGACTATTGGCACTGGTCAACCAGCAAAGACAAACGTAAAATCAGCTCATGCAAGTCAATCAGGCAGAGCCACGGCCCACCCTCGCAGCCGGCCTCTCAGAGGCTGGAAACAGCGGTCACAGTACTGGTCACAGCGGTACCATCTCGGCCTGCATCCAAGTCACATGAGAACAGAACAGGATGAAGACGCCAGGGCTCCTCCAGATCGTCCAGATCAAAACCTCTAGGGTCACTACCCGGGAGCCAGCATTTGACAGATGCTCAGTCACCCGGGGCCCCGCACGTGGGGAAGCACCGGACAGAATGTCCACCTGAGTGGCAGTGAGCCACGCGATCCACAGTTCCTGGGTGTTTGCTCTGTGGCCAAACTACTTCTACCTACAGCAGCATCCTCTGACTCACGGTCCATCTACAACAGCCTCGCTGGGGACCAGCCACGGGTGTCACCACAGGGTGGCCTGCTGTGAGAGGTGGGGAGTGGGGAGAGCAAGAGCAAACAGCCAGGGAGAGGGTGACGGCGCCGAATGCTGCTCCACAGTTGGGTCGTCACCTTCACATCCCAGCTGCCCATCGGACATTTCTAGCGCTCCTTCTGCAGGACTCCGAACTAGTTTCTCGGGCGTGTTCTGAAACAAAGACAGGACGCCTGCAGCTTCCTGATGACTGACGACTCTCCCCTCCACGTCCAGCCAGCCGTGAACCGGCACTAAGCTCTGGCTCTGTGTGCAGGCGGCTGGAAAGAAAACAGCCACTAAAAACCACAGAGACGGGACGAGGGCATTAGGCAATACAATTATTTTTCTGAAGAAGACAACCATTATTGTAACGTGCTGCCCAGTAATGCCTTGGAAACACTGGCAGGTGTTAATGGGATGCTTAACATCTTTCACCTTGGAAAGTGGGTGTTTGTTATGATTCAAGTCGCAGATAAAATAATGCCACGTGACAAAATAGCTCAGCACTTACATGCCAGGAAGGAAAAGCAAGTTCCGTTTCCCAGTGTGCGTGGAAGGGCATCGTAGTAAAGATGGGGAAGTGGGTGTGAAAGCGCAGAAGCAAACCAGCTTTGCCATGAAAACAACGGAGCGGAGCTGCTGTACAGGTCGAGAAACTTCTGCACACGGGCACCGGGGGAAAGTGCGGGAGGGAGGGAGCACAGCCGGGTAGTTGCCGAACAGTCACAGGGTGTGAAGTGCAGCGCAGGGGGCTAGTCGGTGGTGTGCAGTCGCGGGTGAGTCCAGACTGGTGTGGGGACCGCCTCGTAAGTCATGGAAATGTCTCATCACTGGGTTGTGCCTCTAACCCTGCTAAGAGGCTAGATGTGATCTAAAAATTCAAAAACTGCACAGCTAAAGAAACCATCAACAGAACAAAAAGGCAACTGATTGTATGGGAGATATTTGCAAACACCTCTGATAAGGGGTTAACATCCAAAATGTATAAAGAACCCATGCAAATTAACAACGAAAAAAAAACAATGCAATGAAAACATGGGCAGGGGACCTGAACAGGCACGTCTCCCAAGAACACACACAAATGGCCATCAGATATATCTGGGAAGATGCTCAACTGCACTAGCTATGCATCAGGGAAGTGCAAGTCACAACCACAGTGAGATGCCACCTCACAGCTGTTACAATGGCTGTGACCAACAAGACAGGTAATGACACGTGCTGGAGAGGGTGTGGAGGAAAAGGAACCTCCGTCACGGCTGGTGGGACTGTGAACTGGTGCAGCCGCCACGGAAAACAGTGCAGAGGTTCCTCGAAAAGTTAACAGCAGAGTTACCACAGGACCCAGCAGCCCCTCTTCAGGGTATCTGCACAGACGATTTGTAAACACGTGTTTGCAAAGACCTGTGCACCCCTGTGCTCACTGCAGCACTGTTCACGGTGGCCGAGACACAGAGACAACCACCGTGTCCTTCAACAGGCGACTGGGTGTAGAAGCCGTGGTGCGTGTGCACAGTGGAGTCCCGCTCAGACAGAGGAAAGGGCGGAGTACCGCCATCTGTGACAACGTGGTAGACCTTGAGAACATCACGCTAAACGAAATGTCAGACAGGAAAGCTAAGACCCATGATTTTACTCCTGTGTGAAATATAAAACAAAGCGACAAATGAACAAACAAACACATTCATAGACACAGACAGCAGTGGTGGCTCCAGGGGAAAGGGGTGGGGGAGGGGCCCGACTCAATGTGTGATGACGGCAGGGGCTTTGACTGAGTGTAAACACACTGTGGTGTGCAGATGGTGCCTCACAGAATGGTGCCCTCGAAACCCATATACTCATAGCAACCCACATCACCCCCAAACTCACTTTTAGAAAGTAAAGCGAAATGGATTTGCTTGGTCTCTTTTGGAATTATTGAAACGAGAACCACCGAGATGGAAAGCATCGTGCCTGCCGAGTGACATGGCACTGCGTGTTGTCAGAATCAATGGGAGAGTCAGCGAGGTGACCCGCAGCCCCCGATGCCACACCGCCAGACCCCGTGGCCCGCCCTCCTCCAAACAAGACTGTCAAGAACTCCCGCTTTCTGAGGCCGTGGCATGCGTCGAGCTCAGTGAAACATCTGGGAGTGAGATGGCATGATATCCAAAACTTACTTTCAGAGGGCGTAAACATATGTGACGTGCAGAGGGGGAAACAGCAAATGCGACAAAATGTCAACCATTGCTGCATCTAAGAAAGCGTGTGGGTGTTCGTAAAACTCTCCCTTCAACTATTCCAAATGCGTGAAAATTTCCCTCATATAAATTCGGAGGGAGAAAAAGGAACACAAAATTTAGCCACTTGGGGTCGATGAAAACACTCGGTCACTGCAGAACTCCTGAAGTCATACCCAGGCTGTGAGCACGCTCCAGACCCCTTCTATAGGACCACCCCCTCTTCCTCTGGGGGGCTGGGAGCTCAGTTGTCGGGGTGTGGAGAACCAAGGGGGGCTTCTGCAGAGAACGCTTTTACTAAGTCTGCAAACCAATGAGACTGTAAAATAGAAAAACATTTCTAAGTAGAAGCATCCATGAGTAAAATTTCATTTATCAAGATAAATGACAAGGAGGGTTTATTCTCGGGGTGAAATCCGGGTTTTCTCCTGGAAGAGTCACAGGTGTTTGCGTGCATATTTATTTTGCGTGTGTTACCTACAAGTCTGGGTCGGGAGCTCGAAGCTGCTGGCCCATCACACTCTCTTCCCGTCCACACCTGTCCCCACGCTGTGTCTCAGCCTCCCACACCTGAAGTGTGGCTCTGGGCCAGGACCACAGCGCACCTACCCAATGAGGAGGACGGCAGCTCCGGCGGCCTGGCTCCCCAGCCAGTGAATTGTCTTGTTCACTGTCCTCACCGCCGGGGCCACCAGCCTCCTGATCTCTCCGATCAATCACTTAAATCCCGCTGCTCTGAAACAGGAATGTTATCCTCTCTCCCTGTGTCTCCCTGTCTTTCTTTTCCCTCAGCTGCCGTTCCTGTAAGGGCAGCAAATGACCGCTCTCCGAGCTTCTAATATTAGCCTCTGGGCTACCTGCCCTGCTGACCCTTTCCCCACTGGCTCCCTTCTGCACCTGCTGGAACCATTCTCGTCCTGCATTCCACAGGAACAAAGGGTCGTAAACCTCCCTTGGTGTCCCTCCCCTAAGAATGTGAGTTCCTGGCAGGTGACGCCTGGTGACATTCTCTGCTGAGTCGGGGACAGTCCCCCCACCCCGTGACATCTCAGTTACCAGGTGTGTCCATCTCCCTCACCGTGAGCACTTGCTTCCAGAGGCACCCCAGATGCCCCAGTGCCTTGTTTCCTGAAGCCCTGCCAGGGTGACAGGCACTGTGTTGGCTCATCCGCTGCTGTAACTAGAAGCACCTCATCCTTACGAAGCGGCTATTGAGGGTGGACGAATTGGGACTTCTGTTCTGAGCAGTAAACAGATGCCGGGCTTTGGGGGTGGGCGAGCTGGGCGGCCAGTGGCTTTATTCCAGTGCTCAGCAGGGCAGGCTGGCTTCAGGGCCCTTTCTAAGCTGCACTGAGGGGATTCAGATGTTTGAATGACCCCTGCAAATCAAGCTTCCACCAGGCAGCACTGGCCAGGGGGATGAAGCTGGGAAGGGAAGCAAGCGAGCCGCACACCATCACTGTCCAGCGGTGTCCACTCTGGGGCCCCAGGACCGCATGCGGCCCGGAATGGCTACGAATGCGGCCCAACACAAAATTGTAAGTTTATTTAAAACATGGGAATTTTTTTGTGATTATGTGTCACAGTGTATTTAATATGTGGCCCAAGATAACTCTTCTCCTCCCAGTGTGACCCAGAGATGCCAAAAGGTTGGACACCCCTGATAGTCCACCTGGGCCTGTTTCCCCATGAAGGTCAGGGACAAGACACCTGCCCCCTACTGGCCTCTGGGGTCGTCTGAGGGCAGCAGGTAGCACTGGCCAAGTGAGGGGCGTCATCGTCCGACTCAGATACTTCGCAGACTCCTGGGAAGATTTCCTGCGGGAATCGGGGAAAAGAATTCGGAAGGTTTGACCTCCTTAGAGGAATGTGGAGTAACGGACCTCTTGGGCGCAGACTGCGGAGGCATGGGGTGGCCGAGGTGAGGAGACGGTGGAGTGAAAGGACCGGTGGGGGGAGGGACTCTGGGACAGCTGAGTTAGGGTCTGTGCCGGGGACGGGAAGAGCTGGCAGGAGGTGCCGCGTGCAGTTTAACAACAGGTGCAAATGCCCTTCAGTGCGTGCTCAGCCTCTGACCCGAAGATCCCACTGGATCCAAGGAAGTCACAGCACAGATTTGCTCAGTGTGTGCACAGGAGGTTGATGGGGGCTTTTTATAGCATAAAAATAGGTGCCCGTCAAAAGGGAATTCCTTAAGCAAATCACAGCATTGATGTGTTATCATAGTAAAATTAATGAACAATGACATCGGCGTTCACTCAGCACAGAAGATGCTAATCTAACAGGTGCTACATTGTTAAATAAAAGGCGAAGCAGGCTACAGGTAGCACACAGAGCTCGGCGTCGGCTTGGTCTTTAAAAAAGTGTGTGTGGAGCGCAGAGAAACCTGGGAGGGCTGTGTTGCCGACAGCTGACATCCGCTGCCCAACGAGCAGCCCTAAAGCGATGTGGCTTCCAGCAACCACTGTTTCTTAGGTTCATGGTTCTGCAGGGCTGCCTACGGCTGGGCTCAGCTGAGCGGCTCTTCTGGCGTTCCGTGCCCTCGTGCACCCGTGGTCAGCAGCCTGTGGGCTGCAGACTGGCCAGAGCGGGACGGCCTTAGCTGGACAGTCATCTCCGCCCTTCCCGGTCTCTCGAACCGTGTGACGGAGTCGCTTTCCTCTCGAACGTGTGCTGTCTCTCAGACCCAAACCGCCCTGTGTTAGCTTCGCGAGGTGTTGCTGTGCATTTCGGCTTCCGCCAACAGGGGTCACCCTCGCAGTCGCCCACCAGCCTGGCAGCTCCCCCTGCTGGGAAGCCTGCTGCACCCCAGTTCGAAGGTGCCCTCCTGCACACCTCCAGTTGCTTCTCGATTCCCAGCCCAAGGCGTGTGAGCTTCTGCAGACGCCATCTGCGGTTACTTCAGGACCCTTTCAGGTTTTAGTCCCCTGGCCCCCAATTCCTGAAGTTTCTGCTGTCACCACGGCTGGTGAGACTTGGGCTTTCCTGACCGGCCCTGCCTGGCACAGCGGGTCTGGACGTGGCGAGCACAGCCCGTAACAGCCTTCACAGCAAGACCCCGGGGCGCGGGGCACTGGAAGGTGGGCGCTTCATTCCCAGCCCCTCGGGTCATAAGATTTAACTAAACTTTCAGGAAGTCAATGTACTAATTTATTTAAATACTTTGGGTTTGATTTTTTTTATTAATGAATTCCGATTCACATTACACCTCTTACTTTTTAATGAGTAATCTTGAATATTTTAGAAGAAAAAAACCGTCTCCAAACAAGTGTTCCACGGCGGCCGTGCTGCGAATTCCTCCTTCCTCTAGAAGTTGGCCTCATCCAGGCAGCCTCGCTCTCGTGGGTTTGCCTCTTCCCTCAGCTCCCATAACCCCCTAACGGCTAACGGTGTTGAGCATCCTTTCGTGTGCTCACGGGCCATGTGTGAGTCTTCTTTACAGAAATGCCTGTTAACGTCCCGTGCTCATTTTTTAATTGGGTTGTTTGTCTCCTAATATTTGAGTTGTAAGAATTCTTTATGTGTTCTGGGTATGAGTCCCTTATCAAACACGTTATTTGCAAGTATTTTCCCCTATTCTGCAGGCTGTCTTTTCACTTCCTTGACGGTGTCATCTGCAGCACAAGAGTTTTTGATTTGGACGGAATCCAGTGTAATCCAATGAAATATATTGTTTTCTCTTGTTGCTACATCTCAGAGGGCTTTGCCTAACCTGAATCCCGGAATCTTCATTGCTATGTTTTCTTCTAAGACTTTGATAGGTCTAGCTCTTGCGTTTGGGTCCGTGATCCATTCTGAATTAGCTGTGTTCAGTGTGACGGCAACCTCGTCCTGGCACGCGTGGGTGTTCAGTTGTCTGTTTTGTCCATCCTTCCCTGTGGAAAATCGGTCCACCACAGTGTAGAGTCTCTGTTTGGACGCTCAGTTCTGTCCCGTCAGTCTCCATGTCTGTCCGTGGGTAGGTAGCACACTGCCTCGGATACGTGTAGCTTTGTAGTAAGTTTTAGAATCTGAAAATGTGAATCGTCTCCCTGCCACTTTCGATCTGGGGTAAGTTCCTTGATCCTCTCTTTCTGGTTTTCTGACTCCATTCAATAATGATAAAAAGAGCACCTCCTTGAGATGTAAAAATAAGTCCTCAAACTTGTAGGGGGGGGGAAAAAAACCCGGTTATTCTGTGGCCACAGAAATAAGCAGCCACCGTGGTCTGATTTTACTGCATTCAATCAGTGAAGGACCACTCGCCTGAGAGAAGCCCCCCTGCAAGCCCACCGGTCAGAGCCAGCCCCTTGTTACCGAAAGCACAGGATGTGAGCGAAGCAAACACGTTTGGGAGAGGCTGCGTCCTCTGTTTCCTTTGCAGAGGGCCACGGTGCCTCTGTCCTAGGTCCAGCTCCAGGAAACAGGCTGACTCGAGACCTGTGCGCAGGAGGTTCTATGTGGAGCGCTTCGGGAACAACTCGGATTCCAGCTCCCCAGGGGCAGTGCGGACCCCACGGGGTCCAGGTGAAGTCCCTCCTCAGACTGCTCCTGCTCCTCAGGGACCCTGCATTTCTGACCGATCAGCTGTGAAACTGGGGTCCCGCCCCTTCCCTCAGCTTCCATAATTCGCTGGAATGACTCACAGCTCACTAACAGCCTTATGCTTATGATGGCCATTTCATCATAAAGAACACCAAGCAGGGACAGTCAAAAGAAAGACATACAAGGCCAGTCTGGAGGGACACAGAGTCCTGCCCTCGTCTCGGGACCCCCGGGCGTGTTGTTCTTCCAGCACACCACTGTGCTCGCCGGCCAGGAAGCTCCCTGCGTCCAGAGTTTTTATTGATTGGGGCTTCGGCACATAAGTGTGATTGATTAAATCGATGAGAAACAGGACTTGAACCCTTGTTTCTCTGGGCTCCAGTGCCACGCTCCCCTGTGCTTGATGGCCGGGCCAGCGACGTAATTTCTGGGGCCTGGCGTGCAACCAGAGTGTGGCGATCCCCGTTCAAGAGGTATTGGGAGCAGCGTGGTGCTGACAACGGGCCCTCTGAGCATGGCCCCTGAAGCTATGCAGGCCACACACCCATGAGGCCAGCTGGCCCGATGTACCCGCTTCCACGGCGTTTCCAAGGAGTGGCACCGGCAACCCAGTCCCCGGGTGTCATTCTTCGCTTTTCCTTTCTCTCCGCGTCCCTCGCAGCCAACTCATCAGCAGATCCCACATTCTCTCTCGTGAGTGTCTCTCCAGCTTGTCCCCACCTTTCCAGGCCCAAGGCCAGCCTCCCTAACTCAGGCTGTCGTCACCCACCACTGTCACCCGCCACTGTCACCTGCCACCGGAAGCCTTCCACCAGGCCTGCCTTCTGTCTGGCTCCCCTCCAGGGAGGAGGTCAGGATATCTCTCTAAAAGCAGGTCTCGTCAGGATTCCCACCCTCACCCCCACCTGCCCCCTGACAACAACACTTCAGTGACACCCTTGCTCTGGGACAGAGTTCAAGCACTTTACCCTGGGTGATAAGGCCTTTCTGATGTGGCCTCCGCTCACCGACACGCTCTGTCTCCTGGTGGACAACCTTTCTCCTCTGTCCTTGTGAGCTGTAAGACTGGGACTCCGGGCACAGGGCCAGACATCGTCACATGCCTGCATGGGTGGCCTGGGGTCCTCACGGGGGCATGCGCTGGGGCAGGCGGGTCCAGGTGGTGGCCAGAAGCAGGCCCCTGTAGCCGGGCAGCCAAGGGACTTCATGCTTTTCTGCCTCAGTTTCCTCATGCGTGAGGATGAGAATAGGAAAGTATCTGCCTTCCACGAAGGACGTTCCCTGCAAGCACTCGGAGCCGAGCCGGCGGACTCAGCTCAGAGCCACTTCGGCTCCTTCCCTTCCCATCACCCAGTCACCCAGGGGCCTGCCTGGCCTTTCCCCGCTCAGGGCTGCTGGCAGGCCAGGGTGTGGCTGACTCAGGCTTCTGCTCCCATGTGTGGTTTTCTCTCTGTGCAAGTTTGGCTTCCACCGCGATTTGCCAACTGCTCAGCCCCCTCTCTTGAAACTTTCCAAACTCCCCAGAGTGGGAGCGGGATGGGGCAGGAGCACGGGGGCTGCCCCTCCGGGGGCTCAGGAGGAGCTCTCAGGGGGATGTGGGGGAGCAGGCCCTCCAGGCAAAGGGCTGCCCGCACTGGTCCGGGGGCTCGGCCCAGCAGGCGGTTGTCACCCTTGTCTTTCACAACTTCGTCTTCATGCTTCGTGGTGAAAAGCCGTGCGTCGCCTTCATGTCTAATTAACTGTGGGGGTGGCATCGGTTAAGGAGGGCACACAGGTTTTACGTGTGCCGTTCTGTGGTGCATCATCTGAGTGTTGCATTGGGTGCTCACCCCTCAAAGTCAAATCCCCTTCTGTCCCTCCTCTTCCCTTTATTGCCCCCAGCCCTCCCCTCTGGTGACTGTGCCCATGTCTGTGGGGTTTTGTCTGCTTGGTTGGTTCACTCGTTGTTTGCGGTTTTCTCTCCCACGTGCGAGGGGCCTCGTCACCTTCATTTTTGTGTTCGAATCCCTTCACACTCACTTCTGTGAAAACACTGCCTGCGCTTAGGGGTAAAAAAAAGTTCTAGAAATAGTTGCAGGAATAGAAGAAATTTCCAACTTAAATAGCAAAGAAAGTACATGCAAATGACTGCTGACTACAGATAGTTCCCTTCTTCTCCACGGTTCAAAATAACCATCTTATTTGGAAACCTGCCCTCAAAGAGCACTTGTGTAGAAGTCAGAGAACTCCGTAAAGCTCTGAAAACCTCCCTGAGAGTGTCCCGTTGGCCCTGGCTCCCTCCTGGGTGCCCGCACCCGTGCCGCCTGCTCTCCCACCACACGATGAAGCGAACATCGTGACTTATTAGGCTGTGTACTAAACTTGAAGGTGTGCAGGTACGCTGCGTGCGACAAAGTAGAAGTGACGTCACACAAGGTGACGGGTGTCCTTGTTCAGGCATGCGTTCCAGATCAAAGTGCTCAGAGGTGATTTAACAGTGCACTCACCGCCCTGCTGCTGTGTTTGCTTCCTCTCCGTGCTTTCCTGCCCAAACTCTTACCAAAAAATTTCAAAAATATACAGAAGGCAGAAGGGTCGCTCAGCAACCGCCCCGATACACGCGGTTTATTCATCTGCTCTCCTGTTGACGGGCACACGGCCGCCTCCAGTTTTGACTGCTTTGAGTAAAACTGCTACAAATCTCCTACTACAATTCTTTCTGTAGACATATCATTGTATTCTGCTCTCGTCATCGTGCTTTTGGTGAACAGAAACTTTTAATTTTGACGAAGTTTGATTTGTCAACTTTTCTTTTTTGTGATTAATTCATTTGTGTCCTAGTTATTTTTTGTCTACCCCATTTCCATGAATATAATATCTTACATGTCTTTTAGAAGTGTTATAGTTTTACTTTTCACACCTAAAGTCTGTGATTTAATCTCAAGTTAGTTTTTGAGTGCGTTATAAGGCAGGAGCGTGTTACTAAGATCTTTTCAACTTGCGTTAACATCGCATTGTTCCCACACTGTTCACTGAACAAAGAGCAGAGTCACCCCCTTGCCACCGTGCGGACCAGTGACCCGGTCGCAAACCCAGGGACCAAATATGCGCGGGCCCGTCTGGGACGCGTCTTGCCCGCTGCCTACTTGCCCCTCCCTGAGCCAACCACACACACGGGCTCCACTGCGCTTTCAGACTGAGTTCGGGTTAATTCTTTTCTTTTAATATATTTTATTGATTATGCTATCAGGTTAATTCTTGACGTCTCGTAGACGAATCTTCTTCTTCAAGATTGACTATCACATTTTGTTTTTGCTGTTTTCCCACAAATTTCTAAACAAGTTTGTGAATTTCTGCAAGAAGTCTGTTGAGATTCACGCTGATCGATAGATTGATTTGGAGGGAAGTGACATCTTAACAATATCGAGTCTTCTTGCCCCTGAAGCGGTCTAGCCGTTTACCGAGGTCTTTCGTCCTTGATTTCTCTTGGCGGTGTGTTGTGGTTTTCATTCTGGGGTCTTGTACATCTTTGACCGATGTCATTCCTGGGCCTCTGCTGATGTTCTGTGCTGTTGTAAGTGGCAGTCCTAACATTCGAGTTTTCTAGTGGGCTTTTGCTCGCGTGCAAGAACATAATAGTTTTCCTGTGGACCGTGCATCTCGATCACTTTGACGAACTCAACTTATTATTCTAGAGATTCACCTGTAGACTCAAGTGCACTTTCTAGGAAAACAATGAGATCACTTGTGAACAGAGAGAACTCCACTTCTTTTCCAATTGTTGGCCTTCTGTTTCTTCTTGCTGTGGTTTTGCGCGGGCTTGGACCTCCAGTACCACGTGGACGGGAGCTTGGTGCGGCGAAACCTTCGGGAGCTCCCCATCAAAGGGACATCAGCTGCTGCCGTGGTTTTGTGGGTGTGCCTTACCAAACCAATGGGGTTTCCTTCCTAGTTTGCTGAGGATGACGGAACCCTCTCTCAACTTGTTTGATTTTGTGTATAGATCACCTCTCTCACCCTGAAAGTGCTGGTTCCCAATAATGTTAACATAATTAGTTACTTTTTGTTTTACCCTATGATGAACATGCAGTGATTCAAAATTCTCTCGGTGCCAGGACCAAAGCTGCCTCTAGGCAGAGAGCCAAATTTCTCTGCCATCTTTTTACTCCCACGATGTGTCTCGCGGAGGAGAGAAGGTCCGAGCCTTGTGCTGCACGGACACTGGAGATAATTCTTTCCTCTTTGGGGACGCGTCACCAGTCCTATATGCACTTAGATGGGTCTGCTTCCTATTGATTTCAATTGTAGGGTTTTTTTAAGGTAAGCTACCGTATCACCTGGAAACAAAGACGGTTTGCCTCTTCCTTTTCCAGTTTTAGCCTTCCGGGTCTTTTCTCCCAAGAGCCTCCATCAGCTCTAGTCTGATAGAGATCATTGTGAGGATGCTGGTGGTCCTTGGCTGTTCCCAACTCTACCAGGACGGTGACAGCGAGATCCTGCGTGAGAGGTGACTCTGTGTATCTTTTAAATCTGCTCCCTCCTCTCTCTTCCTGTAAGCACAGCCCTAAATCCGGGGTCCATGATCGCTCTCTGTGCCTCGGTCCCCCCTTTCCTTCTATTACCGCTTCTGTGTCCGCTCTGTGAAGTGGTGACACCCGGCTCGTCTGCAGGAGAGAGATGTGGTCGTTCCAAGCAGGAGTAAGACACAGGGGCTGGAGGCGGGTTCCAGAGAGAGTGTAGGCAGGCGGGGCACAAGAGCGGAGAGGAGGAGGCCAGAGCCAGGTATGAGTCCTGTGAGGCATCGGGCTCGGTAGTGCGGGATGAAGAATGGTAAGTCCGGGCTTGTCCTCTGAATAAAATGGACATTTTCTGAAGTGGCTCAGCCCGATGCATCTTGGGACTCCCAGGACTCCTAGAATGACGGCCTGAGCCATGGTGACCAGCGACCATGAAGGACTGTGGTCCGTTCGCTTCCAACAACACCGGGCCTCCTTCTTCTCTGGCTGCGCCTCCGTTAACACCCTGAGCTAGCGCTCCCTTTTCTTAATGGCAAACTCTTAGGTAACAAGCTTAACATCCACAGACCCTTTGCTTTTGTGAAGCAAGAAATTTTATTTTTCATCCTAGGTCTTCCTCGGCTTCTGATGGTGAGGCTGATCTTTTAAATCTACGTAAAGATTTCATGCCAAATCTTCTCTTCTGTGAGCCTGCCGTGTGGGCTGCGGAGATCCGAATTCCGTCCCCTCCCTGCGACCTGTCCCTCCAGCTCGTAGTCGCCCGCCTACATGGTAAGCACTTTTTCTAAGTCGTCATCCAGGTAGCTAATAAAATATGAACAATTCATGAGTCCTGAATAAAGCTACAAAAGTAGCCCTCCAAGCCAAGATGGTAGATTAATCAGAGCTGTTTGGCCACTGCTAGTAAACCAGCTAAGAGCCCCGCATAATCCACCGTGTTATTTTCCATTTTCGTCTGTAAGGGTGTCATGGTTGTCTCTGTGAGGTGACCCAGTAAGCCGAGGAGTGACGGCCAGTGCTGCCCTCTCCTTACTGATGTCTTGTGCGGAAGACAAAGAGGTCACCTTGGCCCACCTTGCTCCTGCTGACCCCAGCTGGGCGCCCGCTGCTGTGGGAGAGGATGGGATCTGTTTGACGGAGACCCTCTCTCATGCTGCCCAGCTCTCCTCATGGGGATGGGGAGGAGTCACTGCTCCTGTGATCTTATGGCTCGGTGACTCACAGGGGAGCAGTCACACCTGTTGATGGCCGATTGCCACTTGGTAGCGTGCAGGTGAAGTAGATCCCACTGCCGGGGCCCCTCCCAGAACACGTGCTGGGGAGAAATGGGGAGAGGCCCCAGCCGCACCCCGAGGTCCCCAGCACCCACACCGCCCACAGAGCTCTGGACACAGGACCAGCCTTCACGTAATCCCGACCCCTCCTGGCAGCCTGTCTGTGCACCTTCTCCTCACCAGGTCTCACTCAGGAGACGCCCACCGGTGTCGGCCGAGAGCTCGTCCCTAACCATGCTCCCGAAATACAGGTCTTTCTGGCGTAGCTTCAGGCAGAACTTTTCTCTGCCAGGTACCATTTCGGTAAATGGCATCCAACACAAACTCGATTTGGGGCTTTGTTTCCTGCTTGACCGAAATCCATTAGTTTCAGGGGGAATTTTTAAATTTAAGTTTGGATATAGGCTTTACCTGTTCAGGCTAAAAGGCGATTCTCAAAACGTGCTTTAATATATGTGAATATTGGCTGGCTCTCAGCTCCCCCAGCCGGAGTTCATAATTCTGCTAATGGTTTGAACGTACTGGAGGGATCTTCTTATTCGGGGCGCTATTGTATGTTCCAGTACATTCTTAGAAGCTCTAGGTTGAACTGTGTCCTGTCCTTCCCGTCTGTGCTTTTTCTGTAACAACACGCAACACAAAATAATCCCATTTACTAACAACTTTTGGAGGCAGAAAAAGGGGTAGAACAAAAATCAAGCCTGAAAGTAAGGTTGAGTTTTTCCCGGGACAGTCTCCTCTATAAGATGGCATTCAGCCGGCAGGTCCTGATGTAGCTGTTCTCAGCTTGCAGTTGAGATACGTAAGGAGAAAAAAGGAGGTGAATACCCAAATCAAAACAAAAACGGCCCAGTAACCATGGGGCACAAGCCAGGGAAAACGCAACTACCACGAGTTAGCCAGATGGAACTGGTTAGGAGTCTGACCATCCCCTCCCTTCCTGCCCACTGCCCCCCAGCCCCCCAAACCTGCAGGGTGGGTCAAAAAGCCCTTCCCTTTGTCGACTGAAGAGCTCCCGGCTCCCTTCCTTCTCTGTCTGAAAACACTGAAATTCTGTGATGAAACCCAGGCAGGCGCTGGGGTCACCCTGGAGCTGGGTGGTCCCCTAATGAACCCTGCAGAGAACGCAGGACAGAAAGTGCTGGGAAGCAGAGGGGTCGGCCCCTGGGTGTTTCCCGCACCTTCCACCTGGAGATGGTGGGGCGGAGCCGGGAGGGCAGGAGACAGCTTGGTCTCGGACCAGCAGAAACTTGTTCAGTGGGGAATTGGGCTTGGGGCTGCACTTCAGATCAGCTACAGACCTGGGAAGACTCCCCACCACCCCCCGCCAAGCCCAAGGGCAGCGCTGCCGCTAATCAGACCCCGACCCCCGACCCTGGAGCCCTGTTGGATGCATTTGCCAATTTCCGTGGTGCACGCACTCCCAGCATGGGGACCTCCAACCCCAAGGTGGGGTCTGCGTCCTTCCCCAGCAAACCCGAGGTGTGGCTGAACTTCAGGGCAACGGAGAAAGGGCAGAGGGGAGCCTGCGAGAAAACCGCCTCAGAGGGCGGGGGAGGGGCCAAGCCAGCAGGACGGAGGGTTTTGTGCTTCGCAGGGAGCGTCTCCTTCACTCCCCACGGAGCCCTGTGCCTGGGCCGTGCCGTCCCCACGTCCACACAACAATCTGAGGCCTCTCTGCCTCCTGTTGCGGCCATTGGGGGCAGGTCTGGGGCTTGGCGCTTTGGAGTTCAGGTGGTTGAAGTCCAAGCCCACACGCTCCCACTCTGGGCTTGGCTCGAGGTGACCCCGCCACAAACTCCCGGGTCCCCTGACTCACACACAACACCGTGACAAGCCGTTTGTCTGTCGTTCCCCCTTTCTTTCCCTCTTGAAATACCCAGAGGTTTACGTGCATGGACTTGTAATTGCTCTTTCCTGACCGAGAATGAGAGAGGCCTCTGGGTGTGTGGGGGTGTGTAGGAAGATTTCCAGAAGTGAGGGGTAGGGAGAGGGAGGACTGGAGTCTGAATTCCTCTCTAGGATGGCAAAATTTGATGGACAGAGACCAGAGGCTGGACCAGGCAGTCCCAAATAAACGCAGCTGGAAATCTTCCAATCTTCTGGTGTTCGCCCAAGTTCATGCCAGAGTGTCTTTCTCTTTGCTGCTTGTCATCGGTGTTAGCAGCACGTGGATCAGGCACCAGCACTTTGGCTTCCTGGTCCTTCAATCTCTGCAGTGACCTTTATTCCACACAACTACCCCTCCCAGGGGCACACCCAGGGACCTTTGCACACCTGTGCACTCTGCTGCTGACACAGTGTGTCCCAGCCCGTTGCTCACTGAGCACGTCCCTCCAGCTCCCCACACCTCTCCCTTTCCTTGGCCCTGGGTCTTGTCCAGGCCCCAGGCTGCCTCTGGTGTCTCCCCCTCACTTCCAGACCCTGTGTTCTCTCCTTTTTTCCTCAGCACGGACCCCAGGTCGTATGTTACTGCTGCCTGTATCCACCCCTCTCCCCTCGGCCCCTGAATTCAAGCTGCTTTAGGGCCTCTGAGAAAATCACGCCCTAAGTCTCTCTGACCTCGGCGTGTCTTCCTCTGAGCCCAGCGCCCTTGGGTCAGGCTTTCTCACACTGCGCCCCCATTCTTCACGCCACTTCTGCCACTTGCCTCAACTGCCCTTCTCGGCACACTCCCCTCAGCCCTGAAGAGGCTGTGGCCGTGCTTCACAGGTGTTCCTAGCAGAGGTGCTCGGGGTCCTGGGGCCAGGGTGCCGCAGAGTCCCAGGTCCCTAACCAGAACCTCAGCACCTCCCTCCTGAGACCTCTAGTTCCCTCTGAATGTCTGGAAGCCACAGGCACTTTCATAGACAAATGAGCATCTGTCCACCTTCTACACCCAAGTCGAGGTGGCTCCGGAGTGTCACTGGGATCCACTTCCATGGTGCGTGCTGGCACACGGTCACAGAGACTTGCTGGTCAGGACCCCTTGCCTCCAGCTCCCTGGGTGGCCCTGCAGGGGGTCTCAGTCATCAAGAGACAGCGACCTCCCTCATGTGGTAGGAGCCTCTTTCAAACCTCACCGGCTCACAGGCTCTCAAAACTGCAGGCCTAGAGCAGAGGATACTTTTTTCTAATGTGAGTTCCAAATATTTTCAGTTCACCCTCGATTAAAACCATCACTGTACCTTATCCAGCGATAATGGGAACCTTGGGCTGACGGGGCACCGCCAGACATTTGAAGGTTACAGAACCCGAGCCGGCCATGCGGCTGGTGGTGGAGAGAGAGTCAGAGAAGGACGCTGTGAGCACGTCAGATATTTGAGTGTGGACGCTGGCTGGGCCAGGTGACGGTCCCTCTGGATGGAATCATGTTTTCATCGTGATGAACGGGTGCCTGGCCTGTGTGCACTGAAGAAGTTCACCGGTTGCATCTTGACTTTCAGCTGCAGTGATTTACTGTTATATTTCCCTTAATTTTGAGACCGTGACGTCTGTTTTCCTTGTTTTGAGAAACTCTACGTCCTCATTGCTTGTTACAGGAACGTCAGACTGAGTCTACTCGCCAAACTGGTCTTAGCATAATTAATTCAACGAGTATAAAGGAATTGTCGTATTTTCTTGGAGTTAGGAAACGCACATCCTTCTCCGTCCTTCCATGGGCTGTGATCATAAAATAAACGGCAATTCTATCTAAATTTTTTTTCCAGTATTTTTAGTGATAAAATGCCGACCTCTGCCAAGGTAGAGCGAAGGGCACCCACGAGCCCAGCGCCCAGATTCAACAACATTGACGAGATGCCATAGTTGTAGGAACGTTTTAAAGGTCGGTGCATAAACCTAGCTCCTCTTTCACGATGCAAACTGCCCCCCACCCCAACACTGCAGGGCCGATGGCTCAGGCGTCCAGCATGCCCGCCCGGGGCAGCCGCTCTCTGTAGGGCGCACACCAGGAGGCTTATTTCCAGCTCTGATTTTCACTTTTCTTTACGGATGTGCTTCATTGCTGTGTGGGCTTCTTCAGGTCAGCATCCAGTAAGTAGTATGAACGCATCACAATCCATCAGGCCCCGCCTGGGGTTGTTTTCTCCGGTTCCCAGCCTCTTCTCGCCCGAGGTCACTGCTGGTCCCTTGGGCAGTTTGGTTTTGTTGCCCGGGCCTTTCTCTGCCCCCCACACCATGCAAACACATGCTGGCCGCAGTGTTGGCAACTGATGATGACCGAGCAACACACCCTCACTCCAGCGGCCCAGCAGGAGCCGCGTGAGTGTGGCTCACCGACCTCCCAGTGATGGCAGAACCCAACCCATGCCACCGGCTCCAGACCCCAGCACCAGTCCCTGCGGCCCTCAGAAGTCTGGGTCAGGGATCAGGGCTCTGGGCTCCTGCCCAAGCTGAGGTCACCGGCCCCCAACTCCTAGGAACCTCTTTCTGCTCCACAGCCCCTCCTCTAAGTTCCTAAATGCTGAGACTCCCACCCGAGTCGTTCCCCCAGCTTTAGGTGGGTAGCCGCAGGGGCCGCCCCGAGAACTCAGAGTTCTCCAAGTTCTTTCCCGTTTCGTAGGCATCCAATTGATACCTAGTTCATCATTGTGTTGTTCTCAATTTTCTCCATTCCCTCACGCTGATAGGGTTTCTTTCTGTCTTCTGACCAGACACCGATGGACACAGAAATACACTTGTGCTGGAACTCTGTTCTCCTTGGTTATATATTTATTTATTCATTTATTTGCAGTAAGTTGGGCAACACCAGCCCATCACTTTGCAGCTTGCTTTTTGCACTAAGGTGCGATGCCCATCTTCCCAGGTCAACCAACGTGACTCCGAATAATTCTTCTCAGCAACGACTGACGTTCCATTCAGTGAACAGAGGTGAGTCATTCCACCGTTCTCCACGGACGGGGGTACAGGTCGGGTCCTGATTTCTGCTGTTACAGATACGTCGCAGGAAGCATCCCCATCTGCACACCTTTCTCTGCTAACACACTGGTTTCCACGGAAACGTTACTGAAGGTGGAATAGCCGCATCACAACACGAGACGGACGTAGTTTCTCGGCATCGTGGGCGCCTGAGTGAGCCGGCCGCGCCCACTTCCTGGCGCACTGTCAGTCTCGGTCTAGCTGGGCGCCTTCTGTGTCCCCGCCATTGCTGCCGCCGCTCTCCCCTTCTGGCTCTCTGAGCCCCTCCGCGCCCCGCCCACTGAGAAGGGCGGCCCTGCCGCAAACGTCCCCATGTCCCCACACCCTCTCCTCCACACGCTGCCCTGGCACATTCTGGACTTGCCTGGTGACAGGATCGCTAGTGAAGCCCGGCATCTTCTCGTATCCCTGTGAGCAGTTCGGATTTTCCCTCGTTGGCCCATTTTCTACCGGGTTGCCTGATTGTGGATCTGCAAATTTCTTGCATATCCTAAATTGTAATTTCCTTCACTTTTTCCCTCCACATAATTCTCACACACTTTTGATACATTAATTCCTAAGCATTTTGCAGTGTTATTGCCATGGCAAATAGCATCTTATCTTCCCACTGTTTCCTGTTGATCTTGGATCTGGCAGTCTTGTCGACCCGCTTGTGTTTTCTCCATGAATGGCAATGTCGTCGACGAGTCAGGACGAGTCTCTCACGCCCCACCTCCCACACACGTCCCTCTTTCAGCCTTGTTATTGGTCAGGTACTGTCGTTGACAGCAGTGGTAATGCAGAAGTTTGGTTCTCTACTTCTAAGGGAATGTGTCTCTTTTTTATAAAGATTGTATTTGTTTATTTTCAGAGGGAGGGGGAGGGAGGGAGAAAGAGAGGGAGAGAAACAGCAACGTGTGGTTGCCTCTCATGTGGTCGCCCCCTACTGGGGACCTGGCCACAATCCAGGCATGTGCCCTGACTAGGAACTGAACCCAGTGACTCCAGTTCACAGGCTGGCGCTCAATCCCCTGAGCCACACCAGCCAGGACTGAGGGCATGTGTCTTGAAGTGTTTTAATAACTGTTGTGTTTGCTGTGAGTACGTGATAAATACTCTTTTATCGAAGGTTATACACAAGTGTTGACTGCGAGGGCTCAGCTCCCTAATCTCTGCGTTATTCAGAGATCAACTCTGTTCCCTCCGCTGTGAACCTGACTGTTCTGCTTGTACGTGGCTCATGAGGCCACCATGACTCCAACCCAGAGTGACCTTGGAGGCCAATCCCGCATCAGCATTTCTCTGAGGTCCTGAATGTCCCAGTTCCTACCAGGATGCAGACTGCCCAGCGTGGCCGGCTGACCGGTGGCAACACGCCTGCCCACGTCCCCTGCCTCAGAGGGTTTGTGAGAGAGTCAGACCACACGCCATGTGTCGGGCCTCACGTTCTATCCTCCAAAACCCTCACAGCTAAAAACTGAGGATCAAGTTCTATCAATTCTGCCTGTGATACCTCCCAGACATAACCACTTCTCTTTGTTCCCTGCCCTCCCTGCTCTGGGGAGGCTGCCCTATCCTCCGTCTGCCCGACACGCCCGGCACGGTTGTTCTCCCCCCACACACCCCTGCAGAAGTCTTTGCTTACGAGACTGGCGTGTCAACTCAAACTCCTTAATGTGACAGCGTGAGTTTCTCAGGGCACTGTGCCAAATACCACAAGCTGGGTGGCTCCAAACAATAGGGGCGTCTTCTGTCGCAGTCCGGGAGGCGAGCAGTTTCAAATCAAGGTGTCACCAGGGCCCTGCTCCCTCTGAGGGCTCCAGGGAAGCATCCTTCTGTGTGTCCTTCTGGCGTCCGGTGGCTCCTGGCGTCCTTGGGGTTCCTGGGTTTGGTGGCATCGCTCCAGACTCTGCCTCCGTCGTCATGGCCGCCTTCTCCGTGTGTCTCCCAGAGTCCTCTCTTCTTTCAAAATTTTTTAATTGTAATTTTTTTACTAACATTTAGTCCCCTTGAACCCTCTGCCCCTGCCATCACCCCACTGTTGCCCGTGTCCATGAGTCCTTTCTCCTTTCTGCTCGGTCCCTCCATCCCCTCACCTCCCCCACCACTAGCTGTCAGCCTCTCTCCATCTGTGAGTCTGTCCCCATTTTCCTTGTCCGTTCAGTTTGTCCATTAGATTCCACATGTGAGTGAGATCATATGGTCTTTGTCTTTCTCTGACTGGCTTATTTCACTTAGTGTAATGTTCCCCAGCTCCATCCATGCTGTTGCAAAGTTGTGGTAAAATTTTCTTCTTTTTTATGACCGAGTAGTATTCTATTGTGTAAATGTCCCACAGTTGTTTTATCCACTCTTCTACTGATGGGCACTTGGGCTGCTTCCATATCTTGGTGATCGTAAATAATAGTGCAATGAACATAGGGGTGCTTATGTTCTTTCTAATTGGTGTTTTGTTCCTTTGTTTATGTTCCCAGAAGTGGGATCGCTGGGTCAAAAGGCAGATCCATTGTTAATTTTTTGAGGTATCTCCACACTGCTTTCCACAGTGCCTGCCCGGTCTGCATTCCCACCAACAGTGCACGAGGGTCCCCCTTTCCCCACATCCTCGCCAGCACTTGTTGTTTGTGGATTTATTGATGACAGCCATTCTGACAGGTGTGAGGTGGTATCGCATGGTGGTTTTAATTTGCATATCTTTGATGATTAGTGACGGTGAGCATCTTTTCATGTGTCTATTGGCCGTCTGTGTGTCCTCTTTGGGGAAGTGTCTAGTCAGATTCTTTGCCCACTTTTTAATTGGGTCGTTTGGTTCTTTGGTGTTGAATTTTGTAAGTACTTTATACATTTTGGATATTCACCCCTTATCAGATGTATCAGCAAATATGTTCTCCCATCCTGTGGGTTGTCTTTTCTTTTGTTGATGATTTCCTTTGCTGTGCAAAAACTTTTTAGCTTGATGTAGGCCTATTTGTTTACTTTATTTATTTTTTGTTTCCCTTGTTTGGGGAGATAAATCTGATAAAATATTGCTACAAGGAATGTCTGAGATTTTGCTGCCCATGTTTTCTTTCAGGATTTTTATGGTTTTGAGTCTTTGATCCATTTTGAATTTATTCTTGTGTGTGGTGTAAGAAGGTGGTCTAGTTTCATTTTCCTGCACATATCTGTCTAGTTTTCCCAACACCATTTATTGAATAAACTATCTCAGTCCATTGTATGTGCTTGCTTCCTCTGTCGAATATCAATTGACTATAAAGCTGTGGGTTTATTCTGGGCTCTCTGTTCTGTTCCATTGATCTATGTGTCTGTTTTTATGCCAGTACCAGGCTGCTTTGATGACTATGTCCTTGTAGTGTAGTTTGATATGAGGTAACGCAATTCCTCCAACTTTGTACTTTTCTCGGGGTTGCTGTTGCTCTGTGGGGCCCTTCGTGGTCCTCCCTTCTTAGAAGGACACCAGTCACTGTGTTTAGGATCCGCTTTAAATCCAGGATGATTTCATCTTAAGATCCTTGGGTAATTTCATCTCAAAGACTCCATTTCCAAATAAGGTCTCACTCGGAGGTTCTGGGAACATGTGGACTTTGGGAGGACACTACTCAGCTCACTACAAGGGCCTGCAGGCCTTTTGTGACGCGTGTCTACTCACCCCTTCAGCCTCCTTTCACTCCTCACAAACTCTGCAGCTCTGAGCCCTGCACCACTGGAGGACCACAGGTGCTCTGCACGTCTGAGCTTTGTGTTTTCTGCAACCCCTTTGGGATGCCCTTGTGTCCCCCTTTGCCTGGCTCCTGGGGCATTTCAGATTCAGCTGCTCTAGGAGATTCCCAGTGCCCCGCCCCCATGCCCGGCATTTCCTTCGCCGCTCCACCCCCTCGGGCCCTGCACCAGCTCTGGCTCAGACGTAGAGTGCGCTCTCAAGTGCCCCCCCCCCACACACACACATACACATGACAGCGGTCCGCCGAGACTATGGCAGGGCTGAAAGCTCCTGCTGTCCACTGGTGTCACAGCTGCCGTGACATCCTCATGTGATGGGTCCCTCTTGCGTCTGTGCCACGTGGTGTCCAGTGACCTCCTGCCCTGCCAGCTGTGGAAAGGCACAGCCCTCACGGTCCCGTCCTGCCCTGGAGCCTGACAAGGACGGTGGATGGCTATGGCCCTGGCACAGGCATTTATGACATCACACTTTCTGCTGCTGGTTCAGAGAGCACTCAGTCTGCTCGTGAGAACGCTCACGGTCAAACAGCCTTGCGTGCCCTGACAGCAGTTGCAGGCACAGCCTGCTCACTCTCTCAACAGTTTCACTTTCTCCTGCACGGGACTCAGTCTCGGGTGGTCGTGCAGGGTGGGAGCTCCGGAGCGCCTGGCTGCACTGCACAGGCCGGGCGCAGGGCGGGCTGGATGATGACATCTAACATCACGGCCCCCAGAGGCGCCCCTGGCAGTAAGTGGCGCATACTAAAGTCTCTTCATGCTAAAAACTTAAATGGCATACTTATATAAAACGTTCTTTTCACAGTTCTTGACACAAAAGAATTGTTCAATAGATGTTATTTGCAATTATCGTTAATTATTATTTCTTTAATTTTATGAAGCCCTCCCCCCAACAATAGGTAGCCGCTTCCTCCATCACAGGCTAGTGGCACCTTCTTAGACGCTCGTGTTGAAGCATGCATCTTACAACTATTCCCCTTTTCTCCGTCTTCACTAAGCTGCGACCTCCTTGAAGGGCCGTCATGTCAGCCCCGGCTGCCCTTCATACCTAGGCCTCTTTCCCCAGCTCCTGGCCACTCAAACCGTCACGAAGGGACCAGTCACTCTGGCTTGGGGTTGGTTTGCTGTTGTATTCTCAGTGCCCACCACAGTGCCTAATGGCACCCTGCAAATCATTACAGAGTGAGTGAGTGAGTGAGTGAGTGAGTGAATTCTTTGAAAAGTGGTTCACATGTAGTAGAGATTTCCAGGTGTTGGAAATGATAGGCAATAGCATCTGTGGTGGTCTCTTGATGCAGACTTGCCTTTAGCAAGAATGATAATCCGTCGGGGGAATCGAGAGAAGCACCCCATGAATATCGGATATAATAGCAGGCATGTCAGACCACCCCATCCTGTTCTGGTGCTGCGTGTACTGGAAGCCCACTTTCCTCTGACCATGACCTTGTTCATTGTGGTGATCCTTGGTCAGACCACGTGAGCTTCTCAATGACAGCCACACGTCTGAGTGATGGCATTGCCATATGAATAAGTTTCAGTGTCACATTAACACTATCTCTAAAGGAAATTACGTGGGTGTCTCTGTAAAGAGAAGAACAGTGGCTGTTTGAAATTGGGAAACGCGCACACCTATAGGTGGAGACGCTAGGAACCGGGTCTCAGAGACAGAAGTTGAAGTAGACGGTGTCAACCACCTGCAGGTAACCCCCCATCTCATCCCCAGCGTGACTTCAGTCATCCAGGTGTCCTGGACAGAATGGGGACAGAGAAGTGTTGTTAGGAAGATCATACGCCTTTTAGTGCCCCGTATTTGGAATAGAAAACTCCCAGGATTCTCGAATTTCCTCTTTTTCGGTTGACATAACACCCAGCATTAAATAAATATGTCGCGGATGGGCTGGGTTGTGGAGAGAAAAGAGTCAGGGAGCCCAGCAGGAGGTGAAGGACCCGACTGGCAGGACATGGAAGGCAGGATGGTCTTGGAGGATCAGGGCCTCTCCGGGGACTCCCAGGGTCCCAGCACAGAAAAGTGCTCATGAGAGCCCAATACTTCTGAGAGGGCAGGGCCCAGCTGTGCTGGGACTGAGGGGGGAGGTTTTGAGGCTGCTTGGCATTTAGACAGCAAGAGGGTGGCTTTACAGGGACAATGGTGGTCTTCTGTTCACTTCCCCTTCCCTCTCTCCCTCTCCCTCTCTCTCTCTCTTTCCTTCTCTCACACTCCCTATCTCTGTCCCTCTCTGGATTTTTGGGAAGTAGAAATGAAAGCAAGACAAATCCACGCTATTTCATATTCTTTGCCTGCTACCTATCTCCCTGTGAACAAAGGCCGCAGCTGGGAAGAATGACACATTCTCTTGTCACTGTCATTTCTGGAAATCTGTTCACTCCTTAGTTTTTCCATTCATTCACGCGTTCACTCTTCATCGTTCAGCAAACGTTTATTGAGCCTGTACTCTTCTGCGTATGTAACTTGCCTTCCAGATCGATTCTTTCCGACCCTTTGACTGTTGCTAAGCCATACACACCTCTTTGCCCCTGGAAGATTGCTGACGTCAGTCCAACAGCCACGGACGCTGTCCTGAGTGAGCTGAGCCGGGATACGGACCCCGGCCAATGCCCCCTGCTCTGCATGGGCCGCTACAGGACTCCATGCAGCACGGCCCTCACACCCCCCTCACATGCTGATGTGGGGATGTGAAATAGGACAGTGACACACACACTGGCCAATACACACACCAAGACTGAAACTCAAACACATGAGAGCCAGGGGACCTGCCGTCACAGCCTCCAGTGGAAACCATCCTAATTGCCATCAGCAGCAGCATGGATACAGAAAGGATGCTGTGCAGCATTTGGGTGGGCCCTTCAGCTACACGGAGCCACAGGGATGAATCTTACAACGTTAATGACAACAAGACACAGAATATGGGCAGTGTGGTTATGTTTACATGAAGTTCAGAAGCAAGCAAAGCTAAACTGTTATTTAGGAGATGCACACATAGAAGATTTTAATTTTTTAAATTATATCTTATTGATTATGCTACTATAGTTGTTCCCAGTTTTCAGCCTTTGCCCCCCTCCACCCAGCACCCCCCACTCCCTCAGGCAGTCCCCCCACCATTGTTCATGTCCATGGGTCATGTGTGTAAGTTCTTTGGCTACTCCATTTCCTACACTGTCCTTTACATCCCCAGGGCTGTTCTGTAACTACCTGTTTGTACTTCTTCATCCCCTCACCTCCTCACCCATGCCCCCATGCCCACCTCCCATCTGGCAACCATCAAAACACACTCCGTATCCATGATTCTACCTCTGTTCTTCTATTTCACTTTGTTTGTTTTTTAGATTCAATTGTTGATAATATGTATTTATTGTCATTTTATTGTTCATAGCTTTGATCTTCTTTTTCTCAAATAAGTTCCTTGAATATCTCATATAAAATGGTTTGGTGATGATGAACTCCTTTAGTTTTTTCTTGTCTGGGAAACTGTTTATCTGCCTTTCGATTCTAAATGATAGCTTTGCTGGGTAGACCAATCTTGGCTGTAGGTGCCTGCTTTTCATGACTTTGAATACTTCTTGCCAATTCCTTCTTGCCTGCAAAGTTTCTTTTGAGAAATCAGATGACAGTCTTATGGGAACTCCTCTATAGGCAACTAACTTCTTTTCTCTTGCTGCTTTTAAGATTCTCTATCTTTAACTTTTGGCATTTTAATTAGGATGTGTCTTGGTGTGGTCCTCTTTGGGTTCAACTTGTTTGGGACTGTCTGTGCTTCCTGGACTTGCATGTCTATTTTCTTCACCAAATTAGGAAAGTTTCCAGTCATTATTTTTTCAAATAAATTTCCAATTTCTTGCTCTTTCTCTTCTCCTTCTGGTACTCCTATGATGAGAATGTTGGACCTCTTGAAGTTGGCCCAGAGGCTGCTTATACTGTCCTCATTTTTTTGGATTCTCTTTTTCTTGTTGTTCTGGTGGGTTGTTTTAGGTTCCTTATGTTCCAAATCATTGATCTGATTCTCAGCTTCATCCACTCTACTGTTGATTCCCTGTAAATTGTTCTTTATTTCAGTTAGTGTATCCTTCGTTTCTGACTGGATCTTTTTTATGCTGCTGAGGTCCTCACTAAGTTCCTTGAGCATCCATATAACCAGTGTTTTGAACTCTGCATCTGATAGATTTCTTATCTCCATTTTGTTTAGTTCTTTTTCTGGAATTTTGACCTGTTCTTTCATTTGGGCCATGTTTCTTTGTCTCCTCATTTTGGCAGCCTCCCTGTGTTTGTTTTAATGTATTAGGCAGAGCTACTTTGACTCCGTGTCTTAGTGGCATGGTCTAATATAGTAGGTGTCCTGTAGGGTTCAGTGGCACAGCCTCCCCTGTCACTCAAGCTGGATACTTGAGATGTGCCCTTTGTGTGGGCTGAGTACACCCTCCTCTTGAAGTTGAGCCTTGGTTGCTGTTGGCAGATCAATGGGAGGGATTTACCCAGGACAGTCAGTGGCAAGAACTGGCTGTGACCACTGACCACCAACCTCTGCCCTCTATGGAGTGTTAGCTGTGCAGGGGCAGGGTGGTGATGCTCCATGGTTTGTAGCTGTCCACTGGGTGCGGTGGACCTGTGGTTTCCCAGGTGGTGCAGGCCAAGGTCAGCCCCCACCTGTGTTCTGCCTGGGGCCACCCTGCCTGAGCTGTAAAGCAGTCTGAGAAGGCTGCTACTTGTGCTGGGCTTGGAGATTCCCAGGTGAGACCAAGCTGTGAATCTAGGCTGACTGCTGCTAGTGCCATGTGGGGGCCACTTAGCAAGAGGTATGGGGCTTAGGGGCTCACTGAGGCCAGCTTTTTCTTGTTTGATAGGAGTTAGGAAGTTGTGAAGCAGAAGCTAAGACTAGCCATTCATATGGAAAAGCCATTCTTAACAGCTTGGACTGGCTTGTAAGGTGGGTGGGGTGGTGTCTTAGGGGATCTCCAGGGTGGGGCAAACAGTGTGAGCCAGGCTGATAGAGTCTCAGATACAGCACCCACCTGCAGGCTCTGTGGCTCTGTAGGAAGAGGGCTAAGAAAAGGGACAATGGCCTCTGTCCACCTTTCTGTCTGGGAGAAAGCTGTCCCCCAGCTTCTGCCTTGATGACAGACACTTCAGTTCCTCCTTGTGGCCACTGGTGCCTTTCAAGCTGCTACCCCAGTACCTAAGCTCAGAGGGAGTGAGTCTGTGTAAGTCCATGTGTGAGTTTTTAAGGGGAACTGCTTGGGGCTCCAGAAGTTTCTTCCACCAGCTCAATCCCAACTGGATTTTGCAGCCAGAAGTTGTGGGGACTTGTCTTCCTGGCACTGGAACCCTGGGCTGGAGGGCCTGGTGTGGGGCTGGGACTCCACACTCCTGAGATATCCCTCCAAAATTTCCACGCGTGGATGTAGGACCAGCCCATTCCACCCCTCTGCCCCTTCTACCAGTCTGGATGGATGTGGTTCTTTTAATTCCATAGTTGTCAGATTGATGGGGGACTCAAATATTGGAAAAGTTTATTTTCAGGTAATAGCTAATAAGCTTAGTAATCAATGCAGGTAAAAAGCTACTGTTTCAGGAACTGAAGCCGTGACCCACCTGGACTCCAGGAGACCACAAGCAGCTAGAAAGAAAAACAAAGAAGTGATTACTATAAAATCAAGAGAAAAGTTACCTTCAGGAGACATGAAAAGGGATGTCACTGGGAAGGGTCCCAGGGAGTGGTCAGTGCTTTGGGGGTGCTGGCCCTGTCCAATCCCTTGCTTCAGGGCGCACCTACACCATTATGCATCACTTAGGGTCATGGCGGGGTGCTTACCCTTGTATGTCACCTGCCTAGACAAGGTAAGAGAGCTTGCGCCCTGGGCGGTCGCACGGAAGTTCGTCGGGGGCTTCCATCCGCACACCTCCGTCTGAGAGAAGAGCGGTCTGTCGTATCATGTGAGGGGTGGGGGTCCTGAGTGTAAATAAAGAGAAAAGTGTCATTGATGCGTAACATTGAACTCTACAGCCTGATACGGTTCTACCTCACGGTGTGTGACTCTTACGGTGTGTGACTCTCAGTGTGGACACGAAACCCAGGGAAGGAAACGCAATCACTGATATCTGCGAGAGTGAAAGTGGGCGGCGGGGGTGCACAGGGAGAGGAAGGGAGAGAAATCCTCCCAAGATGCCACTGGGAAAATAAAGCTAATGAAAGGCCAGGTTCAATGCCATCTATACTGTGACACAGTGGACATAATAAAGTGAGTCGGTATCTCAGCTCTCAGATGCCAACACACTGAATGAGTCACCTGTGGCAACGCACGTGGAATGGAAAACAAGGGCCAGCCGATGTGTGTCAAAACAGTGACATCGATAGACTGCGGTCCAAGTACACTCATGCTTTTGGGAAAACAATAGAGAAGAAGATCCACAGCATGACGACCTTTTAAACTTGTTCTCATTTGGTGGACTGCGGCTCCCACTCTGCCGGACAAGGGGCCATGTTGCAGAAAAGGCGACACCGAGAAGCTCTGCAGTGGAAAGGGATGGCCACAAGGCACTGAGGGAAGCGGTCGTATGGAACTGGATGAAAAATGAGTGACACTGGAAAAGAAGTTAAATCTCCCAAAGTAATGACGAGTCTAGTAAAGAAGTCACAGGTGAAGGGGCAGGGATAGTCACCTTGATGGACCAGGAGTTTGATTCCTTTCCACCCCTCAGACAGCGGGGCCACAAGCAGTGATCGGTGGCCTGATTGGTGATTTGCTGGGCAGGCACGGTGAGTCAGCAGGGGCTGCTGCAGGATTTCGGGCCCAGGGCGGCTGGTCCAGAAGGAGCAGCCTGGGCCTCCACTTCCAGTCTGGGCTCCCCATGCCTTGCCTGGCTTTTCTCTGCCTTGTCTCACTCCCGCCTTTCCGTGGGGCAGGGGAGGGGGGCTTTCAGTCACTGGTCTGTCACCGACTTCATCTGCCTCTGAGCTCCAGATGCAGGTGGCTGCCAGCTGGCTGACTAAAGTGATGACCAGCTGTCCCGTTTTTGCCCAGAAGTGAGGGGATTTCCGGGACGCAGACTGCCAGTGCTAGAGCTGGGCCTAGTCCAAGCAAAGGAAGTCCATGGCTGCCCTGAGGAACGAAGGTGACCTGAGACCAGAGGGAGAAGCAGGAGGATTTAATAGGCCAAGAGGGGAGGGAGGAACGATGGAACGATGGACCGTCGGAGGAGACGCCCGGCTCGGGAGCCTGGACTGGGGAGGGGCTGCTGTGACCACCGAGGCGGATGGAGCGCGCGGGCGGAACAGGTGCTGAGGTCCGGGATGAAGACGGAAACGTGGGTCCTGCGGCCACAGTACGGGCACGAGTGAGAGAGTTTAAGCGCGGTGGGGGCAGGGCATTGGCGATATTACCCCTGCGCTGTTCCACGTAGAAGAGATGGACGGCGTCCAGAGCCGGCGCCCTCTGTGCCGGGAGCGCACCTTGCACGCGAACAAGCGTCTAGAGCTAGTTGTGGAAACTGAGACCCAGAGGAACATGCACACAGTGCTCCGAGGACACGGTCAGCCCAGGCCGGACCGGGGCACACTGTATGGGACAAATGACCTAGTTCCTCAACGAATGACCGCGACGAAAAAGAAGAAAGGGTGGGGGAGGGCTTGGATCCTGTTTGGATGCTGCTGGAGAGAGGATATCTGGGCGCAAGTGAATCAGTGGAGTGGGCACTGGGTCTTCCACGGTTGGGAGAAAGGCCTGTTTGCGTGGGTGCGGCAGTGGCCTTGGCGTTTCCGACGGCTGACCTTCTATGTCAGAGACGCGTAACTAGAGGTTCTCAGGTGAGCCGACAGCGCGGCTGAGATTGGCAAGTATCGTTCATCGTTACTGATTCTGGGGTGATGGAAAGTTTCATGTTGTGATTATTTTATTATTTTCTCTCTGCCTTTTTATACTTGAAAATTTTCAGAATGAAAAGATTTTTAAAATAAAATCTTGAAACAAAAAATAGATTAATAAAATTTGGGGTTAAAGCCGACTAAATTTTAACTACTGAAAGTAACCATAAAGCTGTGAAATCTGCCCAAGATATCACTGAGAGAGAAAAGCAGGGTTCAACACCACCACTGTCACCAACCACCCCTGGCTGGTGCAGGATAAAACGGTTCCTGGTTGTGCTGTTCCCTCTGTCCCCTTCCCGCAGAAAGAGGGGGTGCTGAGAAAACTCTCGGCCTTCCTGTGAGGGACAGGCTGGCCTGGGGACGCGGTGGAGGAGATGGGTTAGAAGGTGTGTGGTTTGTTTACAAAGCTGTGGGTGTGGGGACCCACAGGGTGGTGCAGTGACCCCCGCAGATGACAGTCCCAGTGTGAGCTCCCTCACCGTGCAGAGCTGAGCGCAAAGCAAATGGAAAGGATCTTGCCAGCGTCTTTGCCGCATGCTGTTTGCTGGACACAGAAGAGTCTCCCCTCTTCATCTTCGTCAGGCACCTGTAGGGGCGAAGCTGCCGAGAGGGCGGGCGGCCCAGCCTTTTGGCCTGGACGCTCCTAGCACCAAACCGAAGCCCCAACGTCTGCGGCAAAGAGCTGTCGATGGAAAAAAGCAGAGGAGAGGTGGGAAGCAAGCGGCACCAAAGCCAAAAGGCCTGCAGGTCTGTGCCGGCTCCACGTCCATCTTACTGACGGGATCGCCGAGGCACCGAGTTACCTGATGTAACCGAGACCGCAGTGAGCTCGGTTGACATTTACTTCACCGACTTATGTGACTTTCCAGTCCAGCGGTTACTACCCGCTCTCCCACCCTACACACCCATCTTCTTTCCCTGCTGCTCTCTCACGGAATTTGTTGTAAAATACATGTAATCCATGGGGACTGGACACTTCTGTCGTCCGTATGGACAGCCGGAGATTTCCAGGAAAACAGTGGCTGACCGAGAGGAAACCTTTTCCAGGTGGGGTTTCTCTGAAATCTACCCCTGTTGTGCAGGAGAGGCTCGAGGGCTGAGACCAGCACGGCAAAGGCGCTCACACACGGCGAGAACCGGAACTGCCCATCGGAGCCGCCGTCAGCCCCGCCTGGTGGCAGTGTTCCGTGTCTTGAAGAGCGGCTACAATCGGAAGTTAACTGGTTGAATGTGGAATTAGAACGGGGAATTTATTTTGCTGTTATTAAGTTGTAGAAGTTCTTCACATACCAGGCCTGGCACAGACAACACCCCCTTTTCATTACAAAATCTTTGATCACGAAATCATGAGCACATAATTCTGTAACAGTGTCACGCTCAAGCACACTCTATGACATTTTAGGTGAAGTGTTCAAATTAAAGCTATAAATTATTACACCCATATTTTTACCCTTCCAACCACACGCAAGCAACCGTTACTTCTGCCGGACCCTGCATTCTAGATAAGGGCCCCTTGTCAGATAGTGATTTGCAAATATTTTCTCATTCCATGGGTTGTTTGTTTTTCAAGTTCAGCTTGACACACGTTGATATTATCGGCCTGGTCAACTGGACAGCATCTCCTGTTACCTGCACGGGCTGTAAAATCCATCTTGTGTCCCCTCCACACATGGTAAAAATGCAGGATCCAGCGTGATTTTCCTCCATACAGCGAGCGAGCCCGTTTTCTCTGCTGCCTGAGAGCAAGCTTTCCTTTCCACATGGTTTTGTGATGCTACCTTTTTCAAATACCAAGCTTCTTACATTTCTGAGCTCTCTGTTCTGTTCCACTGGCCTGTCTGCCTTCCTCCGTGAGCTCTGTGGTGTCGTTACTATGAGGACTTTGGATACATGTGACTGACTAACTGTATATTTGTCTTGTCCTCGGTCAATTCTTAATAGATTTTCAGTGAAATTATACTACCATTGCATTTTCTTTTTCCTTGTTCAATACGTACAATTTATCTTTTGAGACAGGGCCCGGAGCGATCACATGACTTTCTCAGGAGTGACAGGCAGCAGTAAGCTGTTCAATCGCACGGGTTTCCCCCAAGAGTGAGAAAATTATCAATTGCATCACGAGTGTCAGAGGGTCCTCACTCCATATCAAGCAGCTAAGATGTTTCCTTTGACCCTTGTCACTGAGCTTTTCCACTTTGAGGGTTTCCTCTGTACCCTTCCTGCAGGCCCCAGGACACAGATGCCAGCAATGGGGGCCGGCTTTGTCAGGCGCCCCCCCAGAGCTGCACCCACCTGGCAGGTCAGCTAACCGACTGGCCCTCTGTTGGAGGCGGGGCTTGTGTCCGCCCTAACCTTCCCTTGACTTGTTTTGGGTGGGATTCTTAGTAGCCTCCTTCCCCAGGAACTGGGTCCCTCCGGGTTTGGGTTCTTGGGCAGAAACTGCCCTGTCACTGCCACCATTTGTCCTCTGAATGGTGCCCCTCCCTCGGTCCCTTCTCCCTGCTGGTCTTCCAGTAACTTCCAGCTGCCTCTCCCTCACGCACCTGCTCGCCCCAGGGAGAGGCGGGAGAGGAACTCCGCAACCGCGGTGTCCGCGGAAGGGGCCTGGAGCAGGTGCAGAAAGCCGTTCGTTCAGCGGAACGTTTGCACGGGCTGGGCGCGCAAACGTGGCGCAGGCCTCGGCCAGGACGCGCGTGGGCACCGGCGAGGCCTGGAACTGGCACCGGGGGCTGTGGGGGGCTGGGCGGCCCAGAGGAGCGGGCGGGGTGGCTGCCGAGCCCGGGGAGGGGGGGCACCGAGCACCTCCTGGGGGTCCTGGAAAGGCACCTGGAAGAAGTACCCGATTTTCAAGGGGAGGGGCTCACCCCATTTGTCACCCCAGCTTTTCGGTAAATTCCGACGGAAGCCGGAACGTGGCCTGGAGACAGGTCCGGTCCAAGAGCTGTCCCGCGGGGAGTGCGTGTGTTCGGGGCAGGCGAACCCACCCACCCTCGGGCTGCGGGTCCGGACCCCGCCGGTGAGGGGACGGAGGCAGCCGGGAGGGGCGCGAGAGTGGAGAGGGCGCACAGCCACCACTTGTAAGGCGACCAGCGTTCCTTCTCACTGCTTTGGCTTTACACGTGGGGGTGGGGTGGGGGTGGGGGGCGCCCACGCCGGCCTCGTCCCTCGCGGACAGCCTCCGGGGACCCCACAGCCAGGGTGTCAGCCCGCTCTGTGCGGACCCCGCAGCCACGGGCGCCCCGGACCCAGCTCTGCACGAGGCTCTGCTCGGTTTCCAGCGCGTCACAGTGAGCACGAGTACTTAAAAAGGAAAAGGATTTTTAGAAAAACAGAAAAAGCTGGCCAGTCTGCGCCCGTCACCCCCTCTCGCTCGTCCCAGACGGGCACGTTTTCGCTCCCCGCGCCCCCCAGCCGGTCCCCGCCCCGACGCTTACTGCCACTCGCCCGCTGTGAGCTCGCCCGGCCCGGCCGCGCTCCTGGCCCCGGGGACGTCCGGCGGGTCGCAGACCTCCCGGCTCCCCGAGGCTCCGCGCACTCCGCGGCGGCGGCTCGGGCGGCTCTCGGCTGCCCTCTTCTGGGGCCAGGCCCCGGCCACTGCGGGCGGCGGAGGCCCGGGGGCAGTGCCGGCCTCCCTCTGAGCCCGCGTGTTGGTGTAGGAGGTGCTCCGCATCTCCTAAATCCCGCAGCCGGTGCGCCAACAGGAGGATTTTGTGGAAGAAAAAACGGAAGGAAAGGCTGAGGCCTCTCGGGAATAAAACATTAAGTGAATTCAGTGAAAACAGAGACCGTTATCTGGAGCTGTTCGCTAAACAATCTCTTCTCAAAATGTCACGAGTAAGTTCACATCCTAACCATTAATAAACATCCCAAAGTTTGTAACTGCATCATGCGCCAATCACACGATTTAATAACCACATCGTTCTGGGATGGCTGCTTTTTAAAGATTACACTGAAATGCGAAGATCAGGGCAATATGCTCCCTGCGCCGCGTGAACTACCCGAGGACACGGGGACAGCACGCGTTCCCTCCACACACACACTCTCTCTCTTTCTCACTTACGAGACTACGAAGGATTAAACTGCTTAAGATCTCTACCTTTCACTTCCTTCCCTTCTCTAGCCATGAACATAGTTGTTCCCAAACAAGAGCCCTCTTCCTGACACACGGAAACAATTGTGAGGTTCGGGGCAAAACACGAAGAGGAAGGGGCAAGTGACAGGGGAGAGGCGCATGGCACACACTCTGGTGGACTGTAGCTGTCGTGCAGAACACTTCGGCGGTCTCCTCTAAAGTTGCACACACACCACGCGAGACACCAGCATTCTCCCCCTGCAGTGTCTGCCCCAGGGAGGGAGGTGAACCGAGTGCCCGCAGGAAGCCGTGTGCACGGGTACTCAGGGCAGTTCAATCTATGACGGCCTCGAACTAGAAACAGCTCCAACGTCCATTAACGCTGAGCTGGACCAGCAAGTTCTGACACGCTCACGTAATGGAATGCCAGCGGCAATGGAAGAAAGCACACCCGCAGCAGCATGGATGGAGCTCAAAACCATTGTGCAGAGTGGGCGCCAAAGAACGCCCGCTGCTCCACTCCGTTTTTACAAAGTGCTAGGAAAGGCAAGCAGGCAGCGCTGTTCTGGGGTCCTGGCCGTCAGACGGCTTCCAATGGCGGGGGTGGGGCGGGGGGGGTCGGAGGCTGATGGCTGGGCATGGGCATGAGAGAACAATCTGGGGCGACAAAAATGTCCCCATCGCGCCTGGGCGTGGTTACATGAGTGTGCACACAGGTAAGAAGTCATTGAGCTGTACACCCGAGAGCTGTGTGTTTTACTAAAGTGTAGCTCGGTTCCAAATGAAGAGGTAGAATAGACGAGGGAAAGGAAATTCTAGAAGGAGTGGTGACAGGCTGGGAAGAGAGCTGCCAGCCGGCGAATGACTAACTTCCCATCCCATAATGCTATGAGATCCTCCATCCCATTTAGAAATAAAATAATTTTTAAAAATGTATTTTAAGTCTGCATTGTGTCCCCCAATGTCACAGTGGTCCCCCAGGCACTGCCCTTTGCTCAGGCCTGGGCCACAGGCTGAGGAGCTGCATCCAGGCCCTGGGCCCAGGGTCTCCATGGATACACAGCCATCAGCACCAAGGCTCCACGCTTGGTTCCGTGCTCTGCTGTCACAGCCTTCAAAGTCTTCATAGTTTGACCTTTGAACTTGTGCTTTGCAGGTGCCGCTTGGCGGGACTGGGAAGCTGTGCAGGGTCGCTGGGACATGCATGGCCGGCATGTCTGCTCTCCACCGCCGTCCCATTGCAGGTACCATGCGTGATGCTGGGGCACTGGATTTCTGTGGACTCACATGCATGGCTGTTTCACAGACTCAAAGCAAGTGCAAGGTGGCACCACACACCTGTGACTGGCAGCTCCCAGAAGCCACATCACCTGCTTGAACCAGAACACATGTCTGAAAGAGAAAAAGAGGCAAATGTGTTCTGAGCAATGCAAATCACCAAGGAAACTTACCATATCCCCTTACGACGTTGATCCCTTGTAGTAGCCACGGGAAATGACGGGTAAGTGGCACTGTGTCCCCTGGCCAAGTCCTCAGCACCACTCAGCATGGCTGAGCAGCCTGAGGGGAGCTGTCTCGGGGGCCGACCGCCCAGCCTGCAGTGTGCTGGCCCCGTGGGCCTGCCTGGAGCCTGAGCTTTCCCTGTGGAGCAGACCCAAGCTGCAGACAGGTGGGCTGAATAAATGATGGTCGGTGCCTCAAAGCACCGTGTTGGGTGTGGTTTCTTGTGAGGCAAGAGAGCACCGAGACCTTCCTGGGGTTCCATGGGCAGAAAGGGGGACCTGACTCAGACAGGGCTCCTGGCGTTTTGGGCCCCGGAGCTCAGCAGCACACGGACGCTGAGCTCACAGGCTCTGTCGCTTGACCGTCTTGGGCAGCACGCTCTGTTCCAGCACCTGCCACTCGTGGGACCCTAGGCGAGCCACTTTCGTTCAGCACCTCACTCCTCGCCCGTGGGATGAGCAGTGATGACAGGGATGGCCCCAGCACACTCTCGTCAGGGTTCAGGAGCACTTAGAGGAGCCCCTGGCACGTCGTGAACTCGACACCGTTGTCTTCAGAGCCAAGGCAGCTTCATCATCGTTTAAAACGGTTCCTCACCTGTGACCGCACACTCTCCAGCGTAGCTGGGTGTGAGAAATGCTATTTCATTTTTCCCACATTTTGTAATGGCCTCTGTCTTCAGGTTCCACTAGTGGCCTGCCTCCTCACGGTTGACATCATCTGTCATCAGAAGAAGAGTGAAAATACACTGGCAGCACGAAGGCTGGAGACACGGAGACCTGGCGGAAAGTCCCGTCCTGCCTTGGTTTAACTCGCCTTCAGATCCACTTGCCTGCAACTTAAGTAGTTTGAATCCACCTGTTTCTGACAGAGGCAAAAAAAGTTGCTTTGATGTGAGTATAAAGCTGTGGTAAGCAGCCAGCCGACTGGGAGCCTACGGATCAGAGCAGAAGTAACTATGGCAACAGCACATTCAAACGGTCAGCTCCAGAGCTTGTGAGAGCTGCTTGGGAGAGTTTTGGTTTGAGCAAGGCGACTCTCTGCTGACCTGGGAACTCCGTGGAGACCTTGGGGACCCCCCCATGGCGGGCCCACCCAGCCACCCACCCTGGCCCCCCATTGCCCAGCAACTGCTCCAGCATCAGGGCCCTTCATTTTTGCGGGAAATCCGCTCTGGGCTGCCCCTACTCTCTTCCCAGGAGAAGGTCCCCGCATGTAACACCTGGGCTTCACTCCTCTGCCTCCGCAGCCTGGAGCGGTCGTGTGGCAGTCTGTCATTTGTCCGCGGTGTGCTGCTCCTTTATTTGTCCTTTTAAGAGCGATTACCCTCTATGTTTTTGGCTTTTGAAATTGTTATAATCCCCAGAGTGAATCTGTGATTGCTGACAAAGATAGAAGCGGTCTCTGAGTACAAGCTGGCTGCCTCCTGGAACACAGAAAACCCAGGCAGGCCGCCCACCCGGGGGATCTGAGGCCTCGGGGAGTCATCTCTGCGTGGGGCTGCGACCTGCCCTGAGCTTGCAGCTCCCCAACGGGTGTGCCCGGCACAGACGGGCTCTGGGCTGTGGGAACGCAGGTATCCCACATGTGTTACATTTTCCTCAGCCCTTTTCTGTACTTTCCACATCTCTCAAAGTTAAAAAAAGAAAAATGTGATACCTGTTCGTTGCTCGAAATCTGGAATATACAAAATAGTGAAACGATCATCCCTAATTTAACAACCTGGCAGAAGTTACTCAGAGTGTCCCTACCCATTTCCCAGTGCAGGGGAACTTGACCGACCTTCTGGAGGTTTGTGAAGGTTCAGGAGGTGACACCCGAAAGCGCAGGAAAGTTTCACCCTTGAGAACAAGTCACGTCAGATCCTCCAAATCAATCGAGGCCACGGAAGCTACGGGAGCAAAGGCAGAAGGGGAAACTTTTAGGATAATCAGATTATCATTATGCAAATGGTAATAATTTACACAACACTTTTAATTCATGTGAACATGTTTCTGAACTTTGCCGTTCTGACGAACAGAACCATTCACTTCAAGAAATATTCACTCTCATAAAACAATTTTACTTTTCCTTTTGATGGGAGACTCAAATGTTGGAAAACTTTTAGTTTCAGGTAATAGCTAAGAAGCTGAGTAATCAATGCCTGTAAAAGCTATTGTTTCAGGAACGGAAGGCAGGACCCACCCGGACTCCAGGAGACCACACGCAGCTCCACCTTCGTGCCTGGGAGGACCGCAGGCCCTCGAGATGCAGTCTGAGCCCTGGCGCTCCCAGGACACAGATAACGCCCACTGCCCAGGACTCAGATAAAGAATCAAGGTCCACGGAGGACAGAACGCTGCAGCTTTTTATCTGTTTAACCTTTTCCCTGAACACCAAACCCCTTGCCTACACTTTTCCTCTCCTTATAAAAAGGGTTGGTTTGAAATGGAGTGTAATGGACTGTCTGGGTACAAACGTGCCATCTTCTCAGAGCAATGGCATCTAAATAAAGTGCCCCTGAAGACTCGATCCCTGTTGCTGTTTGTTGGGTCTGGCAGTGGCCGGCAGCCTGGATGCCGGCTCTTCTGGTTTCACTCTGGGTCTGTGGGTAGCAGAATGCTCTCTGCAGACTTATTTCTTGACCCAGTTTATGAGCGATAAAGTCGTCTGTGCAGAAATTTTTGCCAGTTCTCCTCTGACGCAGGCAGGCTTCTTGGGTGACCACAGTTGTGCTCCTGGTTCTTTCTGGATGGAGCAAGGGTGCAGATCTTCCAGCAGAAGGAAGGGGTTTCAGGCCGGGTTTGGCTACCAGGTGTACAGCAGAGGCTCATGGGAGAAAGGGGCTCTGTAACGAATCAAACCCACGGTGACCACACTGGGTGGTTGGATCACACATTCCCACTGGGCAGGTGGGTAGTCACACCCTAGGCCAAGAACTTCCCTAGTGGAAGGTTTACCTTTGCTAGACTAACCCCCCCCCCCCCCCCCCCCGCAGAGACCTGTTTCTCAGCCTGGGGAGACATGGCCACCCTCCTCACAGCACCTCGTAAGCTGCCCTGTGCCCTGCTCTCTTCCCACCCCCCAGCACCCCTCTTGTGTTCCCTCGTGAACGCCAAGTGTACCGAACCAAGGCTAAGTTGTCCTCATCTGGAGCACTTGAGAGCTGGCTTAAATGCTCTCCAGGTTTGGCCCTTCTGTTTCGAAGGCGGCTGCACCGGGGGTCCGGAGGCAGGCCCCCCAGGCCTCGCTCACAGCAACACCGCCCCAGTGCAGGAGACAGGTGGCTCCGGGCTCTGGGCTAAGACACACTCCTCCATTTTCTCTCCCCAGAACTCGCACCCGGGAGGCCAGACTCTGAGTCAGCATCTCTGTCTCGGTGTCTGTATTTCCCCTCAAGAGGGGCCAGGAGGCATGCTGCTATAGAAAGTAGCTGTTTGGGCAAGTGAGCCAGGGCAAGAAGATGGAAGGGTTGTGTCACCTTAACAATTTCAGTGAGGCAGGCCCCGGGATTTTGAGCTGCAGTGATGGATTGGTTAGGAGACAAAAGGGAAGGGGTAAGGGTGGGGATGGGTGCTGAGGGAAGTGGGAGAAGCTGAGCAGAGAAGTCGGGAGACCCGAGGGGGGAGGCGTGGTGCCCGATGGGGACTTTCAGCAGAAGAGTCCCCAAACGTGGAGAGACACTTCTGAAAACAAAGTCCCTGCAGAGAGAAGGTCGAGAAGATGAGCAACTTGGGGAGTTTCAGGCCACCCAAGGTTCCACCGAGATTCGGCTTCAAAAACGATCAGATCAAGCCTCTCCTGCATTCATTAGCATTTCTGAAGGAAAAGCACCGGGAAGAGAGCTCTCTGTGTCCAGGAATTCCCCTTCCGGAGGGGGTGGGGGAGGGTGGGGGAAACTAGAGGCCTGAAGGAGAAGTGGGAGGCGACCTTCACTGGCCGAGGTCTGGGAACAGGGAGGGTGTTTTGATTGTCACAAAGAGGGCGTTTCCTCGATTCACATTTAGTCGGCCTACCTTCTTTTAAAAGATATCTGCTAAGTATTTCTTTCTTGGCTTTAAAGTACACTGAATTTGCTGGGAACGCGAGTACTAAATAAGGCGAAGGAAAATTGTACTTAACCTTTTATGGAAAGCTTGACCAAAACATGGTGCTGTCACAGGCCCGCTAATGTCATCCATTTCCACCAGTGGGACACGTTATCTATGTCTGTGGCTTTCACAGCCAGACGCCGCAGTGGGTGCTCAGGAAGACAGGCTGAGGCGTGCTCGAAATTTTAAGAATTTATTTGAGCCCAAACTGGCTAGTCTCCTGCCTCTGTCCATCCTCCAGCTGGAGAGGAGCCCCGGGGAGCTGTAGAAAACGAGACTTTGTAGACAAGGCAGTGGGAACGAGGGAGTTACCCTGATTCAAAACAAAACAAACAAACAAAAAAACACGGTTGTTTACTGCCTAGGACGCGTTCGTTAGGGGATAGGAGGGTCTGCCTATCAGGTGACTTGTAGGAAGAAGTTCCGGAGAAGGAAGGGGGGGTCAAAGTACTTGCAGAAACAGCTCATTAATACCATTGCTTAACTGCCTCCTGCCCGTTTTTAACAGGATAACAGGAGGTGGTCTGGAGCAGGAGGAAAATCTGAGTTAACCAACCTCCACCTGTACCTGTGCTGAGGAGGGCACGCCCTCCCTTGGGGGGTGTGCCCCACCTTCTCCCACCAAATGGATGTGTCATTCCCTACCCCACCCAACACGTCCTGTAATTCCTCAGGACCCAGAGACCTGGCCAGGTCTCTTCTCCAGGAACACATCACTCATATCACTAGTAAAACCCTGCTTGCACGCTAACCACCGGCCGATGTGTAATTCTCTCCTGCGCGCCTCCCACAAGAGCCTCACGAGTGCTGACCAGGGGCCTCCCGACGGACTGGTTCTGGATTTCGTTCCTGGGGGAGCCACGAATATAACAAAGTTCGGTCTTCGTTCGGTGACGCGGGGACTTGGCGTACACAAGTCCGTCTTGGGCCTGCTGGCTTATTTTCCACAGCACAGACACGACTGTTCCATTATGCATCCCAGTGACTAAGCATGTACACCCTGAACTGTGCGTTTTATTATAAATTACTTCCCATTCACTGCAGTAAAGGGACAGCGCAAAAGGTTCATTGTTAGAAAGGGTGGAGAGTGTGCGTTTGTAGAGCTAGGACCCACTGGTACAAGAGCTCTTCACTTTGGGATCAACAGACCCTTTTTAGAACACACTGAGAGCCAGGGGGACAGCCAGAGGAGAGCTCCGGGCTGCACACAAGCATGAACTGCAGAAGCACCTGGGTTTAGTGCACTCCAATGGACTCCTTCTTAGGGGGTATCGGGAAGACGAGGTGATGGAGGTGTCGCAGGCGGGCACAGGTAACCAGGTTCTTGGTGATCACGGACAAAGAATTGAACGGAACACACAGAGTTTATAGCAGACAGAGAGAGAGAGCAGATTTATTAAGTGATGGTACACGCCGCAGGACCTGGGAGCTGGCTGACTCCGAGCAGAGAGAGACCTCAGGGACTGGAGGGATTCTGTTCTTACAGGGCGGATATTTCCTGGCTAGTTTTGGTGGGGTTTCATTGCCCATGTACAAGTAGTTATGGTTTTGGCAGGGTTTTACTGTGTATGTATGAGTAGTTGCACAAGGTGTGCAGCCAAGGGGCCCCCCAAAGAAGGAGGGTTCCAGAACTCAGGGTGTCTAGGAAATATAACTTTTAAGTAGTTTCGTGGATATATTAAATAGCTGTGGCCAAACTCTGAGCCAGGGAGATGGGAGTGGCTTCCACCAGGAGGTAACTGGGAGGCAACTGCCCCTGGTTACGGAGCCTGCGTGAGAGCTGGGAGATGGTTGGCCCCACACCACAGGGCCATGCCTGCCTGGACTTACTATGGCAGCAAAGAAAGGCTGGAAAAATATGGAATGCTGGCAGGTGTAGCCGATTGTGGGAAGAGTCGGAGATGGGGCTGCAGAGGAAGACTGTCGCTGGGATTTAAACCAAAGTGCGGCAGCCACGACAAGAGGAACCACGCGGCTTTAGCAGGGGAAAACCACGCAGCTTAGGAAGCTAGAAAGCAGGATGTAGCAGCGATGCAGAGCCCTCTCTTAGCAGTTTGGA